>JABTXL010000002.1:37061157-37145179 GCA_025134845.1 Neodon shergylaensis | reverse complement strand
AAGAAAGAAAGAAAGAAAGAAAGAAAGAAAGAAAGAAAGAAAGAAAGAAAAAAGAAGAAGGCCTTGTTTTGTTGGTGTCCTCCATATTCTCTGGCCCTTTCTGTCCTTTCTTCTGCAGGGTTCCCAGAGCCCTGAAGGACTTGATGAAAGCATCCCTTTTAGGGCTGAGTGTTCCAAGGTCTCTCTGCATATCTGGCTGTGGGTCTCTGGACTTGTTCCTATCTGCTACAGGAAGAAGCTTCTCTGATGATGACTGAGCAAGGCGCTGATCTATGACTATAACAGAATGGTATTAGGAGTCATTTTATTGCCACTTTTGTTTTGTGTTTTGTTTGTTTATTGTTTTGCTTTGATTAGAACAGCAGTATTTAGATTTTTTCCTAGGTCCCTGGCCAGTCTCAGGTTCTTCATCATCTAAGCAGTGTTGAGGAGGGTTCCATCTTAAGCAGTGTTCCCTCAGTCAAATCAGATACTCATTGGCTCCTCCCACAAAGTTTGGACTGCCATTTCACCAGCATCACTTGCATGCAGGAAACTACTGTAGACAGAAGAGTTCGTGGCTGGGTTGGTGTTTACTTTTCTCCTTCGGTAGTGGGCAGAGGCCCTTCCTGTACCAAAGATGCTAGTTTTGGGGGATTTTCTAAAGCAGGTTAGCTGAAATAGTAAGACACATAGTAAAAGTATACAACTTCTCTGGGCTTGGGTCTCAGAAGGTATAAAAAGGAGAAAGCCAGCTGAATGAAGAATTCCTCAGTCTGTGTCTTGTCTATGGATACAATGTAAGCAGACACACTGTAGCCTCAAGCTATGAGCCACAATGAGCTCCTCTCCCTTCTGTTGCCTTTGTTCCTATGTAATTACAGCAACAGGAAAAGTAACTAAGATACCCTGTCAGCAGCGTTCTCCATTCAGGCTCTCTTTGTGAATGAATTTGCACTGCACACTCTGGAGCTTTCAATGAATGGGTAGGCTTTTGCCCTTGAAGCTTCTTCCTTTACTGTTTCAGTGCAAGTGGAAGATTCTTAACTGCTAATCCCTTTAAGCATTGCAAATGCTTTCTTTGTACTTTGCACTCCAAAACTGTAAACTTGATCAGAACTAGAAAACTAGCAGGGCCACAGATTTCACTTGAAGCTGTAGTTGCTTGGAACAGATGTATACATTAAAATAGCTCTTTCTATTCAAGGTCACTGATACAGCAGGTGCGCAGGAAGTGCTTAGTCAGCATTTTAAAACGCCTTCCTTCATAGTATGTCAGAAACAACAAAAATATAGTCATAGGAATCGTTTCCATGAAAGTCTTTAAAAATATGTTAGTAATCTGGAAAACACCAGTTGAAGAAGGATCAACATGAGCTCCATGCTAGCCTGAGCTGTATAGAAAGTCCTTACATCAAAAATAGATAAATAAATAAACATCACAACTACAATAACAAATAACCTATCACCCAAGTACTAAGGAAAGTTCTTGATATCATACTTTATAAGTTCTATAGATTCTCACTGATAAATTACTGCAATTTCTGTGTCTGTGAGGTGAGGTCACTTTGACTTCATGGTCTACATTTCTTATAACTTTACAAAAACAGCAAGAAATGCATAATTCAGTGGAAAGGATTTTCAAACAATTCATAATAAAAACATTAGCCACAACAGATTTTAAGACTGTCTGAGGCATACACAACTACAGCGAAATATCTGTCTCCTTGACACATGGTTCCTGATGGTCCAAAGTCCAAACAGCTCTGAGCTAATGGTCATGGGACTAAGCGAGAGTATGTAGATAGAAGAGGAGATGTTGTCACAACCCACAAGAACCAACTACAAAGTGTTAGGAGGCAGTAAGAACAACAAAGTCTCAAAAACTAACCACTGGAATGCCAGGTACAAGGACCAGGATGTTAGGTGAAATGAGGGATACTTCTGGAATGTGTTTAAGAGGAAACTACAAGCAAAACGTTGGTTGATTAAGAGAGTGGTAAACAACTAAATTTCTTTTCTAATAAGCCATTATTACTATATAAAATGTGGGTAAGATTTAGAGATGGGCTAAATGACAAAGTTATTTGTTCTTATGTTGAGAGAGAAAGCATCAACTTCAAACTTTCATGGAAAAAAATGAAAAAAAAAAATCTCCCATGATATACCAGCAATTGCCAGTTGTCAGAACATGGACCAAGAATGAAGTCTCCTGGGAGGAATTCTGAGTGTTTGTTAGAAAACTCCAAGAAAATGAGACAAGAGTCCTGTGACCTCGGCTTCTCAAAAAACATGGAATTGTTCTTGGAATGTGATTTCCTGTTCCTCCTGGTACAGCAGATAGGAGTGGGCTGACTCCAGATTATTGCCTATAACTGGCTATTGTTAATTGTTTATCTGTCTCTATGGAAAAACATGGTTCCCTCATGGGCGACTTATCCTTGGGATTCTATACATACTGAAATCATGAGAGCTCTTGAACCTGAGAACTCCAGTGACCTTTCTTAACCCTCAGAGTGTTAACTGGTGCTCTGAATCAAGTTGGATATTGTTCCCCTCAGTTTTAGGTTCCGTTCTCCCGTGTTCCATCACCTGTAGAGCAATAACTAGTCAGTGAGCAGGATGTATCTTCCATGGGACTATCATTAGTGTGGGGTTACCTACAGAAAGACCCCAAACTGCCCTTTGTGCATTTTACTGTGCTCTGAATGCATCATCATCACAGCACATTCAACCACACTTCATCTTCCTGTCATAGCCATACACTGGGGGTAACATCTGTCATGGTCCAGCCTCAATGGGGTTCACACATTCCAGGGTAGGGGCATGTGGATTAGAAAAGGATTATGGAAATCTAATTAATGCAAAAATTGTGTCAGGACTCGAGGCAGAAGCATTAATGTTTTAAATTATTATATAAATTATCCCCGGAAAACTATAAATTCAAAGCAACCCTTAAGAAAAAATAGCACATGGATTATTTACGGAGCTTGGCAAGTTATTTCCAAAACACAGATGGAAGTGAAAATAGGCAAAACATAAAGGAGGGGGCATGACTAAGTAATTTGTTAAAGAAACCTTCTTGTCATGTCAGTCAGTATAGGCAAGTTATACTTATTAAATATCTAAACATTCAATAAATATATACCAAGCAAAATGTCATCTTGACACCAGAACAAGCTCAGAAAGCAGCACAGGAAATAAAGGTAAGAATCATATACAAAAGCAAATCAGTCTAAGGAAAAAGCGACACTCAAATAAAAAGACAAATTAGTATTTAAACTTTGTAGTGAAAATAGTTACTGGCTATGTAATGAAGCTGTGAAGGCACATCCTACTGTTATGAACACAAGTCAATATCAGAACAAGTAAAAGAGCTAAGTGCTGGTTATAGAACAAAGTCTTCACAATATTTTGGAGATGAATGGCCTTCCCATTTGAAGCAGAAGTCTGGAAAACATGTACAAGTTAGAAATTTAGCCTCACCAAAATTTAGATTTTCTGTGTACCAAATAATAAAGAAATTTTAAAGATAAAGACAAAAAGCAATTAGGAAATAAAGCTTACATTACTCTAACATAAAGAAGATAACCAAGACAGACCATTCTATGCCAGCCACATGGGACTCTCTCCCAATAAACACATCTTTAATCTACATACCTAAGAAGGAAAGATAGTGTTCTTCTGTTCATCTCATATGAATATTGTTACCAGAAATAACTAAACCATTCAGGCAGACACTTGTAAAATTGTTGTTGGACTCTATGTTACCCATGGAACACAGCATGGCCAGAGACTGAGATTATACATTTCTGCTCTTTTTAAAATAAAAATCAGGCCTAGCATGATGGCTTAGTGGGTAGTGGTTTTTGTCTACCAAGGCGGCCATACTAAGTTTCCTCCCTAGAACCTATGTGCTGGAAAAAAAGAATAACCAACTCCCGGAAGTTGTCTCCTAATGACAATACATGTACATAAGTGCCATGTATGCACACACACGAAATAAACAAAGTACAAAATATATATATATATATATATAAAATATGTGTGTGCATGTGTATCAAATGGTGTGACTAAATAAAAACACTCTAAGTTTGAAGATGAGATGTAAGACACAGAAACATCTCTCAGGTGACTTCAACTTGTGTCAAGTAAACATAAAACTGACCAGCACACTTGCCCACACACTAGATAAAATAGTTTTTAAATGGGTTCGAACACCGGGATCGCCTTGAGAGTTCTGTCAGAAGACTAACGCCTGGGTGCAATACCTTGAGAATCTAATCCAGTCCATCTAGTGGTCAGCATGGGAAAAAGAATGTCTTCAAACATTCCAGGTGTCTTAGTTAGGGTTACCCTGACTAATAGACTCAGCATGTGGTTTTAATGCAGTCATATTCAACATTGAGGACCACTACCTTAGAGGTTAAAACGTAAACTCCTTGGTGTATTTCAGAAGGGCTCAATTGTAAACTATATAAAACAAACTACAGAGGAAAAAAATCAAGAGTAGATGCAAGGGCAGTGGACCATATGCAAATACCATAATCAGTGTACGAGGGCCCAACGAGGTCTAGGGATGATGGTAAAACCAGCATACCTATGCTAAAAACAGCAACACACATAAGAAAATGAAAGGAGCCGGGCGATGGTGGCACACGCCTTTAATCCCAGCACTCGGGAGGCAGAGGCAGACAGATCTCTGGGAGTTCGAGGCCAGCCTGGTCTACAAGAGCTAGTTCTGGGACGGGCACCAAAGCTACAGAGAAACCCTGTCTCGAAAAACCAAAAAAAAAAAAAAAAGATATGAAATGAAATGACTCACCCAGGATCTGGAGTCCATCTTTAGAACAGAGAAGAAAAGAAGGGAGAAGGAGGAGAAAAGGAAGAAGGAAAAGAAGATGAGGAGGAAGAAGAGTCAATGGGGTGCCTATGGCATTGGGCCTTTTGTCCCTGACCTCCTGTTACACCCCAATTCCCAGGGAGGCAGGTGCTATCAGGTAGCTATAGCTATCTCTATTTCACAATGAGGAGCTGCCTCCGAAACACAATAGGACTTCACCAAGGTTACCCAGGACCCACACTTGTACTAAAGTTCACATCCCACACTCTATTTTGTCCAGATTATTAATGGAATTACTAAAAACGGACTTAAAATCCATCAACGTGACAACTCATTCTTCCCATGAGATAGGCACTCACCCTTATTATGTGCTAGCTAGTATTTGACTCACTGTCTACCTCTCCATGTCTGAATGAAGCCAGGAAAATTATGCTAATTTTATTACTAAGACCATAGACTTTCACATTAAGCCCCAAATCATCATTTTAAGAGAGTTAATTCTACTGTAGAGATGCAGGCAAGATTTTCTGTATGCTCTGTAAGGATGTTACATTTATAACCTAACTCCCCTTATTCACATCACTGATGTTGGATTTGTTTCTTGCCATTTGCAGATTTGGCTTATTAACCACACTTAGTCACATAAGTGACATGTCCCCAAGGCTGCTTTTCTTCCACACAACACCTTGCTTTCTGTTCTCCCTTGCTCTGAAGCTGCCCATACATCTGTGCTAAGTAAAAATGATTGTGTCAACCTGAACATGAAGGTGGTGTTTCCGTCATTCAAGTAGCTTTGGATTTATGTCACTTTGATCTAATCATTTAGTACCAGAAGCTTCCAAGTGCTGCTTTAGAATTTTCCATCAATACATATTTTATAAGTCCGTACGCTTGCCTGGATTATAGTCACATTCTTGAAATTAATTTGATGCCTCTGCCCCTCTGGTCATCATCCATCTTATTTGTAAATGTCACTACTCCTCAGAGCTCTTTTCCTTGGAAACTATAAATACAAATTCCATTCTTGGTGTGTTCTCCCTCTTCGGTGAGTCAGTTTATTCTGACCTCAATCCTCTCGTCTTTCTGCAAACCGTGAACCCACAATCTGAGCCATCCTGCTCCATGCCTGTTCTGTCTGATTTGCTTCTACCATACTGGACCGGCTCTTGGCTGGGAAGCACAGGAGGTGGTATTTGGGGACCCGTTTCCTCCTCCTCCTCTTCCTCCTCCTCCTCCTCCTTCTAGAAATAGAAGCAATGTAACTTCCTCAGCCCTGAATCAAAGATGTTGTCTCCTGCTTGGTGCCTTTGATTCACCAAAGAGCTGAACATTCCCAAAGATACTCCCCTGCCACCTGATTTCCTGGTCAGACTGAATGTCAACTGTGCCTTTTAATATGCGACAGACACGAAATTGTGACTGAATCAGACAGAAGGGACGGGGTAGTGTGCAGACCTCCTCCCATGGCTCTGTCCATTTGATTAGTTGGCACTCAGAAAAAGGCTCCACGTTGCTGGCTTTCAAAGGCCCTGAGCCTAAAGCAAGAAATAACTGGCCAAAGAGATAATTTGTACTCTAGAAGAAACCACAGGCATCAAGCCTGGGAAAAATGCCATCATGTTAATCATTGAACACAGAGTGAAAAGGAACAGAATAGTGGAGGTGGACAAACAGCTGGAAAGCCAGTTCATAACAGAATTTACCTTTCACTAGCCTGGTAAGAGAATCTGAGGAAGCAGTCACTCCACCCCACCTGTGAGCTCTGTCCCTGGTTTAACCCTCCATATCCACACCCTGTTTATCCACATAAAACTCCAGGCATGCGCCCCTTGCTCTTGGAAGAGATGGAGGTCCCAGGGAGAATCTATTTTTAAGAGTAAAAATGAAAAGAAAACACAACAGAGGAGTCACAATGAGGGGAGGTGATCAGAAGGATGAGAGTCCAGCAGAAAACATTGTTAAGGTCGCCTTAGCACAATGCCAAACAAGAAAGGGCTCTAGGACTTCTTGCTACCATGTTCCCCATGGATGCCAACAATGACATTGTTCTTGCTCTCATTGGGGATAATGAATGATCTCTGAAAAGCGGAACATAGACTCAAGGGCACTATATTCATACAAACAATTCTCAAGCTAATTTGCACGCTAATTTCTTAGAGCAAATAAACTATTCCAAGTTTTCAGTGCAAGATGTGTCAAAGGAGAGAAAACAGCGAGGCTTCAGTCTCAGCATTGGATCCTATGGCTACCACAGCTTCAGACTCTGAGAACCTTCCAGAAGTCTGCAGAAATTCATCACTGAGAAAATCAAGTGCACAGAAAACTTGCTCACAGGAGAAAGATATTGCCCACTGATGGGTGCCAAGGAGATGACAATTTTGCTTCCAGCAAATGCTGACTCTACACTGGGTTAGATGAAGTTAATGATAGAGTATTCTGTGGGCAGAGGGACATACCAGCACAGGGAAATTCTGTTAACTGTGATTGAAATGAGCATTTCAGAAGCCTGTGCAGAACACTCCATTCATACCTAATAGAGAAACGGGATGAACTCTGAAGTCATTCATTGCTCATTGATCCAAAAGAAGATCTTTATTAGCTGGTTCTCCTGGAGACAGAATGATATGTTGCTTTGCATAGTCTCCATAAATTTTATGTGTGTATATATATCAAGCTGCTCAAAAAGTCAGGGGACCTCCCAAACCTAGTTATTTTTGCTCCCAGTAAAGGAAATAGTAGCTTTTGTTTCTGTTTCCTGAGAGATACCTTTCACCTCTGTTGATCACAGTGGGCAGTTTATAATGGTCTTATGGCTGAAATCATGACAGGATTGGAGGTTGTTACATGATAAAAATCAGACTTCGCTTTTGTCACAGTTGCCAATCTTTTTTCATTAGAGTGAAGCCTTCCCCATCTTATTTCCCCTGATGCTCAGCGATTCAGACCATCAGCAAAATGTCGAGTTTTTAAGCCAGTATTTGTCATTATCATACTAACGAGGGACTACAAAGGACTGTGTAGTGACTTCTTCATTGTCCCAGCTGGCCGTTGACCAAAGACACTTTGTCATAGAAGATGTTTAAAGGACTATCTTCTCTGTACATATTGTGCATGTGTATATATTATATTTTGTACATATGTAACATATTACCAAACTGAAAAGGTCTCTGGGGAGCTAGGGTATTGATTAGGAGCCAAGGCAGCAATGAACAGAGGGACAGGCAATGAAAACTGAATAAATGCCTGCTGACACTTTCACTTTTAATGTTCCAGGGAGCGATTCCACATGCCTTTACACAGCTTCCCTCGGCAGCAGCACACTGCAATACCTACATACAGTCAGTATGACATTCTTCGAAAGCTGTTGAGATTAACACAGTGCACTGGACTAATTCAGGACTTGTGTTTCCTTTTGGATTTTTAGTTGAGAATAAGAGTGCTTATTAAGTTCTTCAGTTTTATCACAAGCATGGGCTTGCATGTCCACAACCACAGGCAAAGCACAGAAAAGCCGCACAGAAGGGATGCTTATATCAGTCTTCTCCACCCACACCCAGATAACTCCACTCCTTTTCAAATGACACATTCCTCATTTTGGTAACTCAACAGGACTAGACAATAGAATCATACAGTATGCAACCTTTAGGGTTCAGCTTTTTAATTGAGTATGATTTCCTTGAAACTGGCCCAAATTGTTGTGTGTATCAAGTGTTTGTTCCATTGTATGTCTCTGGAGTAAATGCCATTGAGTACAATATCTAGGGCTATGCTAATTAAATGTTTGCTTTCAGAAGAAAGTGCCCAGCTGTTTTGCAGAGCCACTGTACTGTTTTCCATCCCAACGTTCCATGTGTAAGCACTAGTGTCTTAGGATCTTGCCAGCTCTGGAGGCTGTCACACTATTTGCTAGTCTTTCCCAGTGCTGATATGCGTACAGTACTGTCCTCTTCACTGCTGCACTTCCTGAGGACCTAGGGACACTGAATGTTGTCTCATCGGCTGATTTCCCATGTGTATAACCTCTTCAGTGAACTGTTTGCTACTGTCATAGTTCATGTTCGTTGCATGGGGCCGCTTGTTTGTCCTGGCTGCCCAGAACCGAAATAATCACACAGAAACTGTATTATTTAAAACACTCTTGGCCCATTAGCTCTAGCTTCTTATTGGCTAACTCTTATATTAATTTAACCCATTTCTATTAATCTGTATATCACCATGTGACAGTGGCTTACCGGCAAGGATTCAACATGTCTTGACTCTGGCTGTTCCATGGCATCTGACTCTGCCTCCTTTGTCCCAGCATGCCATTTAGTTCCCCCCCCCCCAACCTACCTAAGTTCTATCCTATCAACAGGCCAAGGCAGTTTCTTTATTCATTAATGGTAATCACAGCACACAAAGTTCCCTCCATGGTAGAAATAATTTATCCTCCTTTACCTCAAGACCTCACTTGCAATGCAAAGTCAATAATTATTCATGCACTCTTCTTCCAAGGAGGTTAATACCCACAAGACAAATCAGAATGTTCAAATACATTTATACTAAGTCCTTATTGACCCTACACAACCATCCAATGTCATGGGAGTAATTGCAGTGTGGCCCACGATTATTCTCACCTATAGCATCAGTGGGCATATCACCAATGTGGTAAATAATAATAATAATAAATGTTCATAAAAAGAAAGGATTTGGTCCTACTGCCACTCATTCATCATAAGCAATTAGTGTGCAATGAATGTGCACATTAAAAATATTAAAAATATACTGGGCAGAAAGTAAATTAAGAGTGAGAAAAGGTTTGAAGACAGACTAGTCCTTTCCCTATTTAAAGCTACTCCGTTCCTACAATTTGAAACTGTACAAGGGACAAAAGGTTTGAAAGATGCCCCAGGCTAAAAAGAATACCATGGCACACAGGGAGTAAGGGAAGGAGCCTTCCTATCTATGTGTCATCTTTCAGTGTGTCCTCTACCTCTCTGGTACAATAAGACAATACTTGTCTCCCCAGGAACACTGCTCAAAGTGACAAGCCATGGGCCTCTAGGTTTCCATTTCAATTATTTCTTTTAACACAACAGAAATATTTCCGATTCATTTTCTGGTTGTTTACACACCAGAATATTACACACTAGGGTTGCAACCACCAGATCAGCACTGTGTCAGCATCATTAGTTTCAGTTGTTGCAGAATAGACCAAGGCTAAAATGTAGCAGTTCCCTTCTCTTGTGTTCCCTTCCTGTTCATTCAACCATCTGAGCATACATCATGGATGTTCTCACTTAAGATTGTTTTTCTCTTCTTCGGTCTTATTCTTTATGATCCTCACAAATAGGAGCCACATAGAATATATGATTTGGGTCTATTTTTGTTTACACCTAATCATTTTGAGATCCATCTACTAATGGATTAGGGTGCTTCACTAATTTATTCTTTCTTGTTGCTGGACAATATTCCATTGTGTGATGAGACCACACTTCACTCACCCATTCCCACAGGGGGTCATTTCAGTTGCTTCTAATCTGGAGTCATTACAAATAAGGCTGCTAAAAGAAGGCTCATGAGATCCTTATTGTAAGCACGTGTATTTCTTCTCTTTAGTAAATACCTACAATTAGGATCACTGGTTTTGCACAATCTTTGCCTTTTATGTGCCTCCAGGTGATCCCTATTTCATCACTCTTCAGGCTTTATATTAGCTGTTCTAGCATATATAGAATAGTCCCTTATCATGGCTTCCCTTTTTATTCCTCAATAATTATATGTAATGATTTTCTGTGCTTATAAGTCATTTGTCTACCACTCTGTGATGTATCCATGTATTTTGTCCAAATCTTAACTGAACAGGTCACCTTTTCCGATTGTAACAGTTTGCTATAGAATCTTTCTTTATACCAATTCTTTTCTAGATATGTTGCAAATAGCTTTGGATTTTTCCATTCATAATTATACCCATATTTTTAGTGGGGTTTTGGTTTTTGTGGTTTGGTGTGTGTGTGTTCCAAGTTTATTAGTCTCTTTCTGATTCTCTTGTCCCCTTTCTTCTCTTTTTCTTATAACTTTGGGGTATCCTCTGTGGGCAGCATCTCTCTAGGATTGGACTTCCATGTGGTGAAACTGAGGCAATATGACTACTTAACCCATGACTACTTAGAGAATTTCTGTGCTTTAAAAGCTCTTGCTAGAAGAGCCACACTATATGATGAGTTGTCCAAAGGCTTTCTGAAGGTGACTTTTCCCACAGCCAGGACATAGCAGAAATACCCCTGCATATGAAGAATGAGCTAGCAAGAACAGGTGTAGGGAGGGCTAGCCAGGAGCAATTCGCTTTCAACAATATTGCTCTTCTTTAGATGTAAAAAATAAAAATAATTTAAAGTGCACTGAGCTCCTTGATTTTAATCCTGTAATTTCTGCCAACCAATAGAGTTGCAAAGATATTCCTCTAAATTTTTGTTCAGAAAGTTAATGATTAGATATCTAGATATCCACATTTAGGCTCGACTTAAGTTATTTCTAAGCATCAGGTAAAATAGGATATGATGCTTTCTCACAGGGAAACTGCTCCAGCTGCTCCAGCATCCATTAAAGGTGTTTTCCCCATTGAATTAGCTGAATAAATATTACAAACTCCACCATCTCTATTAACCTTGGTTAACAGTTAGTTATTGGCATACAAGCAGGTGTACATCTGAGCTTCTTGTTTTGATCCATCCATGTACATCTTGTCCTTGGTCTAGCTCTCTACTGTCATTTGTCATGACTCTCTGAGAGGTGTGAAAACAGCTGGAATAAGCATTGCACTGTTTCTTTTTCAGAAGTTATTTGGGCAGTATATTTTTCTTTCTTCTGTATAAACTTTTAAAACATTTTATAATTAAATAATGCTGCTAAGAATTACAGTGTGAACCCACATGAATCCTTCAATAAACATATTATGATATACTTGGTACTTTTATATTACTGTAAATCGAATCCTAATTTTTTCAAATTGTTCATACATAAAATGCAGTTGAAGCTGGGCAGTGGTGGCTCATGCCTTTAATTCCAGCATGCAGGAGGCCGAGTTCAAAGCCAGCCTGGTCTACAGAGCTAGTTCCAGGACAACTACAGCTAGGGCTGTTACAAAGAGAAACCCTATCTTGAATTTTTTGCATATTGATTTCATACACTTTAACTTATAAATTTCAATAGAGATTTTACTGATACATAGTGTTATCTGTGTACCTTTGCTGTCTCTAGATGAGAAAAATTTTAAATATTCTTGCTAAATTCATATCAGTTCCTGAGGAGTCTTTAAGGGAGTGTGGCACCTCTCACTGATTCCTAAATACACAATCATGTCCCAACTACATTTTTTCCAACTCTTATATCTTGTGTATTTTATTTTCTCACCTCTAATAGTATGCTAAACTATAGACATTTTTGCCTTGTGCTTGGTCTTAGAAAGAATCAAGGTGTATTAATTAAATGTAAGGCTATTCCTAGAGTTTGGAGTGGTACTATTTAGAAGGGGTCCTTTACGAAGTGGAGGGAACTTCCTTTGATTTTTCCAGGACACTGAGTGTTGCTAGATGCCTTCACTGCATCGATCAAGATGATTCTATTACTTTCTCCTTTTTCCCTTTAATGCAGTACTCACACTGATTCATTTTTTTAATGGAAAGCTCAACCTTGCTTTCCTGGAACCAATCCCACTTAATCATGATTTACTACCCTTTTAAAATATTACTGGATTGAATTTGCTAATATTTTGTTAAAGATTTTTATGTCTGTTGTCATAAAGGGTCCCATTTTCTTGTTTTATTTTGGTTTTGACAGATTTTAACATCCAGACTACACTTGCCTTTAAATTGGGAACTATACCTCTCTATGTAGTTTTCCCATTAAATATGTCCTCCACAAAAGTTTAGTCTTGGCCTGGGGTTTTTCTTTATGAAATGGTTATTAATCATACATTACATTTGCTTAATGATAGAATAATACATTTTCCTATTTTTGCCAATTCTGCCAAATCATTTTTAAGGAACTTTTTCTTTTGTCTACATTGATAAATTTAATCTTTTAAAAATGTAAGTCCCCTCTTGTCAGTTGCACTGGGGTCTGTAGTAATATCTCTTCATTCGTGGTGTTCCGGTTTCTCACTCTTCTCTTGAGAGGTCTGTCATTGATGTTCAAATGCCCAGCTTTTAAATTTCCGGAATTTTTCACCAATTTATTCACCAATTATATTCACCAAAATATTCACCAATTTTCTGTTTTACTGATTTCTACCCTATTTGCCTTAATTTTTTTTTTACTTTTTTCTGTTTTCACCTTTTACACAATTTCTAAAGTAGGAGTTTAGGCCGTGGATTTAGGCTTTCTGTTTGAGCATAAGCACGAAAGCTGTAAGTGGCCTTCTAAGCATTCCTCTTGCTGCATCAGAAGCTGTTGTCATGTGCTCACTGTGGGTATCGTCTGTATTGCAATAGCATCCTCTCATGAAGTCTTGCACTCTGTACTTTCACGGGTTCCATTTAGCCCTTGTCTCGTGTTCCTCTAGCCTGTAACTTCCACATGTGTGGAGACCTCATCACACATTCCTTCATGTTTATTTAAACTCAATACTATAAAAGTTTAGTGTAGCATATAAAAAGAAGTTTATAAAAGCAGTTTCTGTATATCACCCACACATGTTCATCTTTTCAGACACCCCACGTTTCTTTTTGCAGATCTTGGGTTCCAGTTGGGTCTTTGCATCTAATTTCCATCAGTGTAAAAGACTTCTGTATTTCTTACAGGTCAATTCTGCTTGAAGTTTGTGCCTTCCAATTTCTCAGCTGAACTCTGAGATACAAATGCTATTTTCACCTGAATACAATATTCCAGTTTGGTTGATGATGGTATTTTATTTGTTTGTTTGTTTTTGTTTGTTGTTTGTTTAATTTTAGTGGATAAAAGATGTGATGATTTGTTTTCTGTCTCCATCACTTCCTGGAGAGAAGCCAGCAGCAATTTTTCACCTGTATATCTGGTCTCGGTAGAGATGCTCTAAAGTTTTGCCCTGTGACCCTGGTTTCCTGGCTTGTCTTTGAAGAACTGTGCTACTTTCTTCATGTCATTCTGTATCACTGGTCACATCATGAACTGCCTTGGGGTCCAGGGTTTTTGCTCTCATTTCCTGGCCCACTCTTAAACTACTCTCTGGGCTCAGTAGGGATGGAGGTGGGTGACAAAGACTGATGGTGAAGGGGTAGCAAATGGGGGGTAGTGGTTTAACCAGCAGAGGGGTGGGGGTTCAGGGAGGCAGTTATTAGTTCAGCTATTAAAGAGGGGGTAGTTAGTCAAGGAAAGGAATGGTGGCTGGGGGAGAGAGTGGTAGTTAAGGGGAGGAGTGATAGTTAAGGAAAAAAATGGTAGTTTAGGGAAGAAATGGTAGTTAAGGGAGGCAGTGGTAGTTCAAGGAGGGAGCATCTCATTCAAAATTTTGGCCTCTTCTTGACTCTAATCCATTATGCCACACAAAGATTCACAATGTAGTTAAAGTTAGTTTGGGCTTTCTAACCCTGGGCATGGCAGACCCACTCCCCTTCCCTCCGTTTCAGTGAGGAGGGGGAGCCACTGTGGGTCATATCTCACATGATGGCTTGCCACATTCTGGAGTTGGATTTAAATCCTGGCACTGAGGAAGGTGTGTATTCAGAGTTCAAGGACAACCTGAGCTTATATAATGAAGCTGTCTCAAAAATAAAGGAAGTATTCTGGGACCGGAGCCATGCACTCGTCATCCTGTGGACAGGATTCAAGTCCAGTTCTCAGCACGCAAACTAGCCGGTTCATAGCGCCCTGTAACTCCAGTTCCAAAGAGATCTAAGCTCTCTGGCCTCTGCGGGTACCCATATTCATATGCACAGATCCACAGACATAATTTCATTATGAATTTCATTCAAATAACATGTGAACAAATCCTCATGCCCCCGTGACTGTGATTCATGTATTGAAAATCACCATCTCTAACCCTGGTTAGATTTCTCACTGAGAAGCCTTACAGTATGAGCCAGGAGAATGAGCTCTGCCTGAATGACCTGTCCCCTCTCTGGTTTTCAAAGGTGACAGGTCTTTGAAAGTTTGATTAACTGTGTTTCCATTCTCTCACTCGCAGTCCATACTCATGTTCAAACAAGCTGAACCTTCGCGAATGTTCCTGGCATCCCTAAGCCATTAATAAACCCTATGATGTTGTTAGGGATGGATGCATCTGCCTCTATTGTCCCTTACCACCTTCAGGAACACACATTGGTGAGAAAGATGACCGCTAGCTGCCTGCTGCAGGGGGCAAGCTTGAAAGCCATAAGCAGTTCAATGTGAGCGCCCAAGCTGCAAGAGAAGCTAGTGTCGCTCACATATTTGGCCATCCCTGGAGGCCACTGTCCACCTTCCCAGACAAAGGAGCGAACAAACAAGCACAGGGAGACTTCCAGAGGCCAGCCCCCACCTCCCATCATCCCGGAGAGTGGAATCAAGGAGCAGAACCAGACACTCTGCACATTCTGTGAACAATGAGGACGTGCAAACACCTCTGAACGAGGTCACACAAAAACTTAGCACTGACCTGAGTTAGGTCATGCACTGTCACCTTTGGGGAAATAGTCAGTTGAGAGATGAAAAGAGCTCTCAGAATATGCTCATACGCCGTGGGTTTCAGATTCCTAGAAAAGACTGACACTTTTTTGAAAGCCTTTTCTTTTTTTTGCAAGACTTTTTTTTGCTTTCTCCTTTTCGCATGACAGGTAGCTCAAGGGCTTATTTCTGCCAGGGCCAGGCCTGCATGCATGCAGCTCCCTTTCTGACAGATGAGGTAAATATGTCTGATTCTAGGGCTAATGTTAATCCCACCATAAGAGAATAAGACCACTACTGCAAAATTTGAGCCAAATTTGAAGCAAGTTTTATTAGATACTGGCCAGGATGATTGACACTGGTCAGATCCATACCCAGAATGCCCAAGAATTACATTAGTGTGATGTTTATAATGGCAAAACTGAAAAGGCTATGAACTTCCCACCTTCATCCAACCAGAGGCAAGCATGCATCCTGATATATTTCTTGCCTACACACCTCCCACCTGTGTGTGATCAAGCATGTCCTGTGCAGTTGGGACAACCCACCTTGCTTACTGCAGTGAAAACACAGGGCTTGTTATCTTACGTGAACAGCACCCCGCATTTCTGGAAGTTGTCTGTCCTTGGGCAAGGAGGGCTTACAGGTTAAAGGCATTTGCATTTTATGGCTCTCTTAAGCACAGTAATTGAAACTTAAAGCAGAACTTTAGTTCTCACAGTAGCCTCAGGCCCGCTGACTGCTGAGCTGCATCTTTGCCCATCCCTTTAGATCCTGTAGGTTTAGAATCCATGTGTTCAGAAGAAACCTGTTTATGATAGCCCCAGCACTTCATGTTTTAAAGCTCTCTCTCTCTTGTTCTCTCTCTCTCTCTGCCCCCCTCAGGTTATGTGTGTATGTGTCTGGCTGTCTGTCTGTGTGTGTCTGTGTGTGTGTGTGTGTATCTGTGTGTGTGGGTGTGTCTCTGTCTTTGTTTGTGTGTGTGTATGTGTGTGTGTGCATATGCGTGTATGTGTGTGTGTTTGTGTGTGTGTGTGCATGCATGCGTGTGTAGGGTACTCAGGTCAGAAGACAACTTTTGGGTGTGTTTGTCACCTCCGCCATTTTGCTGAGGCATCGCTCCTTATTCCTGTTGCTGGGCTGTGTTTCAAGCTAGCTGCTCTATAAACTCACAGCCAGTCCCCTGGTCTCCTCTGTTCTATTCACCAGAGCAGTGCTGTGACTTGGGATGTGCCCCTACATGTGGCTCTTCACGTGGGTTCCATGAATCCGATTCGGACTGTAAGGCTTGGAGGGCTCTAGCACTTTTGTCCTCTGAGACATCCCCAGCCCTCCGGTTTTCTTTATTCATTCTATCTTATACTTAGTCTGTGCTTATAATTGCATTCCATACTGTTCCAAATGTCTTGGTTTCGTATTCCTTATTCCCACTCATAGTCTGTCTGGAGTAGTCTAGAATATTCTTCTGTTTAGTTATTATGTGCCTAAACTTTTTTTTATCCCTCAAGACTAATAAAATAGCTTGTCCAAGATAAGCTATTTTACTTCAGGGGGAGTCTTTGTTTACAGCTATATGCTCGGCGCCTTGGCTTGTTCCTGGAAAGCATTAAATCCTATGTGTACTCAGAATAATTGAAAGATGGGCGTTATGAAACCAAGTTCTCCCTGCTTAGGAAAGTCTCCGTTCTGAGTTCTCTGACTCATGCTTTTGCCTTCAAGGCACTAGGGGTTGATACATGCTAATCAATAGTAGAAATTAACTACTCTTTCTTCCTTAAAGTGTGGTGTGGTATGTGTATGTGTTGTGTGTAGTGTCTGTATATGTATGTGTGTGCAGTATGTATGCATATGTATGTGGTTTGTGTGTATATATCATGTGCGTGCATGTGTATGATTGTGGTATGTGTGTTTTTAACATATCTGTGATTTATGTGTGTGGTGTGTGTGCATATGTGAAATGTGATGTGTGCATGTGTGTGTCTGTATATGTGAAGTATTGTGTTTGCTCTGTGTGTGTGTGTGCATGTGTGTGTGCATGTGTGTGTCTGTGTATGTGAAGTATTGTGTTTGCTCTCTCTCTGTGGGGGGTAAGTGAGGTGTGTTTGTGGGGGCGAGTGGTCCCCAAAACATAAATTTCTTCAGTCAGGACAGATTCGCATCATACTACTTATTGTAGAAAATACATGCCCACTGGTGACTCAGTAAATACACACCTTGTTAAGAGACTCTTAAACTTTGAGCTTCCCTAAACTTGTTCCCCTAGCTGGTGCTGCACTAGACATGAGCAGCTCCCTTCTCTACCTACTGTCTAGGTCAACCCTGGACTCAGCCCTAAAGTCCTCGGTGAGATGAATGTAGTTTACCTCTCCACTTTAACAAGAACTGCCACTTTGTACGTATTAAACTCCTTTTAAATGTTATGTATAAGCAGCTACGTGAAATGACTGGCCAATTCCACAGAGAAGAAGGGAGCAAAGATAAGCAGCCTTGTGTGCTGGCCAAAGGAAAAAGAATGACTTTCAAACAGAAAAGAAAATAAATAGTGAAGTCGTACTGTATTTTTTTTCTTTAATTTAGGCTGATAGGTTTGGAGAAATAAATGATTTAGAGAGGGAGAGAGGCAGCATGTCACCCTGTGAGTGATAACTCATCAGCCAACAGATGGCTCTAGACAGATGCATGCTGTTAATATCTAATGCTTCATATACCTGTAGAAATGTGCCCATAAAACCTCTTGGTGACAATAAAAGTCATGGAGGATGTGGGATGACAAATCCAAGAGCAACCACTGTCAAACTCATCTGTCGTGAGCAAGACAAGTCTGAAGGGAAACTGTGTTTGGGTCTCACTCTGGTTGGGAATGGCCTGTCCCCTCTCCTCTCCAACATTCAATGGATCGCTCTGGTTGGGAATGGTCTGTCCCCTCTCCTCTCCAGGATCCAATGGATCACTCTGATTGGGAATAGCCTGCTCCCTGTCCTCCTCAGGATTACATGGATTCTTATGGATGAGCATCACTGCCCAGACCTCATGTATATCAGAACTGCAGCCATCAGAGAGAAGGCAGACTGCGGTCTGAACTTTCACCATCCTAGAACAGGGATGAGCTTGGAATCTCTGTTGAGAACACATGACTAGAATTTAAAAGTTTGACAATTAGCCCAGTACCGTGATATCTCCTTTAGTCTATGGCAGAAGGGAGACCCATCTTGGGATTGGACCAGATGGTAAGACCCATCTCTAGGTTTTCAAAGCCATTTCCTCCTCTGACTTCAAATACAGCACATAAAATACGCTCATCACAGCGCTGAGAAAGATGTATAGAACTGTTATCCAGAGTGGGGCAGAGGGAGGCAGACGAGTGAGGAGAGGGACAGACTTCCGGTCAGTACAAAATGCCAGGGGCGGGAGCCTGATGATGCACACTGTGCAGACACAAGAGCTTATCCTAACCTGTCCTCCCACGGTCGCTACGATGGAACGAATCCTGAGTCAGAAATCAAACCCTAATGAAACGAATGACCAGCAGACGTGTCCTATCTGGAGGAACATGACAAACACCCCTGTCACCATGAGTGCTGGATGACCTAGAAACATGTGGCTTGCGGCAGTGAAATGCCAACACTGGCACCGTGCTGCAGCAATGCTCCTACATGCCAGCTCTTTCTTACTCATGCTCCGAGGGACTTATCCCTGGAACAGAGCTGCCCGCTTGCTGTTAGACAATGACAAAGTCAGATGACAAGCTCAGTGGAGAAGTCCGCTATATTCTCCAACTGTGATCTAGTCAGGTTTCAAGGACAGAGGAAACGCATTGAAAAATTTTCAGAAAATCAGTCTGCAGAATTCAGGGAGAATCACGGGTCTTCAGACTGTGCTGGAGGCCAAAGAAGCTGGGTTCTGATGTCAGCAGCAACCGCCACAGGGGCAGCAATAGTGGATGAACTATTGAACATGTTCAAGTTTTTCTTTCCAACCTCCTTATATCTGGGTGGTTGCTGAAAGATGTGGCCTATATTACAAATGTGTCGCCTTCCCACCTTAATTAATATAATTAGGAAAGTCGGGGTGGCACGCCCAGAGGTTTGCCTCACAGTCAATTCCAGATCCAATCAAGCTGACGATCGCAATGCAGCCCTGCAATCTGTGTCCAATAAAGGTGATTTCTCCATGGTTGAGTAAGAAAGTATCTCTCAGACTATTCGTCACCAAAGTGGGAAAGTGGGACAAGAAGTCCCCTGTGGGCAAGGCAATGACCTAACTTGGGTGACCCTGTGGCTTGCTCACTCTTCTCTGGCTTTAAATCCTGCCATAGCAAGCTATCCTACATGAAATACAGCTTCCATGGAACTCTCAGGGAGAGGACCCCTGGCAGCCTTGCAATCTTTTGTCTTTTTCTGATGGAGGAAGGTCATTAGAAGAAACTGCCTTGGCCCATTTTATAGGTTAGAACATTGGTGTGTGGAGTAAACAGAACAGAATGCTGGGAGGAAGAGGAAGTGAGCTCAGACTCGATAGCTCTCCTCCCCAGGGCAGATGCGATGAAGCTCCGACCCAGGATGGACGTAGGCTAGAATCTTCCCAGTAAGCGCACCTTGGGGTGCTACACACATTAATAGAAATGGGTAATCAAGATGTAAGAATTAGCCAGTAAGAAACTAGAGCAAATGGGCCAAGCAGTGTTTAAATGAATACAGTTTGTGTGTCGTTATTTCGGGTGTAAAGCTAGCCAGTGGCCAGAAGCCGGGCAGCAGAACGCAACCTGCAGCTCCTACTACATTTTTCCTTTCAAACACTAATCCCCAACTGGAACCTGGAGCACCCCATTTGGTTAGACTATCTAGCCAGGAAGCTACCTGTCTCCACCTCCCGTTTACTGGAATGCAGGTGCACAGGGCAATTTGATGTCAGCCTGGGGGATCTGAACTCATATCTCCTTGCTTGCTAAACTATTTCCTTAGCCCTTAAAACCTGTTCCCAGTCCTTCATGTTTCTTATTTACAAATCAAAGCTAGAAAGCCCTGCTTTAATATTAGAACAGAGACGAACAAAAGACTAGCTTTAGGCAGAAGGGGATCACCTGGCAGGGACTGAATTATCTTCCTTTAACAACACATGTTGAAACTCTCACCCTAGTACCTCAAAGTGCGATTGTATTTGAGATGGGTTTCAAACAGCAAGAAAAAAATCCTAGTAATTTATTAATGTCCATGAATTCAGGAGTCATGTAAAATATGAAACTCGAATTTAATGTTAGACATTAAAATGTAAACACTTTGCTCGTGGGATGAACGGAAAAACAAGGGCTCTTAATGAGGCAACTGAAGATCCCTGGAATGGAGCCTAAGCCGTGTGACGGATGTCCTTGTAGGAAGAGCTGAGGTGAAAGCAGACACAGTGTGAAGGAGTGTGTCTTAGTCAGTGTTCTATTGCTGTGAAGAGACACCATGACCACAGCAACTCGTATACACAAAGCATTTAACTGGGGCTGGCTTACAACTCCAGAGGTTTAATCCATCGTAGTGGGGAGCACAGCAGCACATACGCAGACATGGGGCTGGAGAAGGAGCTGAGAGTTCTGCATCTGAATCCACAGGCAACAGGGAGAGAGTGTCACTGGACCTGGCTTGGGCCTTGAAACCTCAAAGTCCATCCCCAGTGACACACTTCCTCCAACAAGGCCACACCTCCTAATCTTTCTCCAGTGGTACACTCCTTGATGCTAAACATTCAAATGCATAAGCCATTTGGGAATCATTTTTATTCAAGTCAAGTCTGTGTCAGCAGGGCAAGTCTAGGATGAAGCATTCAGAAGGAATTAACCTGCAACACTTTAGTTTTATCTCCAGCACCCTGGGAAATGAGTTTCTACACTTAGATGGGTGGCTAGTAGTGACTTCTCACCTGACCAAAATCCTATATATGGCAATTGTAAAAACCACGATCCCAGGTTCATCTTTGAGAAGCCCGGACCCATACTCCTGATAGATCTTTTGTACCATTTTGCTACCAGTCCGCAAGCTTTATCCTATATTCTGATTTTGCAGCATCAACTAGCTAGTCCTGAAAAATCTCTGCATCACTGAAGCTACAAATCCCAGTTTGGTCTGAGTAGAGGACCATAACATGCTTGAGGAACCCTTGGACTGCTGAGGATAACTGTGGGGAGCTATGTCCTTTTTATCTGTACCCCCAAAACGCTGTCAGGAAGAGCCTCAAGCAAAATGGCAGCCATGGAAATGAGGGTGAGGACGGCGGAGGCAAGCTAAAGATAGATAAGAGGGGAGTGGAGAATAAATCAAGTTCGATAGCAAATTGGAACAGAAGTACCAGTGAGGGAAGAAATAAAAAACAGTGCCAAAATGTGAGCCCAACTTATTTGTCACCAGTCCTGATGGCAAACAGTGTTTCTATTTTTCCACTTTAAATCCCTAATTAAGCTGTCACTTTAAAAATATGGAGGAGCAACAATTCTCTGTTGTCGGATGTCAGCTTATTAACTGATGGGCTTTTGCAGAGATGTGAATGTTATTTAGAGGATCCCTCTTTTCCCCCCTCAGAATGGCTTCTCGTTCAGTGAAATGTTAAATTACTCCCCAAAACTTACTAATTAAACTGGCTGTAACTGCCGCTATTAAAGCGTGATGGCCAGCGTTAATTGGCCCAAAAGCAACTGCTAATGCCTCATTCATAAAGGAAAGGCAAATTAATTTTATAGCTTCCTTTTCAAATTCACAGTGCCTTCCCCTCCTTCTGCTCCCCATCTGTCCTGCCCAGCCTGCCCTGACTCCTTCTCTGCCTCTCGGCAACGCTCTCTCTGGGCTCCAGAATTAATGGTGGTGACCGAAAGGACACTCATGGCCTCGCCCCAAACAGCGGGGGTTTCAGGACCCTCACACAGAACCCTAAAGACGCTGCCAAATTTTAAACGCAGTTCATTCACCTCTGGTATTAAGAGCAAGCACTTTCTATTTCCCAGTTTATGTGTTGAAGCCACTCGGGCCTATGGGGCACTCCCTTCTTGCTACTGGATGCCTGATTATTCTGATTTGCTTTGGCAGAACTGTGCCTCTTTTTCCTGCAGAAGGGTCTCTTGCTCAGTCAAAGGCATAAATCATGATTGCCTCATTACTCATCTCCGTTACCCCCTATTTTCCTCTGCCACGTGTACACATAGGCATGTATGTGCACACACATATACATAACTATGCCAAGCTATCCCAACCGCCGGCCATTGGCACCTCGCTATGAATCCTCACCACATTCCCACCTCCAATCAAAACTTTTGCTTCCATCTGATGTTGTAATTCTACCTTAGCTTCAGTCCCCCTGCTTAGCCTCATGCCTTAAAACACTTGTGAAAACTTCCTAAAATGCTGTCTCCTACACTCAATACTTTTGGGCATTGATTGCGGCGACTCCAAGCATCCTTTATTAGACTCTGACCAGCAGGTAAGGTATTTTCAAATGTCAGAAAGAAGCTGAATTGAACGAACGCACAGGAAGGAGCTCATCTTCACTTAAACCCAGCTTCCTCCTTGCCAGCTGTGTTTCTATGGGACCCACAGGAGGGAACCCCAGAGGCCAATGAGTTATCACACTGGCTCCTCCTGGAATTTAGATACAATACGTCTCACTAGCAGAGGGAATCTTGACTCCCACAAACCCACAATTCCTGTTTTGCCCCCAAACAGCCAAAAGATATAAATATGAACATGTAAAGAACTAAGAAAATTAAATACAATAGTGACGATCCTGAATGGCCAGTGGTTCTAAACCCATGAATAATCCACAAATTCAGTATCTCTAAGACGTAATGAGACTTCCCCTAACGGAAGAAGAAATAACTCGAATATCTTATTGAGAAATGACAGAGATACAATATATCACTTTCATATTAACTCTGATGTCACAGTTCTCGAGAACTGTCTTGACTCCTGGTGTCAATAAAAAGCCTTCTTCCTGGGTGCAAAGACAATTCTCGACACTAGTTGTCACAGAGTGTCCCCTTGCAATTTAGAAATCCATTTTGCTTAACCAAACCTGGCTATTTTTTTCTTGAGATGAAGTGGGAGCAAATCAGAGACATCAGCCTGACAGGTCCTAAAACCCCAACACATTAGCCAATTTTCAGCCATAATGACAAGAGATATTCTGGTTAGCTTAAGCGAGAGGGGACTTTGTAAGTGACGGAAGCGCGTTGCTGACAGAGTTCCTAGTGACCCCAACTTTCTTGCTGCAGAACCAGCCACCGAGTAGTCCATCTTTACCATAACACAATCAAACTGAGGGCCTTAGCTCACAGTTCCCCCCTCCCCGCCCTCCCCACTTTGACTTACTCTGGGTCTCACTGAGGAAGTAATTGAGGAGCCCTATCACAGTACCCTATGCCCTCAGCCACCTCTGCTATTGCATATGCTCCTCAGCCACAGCCACGAGTGCCTCACATTTGCAATCTGACTCATGGGTTTGGCAGAGCCTAACACACTTTGCTACACTGAAAACTGCAATGCCTAAATCAATGCTTAGGGCTGAATGCTGGCTCTTCTCCAGTCTTTGGGTCTAGTGCGAGTTTCACGCCGATAAAATGAGACCTGCACTGCATGACTTTTATTTTGAAGATCAAAAACAGTACGCGAAGTTATCTGACTGATTCTTCATGCATGTGAAATCAAGGTATCAGTGGAAGAGGAAGGCTTACTATGAAAGATGTGAGTGAATGGTCAAAATAGAGTCAGCCAAGGTAGGTTCTTTAGTACATGGCCCCATGCCCTGCTCCTCCAAACTGAAGGTCCAATGCAGCAAGGCAGAACACACCAACGAAATGCAAGTTGACCTTCGATGAATGTAAACACCCGAGCCCCTCCCACAAAAGAGATACCCAGGAGCTTAATGATTCCTGACCCAATCGCTGACCACCATGCTCCTCCTCTAGTTCAGATGTGATCTTGCCTGACATTCTTCCAGTTATTAGTAAATTCTGTACACTGGCATGTTGTGGAACTGCAGAGGTATTGTCTAGGAAATGCATCATCTGGTGATTTCATCATTGTGGAAATAGCATGCCATGTACTTACACAAACTAAGACGGCTGTGACATCAATGCACAGTGTGACTTGATAGGAAGTCATACATTCAGTTCGTCGCTACATGGCACATGACTGTGCTCACTCAGTAAAGAGCTAGGGGGAAGAGTGGTTGGAATTGTGAAACTCTGGGTCTGAACTCCCTTTCATTGAACTCCAGAACCCGGTCAGAAGTTCCAGCCCATCAGTCAGAACTCCCTGGGCATCGAGGCGACACAAAGAGTATGCAGGGGACCTCCATGGCCACTCAAGCTACCTCCATAAGCATTCCATTTCAGATGGCCTTGGAGGATAACATTTTCAATGTGTCTAGCAGTCAAACACTAGGAATTCTCACTCCCTTTAAACCTTTCAGACCAGCGATCTCAGATTCCCATTTCCTGAAACTGCAATTGCTAGATAATCCTTAGGTTGGATAATGGCTCTTCTACTTCCCAGCTCCATGAATCTAGTGTGAATTGCTCACTAATAAAGTGTGGCCAGTATAATGTGGCTTTTTGAGGAGTGTGTGTGTGTGTGTGTGTGTGTGTGTGTGTGTGTGTAAGTCTAGTTGGCACTTAATAACTTGAAAGTTATCATATAGCTCATCTTCAGAGCAAAATTATTTGAGGCGTTAAACACAGGCAGTATGAGCAGCAAAGAAGAGTGCACAGCAAAAACAAAAGATCCTGAGGATGTTTATATAAAAATTCCAATGTGAAAGAGCACAACTACTGAGGGCATCCAGTTAAGCACGCAAAACCTCGTTCATACTAGCACCCCTCAGAGAACCCAGCTCACAGTCTTGTGACAGTAACCAAGACCAGCACTCTTGACACACTATGCCATAGGGCAGTTAGGTCACACCCAGCCTGGTGTATACACTCAATAAAGAGCCCATCTTCTTACAGTAACCATGTTAAATTCTTTGCATTGCTGATCTCATAAAAATCCCAAGATAATCTCTCGGCATGGTTTTGTTATTGTTATGTCCATTTCACAAAGGTGGAGACTGGAGCATAGAAACATTAAGTAACTTACCTAAGTCTATACTAGTAAGTGGTGGACTCAAGGTGCACATAGAGATGAGCTTGTATCTAGCAGCCACGCTTAGTGTTAATCTCTCTATCCTAGATAGGAAGACAACTATAGAAAAATGGAATAGAAGATTGTGATTTTACTCTCAAGCATAGCCTGAGTTATTAAAAGTATGTACATTATAATAATATTCTCTCAACAGTAGAATGGGACTGTATAAGGCATTTTCAAATTTTCTGTCCCTATTAGACACAATATAAATATTCCTAGGACAAAAGGCAAAACCTCTCTTACCTGGGAGACAAAAGTCATTAATTCAAAATGCTTAATTATTTAGAAAGACTAAAGAATACATTTTAAAAGGAGACAAGATAATTGTGAGGCATGACAAGACTACAGAGTAGTCCCTGAAGGAATCAGCTGTCTTCAAAGCAGACTAAAATTCAGCATAAGGACTTTCTAAGCCAAGAGATTAACAAAGTAAAAATAAAATCTGGTCCCCAGAGCTCAACACTGTTTAAAAAACCCATTAAGAAGGGGCAGAAAGACAGGCTGCTTAGAGATCCAGAGGGAGAGCAAACCAGGATGGAACATCTCACAGCAAGTCAAAATGTTGCAAGGATGTGGTGCTTAGCCCAGGGAAGGGTCAGGATTCAATGGAGGCACTTTCTGTCTCGCATGGGAGAAGGAGCCATTCTTATAATTCATCTCCCTGGATGGGGGCCCAGGCGATCTGAGTCGCGACTGCAGTTCTTCAACCAATTAGTGATGGAATACCGAGCAGGAAGCAGGACCTTTCTGCCTCACTGGCCCCGGCACCCTCTAACAGTGATGATCCGAATCACAAGGATTACTTTTCTGT
Source organism: Neodon shergylaensis (assembly GCA_025134845.1). Lineage (NCBI taxonomy): Eukaryota > Metazoa > Chordata > Mammalia > Rodentia > Cricetidae > Neodon > Neodon shergylaensis. The sequence continues at coordinate 37,118,793 of JABTXL010000002.1, read as the reverse complement.
CAATGTGATCGAATATCACAAAACAAAAGCAACCATGGTAGGATTTCTCTTGGCTTTTGGTTCCAGAGGGAGAGTCTATAATGAGGAAGAAGGCACAGCATCCAGCCCCCAGGCTAGCTGCTTATTCCTTTCATCCACACACAGGAAGCAGTAAGTCAGGCTGTAGACCCTCAAAGCCTCCCTCCAGTGACATGCTTGCATCTCCAAAAGGTTCCATAGCCTTCCCAAATACCACCATCACCTGGGGGTCAAGTGTTCAAATACGCAAGTCTACAGAGAGACATATTTAATCCTAACCACCACAGCCCTCTTGCTACAGGGTCATCAAACCAAATCTGCCCCTTTCAACTAGCCAGGAGAAACTGGAAAACTGCAGAAGCCATGAGGAAGAGGACCTTCTCCTCGCTTCTACATGGAATTAATCTGTAGCCTGAACAACTATAAATCAATTTTAAATAGGTTATGAATAGTTTGGAAGGGGAAATCAAATGTTCTTGTATGAAAGTTTACTCTAGTTTTTGATCAAAGGGCATACACCAAGAATAAAAAGGAAGAAAAAACCCTGGAGGAGGTGAAAAAATTGCTGGCCAAAAATACCATTATGGGAGAAAAATGCCATCCATGTTTCTCTGTCTTCTTATCTTATTCAAAGTCTTCACTGGACTCTGCGGTATTTTCCACATTCAACCTTGAAGCCTTGGGCCTGGGACCCACATACCCAGTTATGGGATGAAATCACTGGCTGAACTCAACAAGTTAGCTCCCGGTGCTGGCCTTCCCACATGGCAACAATGGATGGCAAGCATGGTGGTGAGCTCCTGGCTCTTGGTCAGGAAGGCCTTACTGCTCTGCTGCCTGGACTACTGTCAGCAGTCGGCTCCATCACCTGCAGACATGGAATCCACGGAAGTGTGCCCACCCAATGTAACTAGTTCCATGTTATACTGAGATTAACGTATCCTCATGGCCATCCCTCTATCCATCTTACAGCTAGTAACTGGTTCTCAACCTTCCTAATGCTACCTCCCTTTAATACAGTTCCTTACATTGTGCTGACCTCCAACCATAAAATTATTTCTTTGCTACTTCCTAACTGTATTTTTGTTACTATTATGAGTTGCAATGTAAATATCTGATATGCAGGCTATCTCATAACCCACAGGTTGAAAACCACTTCTTCTTGAATGAAACCTGCTCTTCATCATTGTGTCGCTTGCATTCCCTCCTGCCTGTGACCTCATGCATGGAACACAGCCCTGACCCCCAGCATCACTTTGCTGGGAGTTTTTTTCCCATCTTCTCTAAGCACCTCAGTTCTGTATATCTCCATTTATGGGGTAGTAATTAAAATATTAGATCATTTATTGATTTTTTACCTCATCTATCCACTACAGAAGAGTTCATTTTCATTCATTGTTTATCATCCCTGCACCTATGTGATAATGATGGGTGTAAACAATCATTTAATAAGCACAGAATTAGTCACTGAACTGAAGCATTAGTAGGTTCTAGACAAAACCCGGGAAGCTATTACGGTGGCAGTTGTCAGTTCTATGCTGATACTTGCTCTCCTAGCCTCTTCTGTGGACTGAATGTTCATATTCCTCAAAAGTTAAGTTACACAGCAACTCTCAAGAGGATGCTGCAAAGGAAGAGTCCTTTGGGAGTTTGGGGGTCATAATGGGGGCCTTATGGATAAAACTGGCACCTTATATATAGAAAGAATAACCCCACTAAAGACACCGCAAGAACACAGGCATTTGCAAACCAGGAATCAGAACCTAACCAGGACTTGATATCAACACTTTGATCTTGAACCTTCCTGCCTCTAGAATTATAAGAAATGAGTGTTTTTTCCAACAAACAAATGCATGATATTTGCAATGGCAGCCAGAGCTGATTCAGACACTCTCTGAGCACTCCACACTAAACTTTCCTGTTCCCTCTGTGGATCGTTGATGGCATGTAATCAGTTCTGGCCAATATATTACAAACGGATGGAGTGTTTTAACTGTCAGTGGGAAACTGAGTGTTCTCTTCCCTCTCCTGACTCCTGTATGAAGTCTGGTACTGAGTACTAAAATAGGCTTTCTATGCCAGCCCCTGTCCCTGAGGGAGGACAGCGGCAGTGAGCACAGCCTCCCAGCCAGCCCCTGTCCCTGAGGGAGGACAGCGGCAGTGAGCACAGCATCCCAGCCAGTTGGCAATGGATCTGGAGCATGAGGAAGGACTAAGCCACAGCTCTCTGGACTACTGGGATAAAGGGGTTGATTTCAGTAGCAGCACAAGCCAGGCAGATGTTGGTAGTAGGAAGCTGGTCCCCCATGCTACACAACGGTGATACAGTTGATGAGACGTCTCACTTTGGGGGATGGATAGCTTCAAGTATCAACTCGGCTGGATTAATAGATACCTCGAGCATCAATGGGGCATACTTCTGGGTGTGTTTGTGAGCGTGCTTTCAGAGAAGCTCAGCAGAGAAGGGAATAGTCATCCCTAACATGGGTGGTTCCACCTGACAGGCTGAGATCCTGGGTGGCTTAAAAAAGGAAAGGAAGAAAGTCAGTCAGTATTCCTCATGTTTTGTAAGCAGCTGCAGAAAGCTCCCACTGCCATGTGGCTACCCGCCACCATGATTACTAGACCATGGTGAACTGGATCCCCTGATCTGTGAACCAGTATACACCCTTCCTTAGGTCATTTTTATCCCTTGTTTTGTCGTAGTGAATGACAGGGTGAGTAACCATTCTGTGATGATTTGGTAATCAGTGATATACTCCATGAATGTGTATCTGTGGTAGACTTGCTTGGAGAGTCAGAATGGTAGTTTTATGTGTCATGGGCCTCCCTTGATCCAGTAGACACAGTTCCTCTAGGGTTTCTATACTAAGGACCACAGAGTGGGGTGCCTGATCAGCAGTACTTTATTGCCTCATGGCTTGGGAGAAAATTTGGGCATTGGTTACCACTCAAGGGAGAATCAGACAGCCTGTTCCTGGATTTTCTCCTGCCTCCGGTGGTTTGCTGGAAATCTTTGATGTTCTTTGGTTTGTTAAATGCACCTCTATCTTTACATTCAACTTCACATAGAATTTTCACACACTCTGTGTTGTCTATTCCATATATGAATTTACTCTTTTCAAAGGACAACGGTCATACTGTGTTAGCACCCATCCCAATGTTCACATGCACCGTGTTGTCTATTCCATATATGAATTCAGTCTTTTCAAAGGACAGCAGTCATACTGTGGTAGTGCCCATCCCAATGACTTCATTTTCAATTACCCCTATAAAGTTCATTTCTACATAAGGTCATATTCTGACCTACCAGTGCTTAAGATTTCAATGTATTTAGGAGGAAGGACATGGTTCAGTCCATGGCACTAAGTATTACAGGAAAGAAGAAAATAGAAAGATGAGCTATATTGCTAGTAGACAAAGCATGGGGGAGACCAGAGAAATGGCTCTGCAGCTAAGAACACTTGCTGTTCCCTGCAGAGGACTTGAGTCTGGTCCCCAGCCCAAGCCAGGAGGCTCACACTGCCTGCAACTCCAGCTCCCAGGGATCCAACACCTTCTTCTGGCCTTCACGGACATCGTCAAGCATGTGTGCATACTACTATGCATGTACATGTACACGCATGCACGCGTGCACACACGCGAGCACACACAGACATACAAAACACATGCAAAGTTAAAAAATCTTTAAAAAAAATAAGGGGATAAAGAGCCCACATCTGTGAGATGAGAGCAGCAGCTGCTCCTTTCCCTTTAGGGATCAAGGAAAGGTAAGGCGTGCCATGAGTAACAAGTGCCGCTTAGGACACCGTATTGCAGTAAGAAGGAAGTGATCTGTTTCATTCACGGCTGGAAATCACTGCATACATTTGGAAGACATCCAGAAACCTGTGCCAGAAAAATACAGCTATGTAAAACTTAGACTAAATAAATGCTTCTCCCCCGGAAGTCTGATAGACCCAGAGTTTTACAAGTCATCTACATGAGAAGGGGATGGGGGGGAAGGTAGCAGAGCTGTCCTGCAAGCCTAGTAAGAATATCGGTAAAAGCACTGTGGGTATTGATACTGGGACATATGGAACAGACAGCTATAAAGCTAGATTGACCCAGAAACAAAAGTTATGAATCAAGAAGTAAGGCATGAACTAAGGAGGCTGCTCAGAGGACAAGTTAAGTTGTCCAATTTCTTCTCTCTGTGTCATCCGAAGTTAGAAAAACCAGAACCTCATGGAAGGTAAAGGCCAAGGTGATAGAGGTTAGCAGAGTGGGATCCCTAGCTAGGAAGTTTCCTTAGCAAGAGCCTGTGTCATAATTAGGGTTTCTATTGCTGTGAACAGACATCATGACCATAGCAACTCTTATAAAAAGAAAACATTTAACTGGAGCTGGCTTATAGTTCAGAGGTCTAGTCCTTTATCATCATAAAGGGAATGGTGGTGCATGCAGGCAGACATGGTGCTGGAAAGGTGCTACATCTGGATTCATAGGCCGCAAGAAGAGACGGTAAGACACTGGGCCTGGGTTGAGCATCTCAGAGCTCAAAGCCCACCCCCCGGTGACACACTTCCTCCAACAAGGCCATACCTACTCCAACAAGAACACACCACCTAATAGTGCCAGTCCTTATCAGCCTATGAGCCATTTTCGTTAAAACTACCATAAACTGTATCTCCAAATGCACATTGGGTCTAAGGTACAGATCATCCCATGCTGACCTCTGGGATGCAGAGCCTGATGCCATAGTCAAGGAACCTTTCAATTGTATAAGCATAGCTTCTATGTGGCTAGAAGGGCATACCAAATGTTTAATGAATATATGAGCATAATGCAATCCTTACTAGTGCTAATGGCTGGCATCAGTTGTCAGCTTCCTCTGGATAATTAAAAGGCTGAATTTCTTGGCTCTCTGTTATGGAGATAGAATGTGCTACCAGTTAGCATGAGTGGGGTCATTTCCAAGTCACACTATTAAATCACTGGTGCAGAACACTCTAGAGTTCCTTCCCCATTCTCCTCTTATGCTGATCTTATAAGCCCTGTCGATCTGAGAGGCACTTATGAACTTGAGTTCCCCTATTGGAATAACACAAACTGGACATGTAGCTTAGCTTTTTTTAAAAAAAGTAAACAACATATTCTACTTTCAGAGATTTCATTCCTACCATTTCTGGTAGTTTGAAACTGAAAATTGGTGACCTAAAACACCAGTAATGTGCGGGGTTCCATAGATTTATGACAAAGCCAATTGGAGATGGGGATAGGTTGAATCCCTTTGAGATTAATTTCACTTATGCTGACATTTCTCTGTCTTGCTCTTATATGTATTCACACCTCTACTTAATAGTTCCCTAAGAAATGTATATTACTGGTTTTCTTGGTTTAGGTTTGCTGAGAACAGAGACCATATTTAAATAAGATTGTAGTTGTGAAAACATTTGATGACTTTAAAAACAATGTAACTGCTGGCACACACCTTTAATCCCAGCACTCGGGAGGCAGAGGCAGGTAGATCTCTGTGAGTTCGAGGCCAGCCTGGTCTACAAGAGCTAGTTCCAGGACAGGAACCAAAACTATGGAGAAACCCTGTCTTGAAAAAAATCCAAAAAAAAAAAAAACCCAATGTAACTGCTGAGATTATTCCTGTCATTTGTATCTTATTATACAACAGCAGAGGGAAGAAAGTTGGGCAAGCAACATTTAATGAACAAATGTGTTTTTCTCAAAAGACCATCTGAATATTAAAGCTAATTTCATACTTATTAAATCAAACCCATAAACTAAGTATTAGCTTCAACTTTAATTAGGCTTTCCACTTATGATCACCAAGGAAAATTACGAAAAGTTATAGAAATGCAATTATCTCAGTGTCAAAGAGGAGAGATTCGGATATCATGTGACAATAATCAGGTGGGCAGATTTCTAAGGACAACTTCTTAGTGTTCTTGGTTTTGGTTCTGTTTAACTCAGGAGGAAGTCAGTTCTTTTTGAAAGATTTTGGTTTTAATTGAGTGTGTGTGTGCACATGTGTGTGCACGTGTGTGTGCCAGAGGAGGCCAGAAGGTGACAGATTCATTCCTGAAGTTGGAGTTATGGGCTTGATGTGAGTGCTGAGAACTGAATGTGGGCCCTCTGAAAGAGCAGTAAGTACCGCTAATCACTGAGCCATCTCTCCAACCCCCAAAGTCAAACCTTTAATGGGATTTAAACAATGAAAAGTATATATAACAGAAAAATAGCACCCCCATGACAGTCATCTCCATGGCTGAGAATACATCCAGTAAATAAACACTTCCTGTCTGGTGACTAGCAGTGAGATCAGACACAGGCTCTTGTCGGGTCCTCTTCTGCACAGAAGGCACAGCCCAAACAGTCAACTCCTGTGTCTGTACTGTAAGGCATCTTCAGTCAGAAAGTCTTTCTAGGGATAAATATGCTTACATATCAAACCATGAAATAAAACTAAAAATACAGAAAACAGCCTTAGGTAGAAGTATCGCTGGGCAGCAAAGGTGTGTGAGGGGCAGGAGTTCAGATCTTGAAGTCAGAAATCAGGATGAAGTGTCTGCCATAGGGGTGACTGAACAAAATCTCAGGAAAAAAAGAGAATCAATGAGCATGCAGTTTAGTAACTAAAAGAGAGAGTGAGTGTATGGGATAGGGCCTCACATTACCACCTGTCTTGCAGTATGTGCTTGAGAAGTATTTGGCTCTGTCCTTAAGTGTTAATTTTCTAGTACATGGGCTTAGAGACCTCAGACTTCTACAAAACTCCATAAACAGTTCCTCTGCCCTATGGCAGCAAAATCTTCAGAAAGGGACTGGTTAATGATCCACATATTAGCAGACTTTACCCTGTGGGAAATGCCAGGAAGGGAGTTCCCACTAGAATCCTGTTCTTCAGTGAACCTGCATGATTTTTTTCTGAAGAAGACCTCACTTGCAATAATGTTGTCACATTAGACACATGTTAAAGCTGAAAACATTGAACCAGGGAGGCAATCAAGAATGCGTGTCTAATTTCTGTACCCCAGCCTGGTGGCTTCTCAGCCTGGGAGCACATGCCACCCATTTTCTCTTCTGGAAGCATGTCCATGTGAAACTTCAAGCAAAAACCCACACTTCATCCATCTTCTGTTTCTCCATCTATTCTGCACATTCATTGACCCCCCCCCCCCTTTGAAATAGTTTAAGTAAAAGTCAGCAATCAATGAGTGCTTGTGGTCACATAAAGCTGTAATTATCAGAGAACAAGTTATGTTTCCTTTGCTGCAAAAGTAGCTCATCAGCAAAGACTAGGTATTGGCCAAACAATATCTCCTCATGTGGCTCCTTTTTATTTCGCTGTTAAAATAAAATACACACATTTTATCAGGAGGCGAGGAGTCCTGTCTATAAAATGCCTACCAACTTTAACAAATGTAGAGATGACATCTAAGTTGGAGCTGAGATCTGAGTGACCACAAGGGAACCACTCATTGTTGTAGGTGCCAAGGGCAAAGCATTTCAGAACACAGCAGTACAGGATGGCAGGAAGGGTCCAGTTGACATCTCTTATGGAAAGTAGGTGTGGAAGCCTAAGTAAAGAGAATCATAGAAGATGCAGTTACAGGAAGACAGGTCTAACTCAAGATGGCCACACAGAACCTGGCAAGAAGGCTTCATTCTAAGAAAGGTGCAGAGACATCGGAGAATTTATTAAAAGAATGGGGCGAGCTGGCCATTCTATTGAAATGGTCCAGGTGTTATATGGATAATGGTATCAGGAATAGAGGTAGAAATAAAAACTAGGACCTGTCACTGTGTCACAGGCAGGAAATGAAGATGTCTTTGGCAGCAGTGAAGTGGCTGTAGGTAGGAGGAGGTTTGTATCAAGTTGAGAAGGCCCTGTAGCCAGAATGTGCTGGTGGCTTAGAAAAGACGAGGGGAAGAGGAAATAAGAATGAATCCTAGGCTTTTGGTATTGTTCAAAGAACCAGCATGACAGGAAATATGGATACAGATACCTGGAAATGAGAACCAAGACTTGCAAGATAAGTTCTCTTAAAATTCAATTTAGAATTCTGCACGTCATTTACAAAAACGTTGAGGATGTTCATGTTAAAACAAATATATATGGAAAATATCAGACTCTCAGACCCGTGCTTATAAAATTGCAGGCTGGCAGATGTTAAGAAATAGTTGTTATACCCAGGCTCTGCAATAGCAGCCAAGAACAGGCTGTTGTGCATTTTGTTATGGAGAAGTCTTCCATTCTGGATCCCTTGCTGCTAAAAGATGCTGACTGGCAAACTGAAAATATCCATATGACAGTGAACATGAGAAAAATTGTCATGTGAGGAACACTTGGAGAGGTCAGGGATGCTAATCATGATGGATAGGAGTGTAAAGAGGGACACTACAGTACCAAGAAAGTGCTAAGCTGACAATGTGACTGAATTTCATCTGTCTCATTCTATAAGACAAAAGGTGGACTAATGGTTTAAAAATATAGAAATAAAATTAGTTTCATTAAAAAATTATTTCTTACAATTATATCCCAAAGGCAATTTGTGTTTGGTGAGTTAATACTACCCCCTATCATCAGAAAGATTCCTATGTGCCTTAGATGGTCATCCACCAAAAACCTGGAAAACTCAGAATTTTTGTAGATGGAGAGAATGGAGAAATTTATGTTTTCTAATTCTGGTAATCCATGACTATATAATTCCTCAGTAAATACTTCTGGTTAAATTTAATTATTAAAGGAAGTTCCTAATGAAATTAACAATATAATCATCACCAGTGAATACATTTTCTAAATCTTGGAAATTTGGAATGAAATTTGGCAACCAAGTGCCAGAACCAGAGGCATAAGGCCAAAGATCATGAAGGAACTAAGCATCGAGGAACCAAATTCCCAACAATGGACCTAGTAAAGACTGAGAATTCTGAGTCTGAGTTACTGTGATAACAATTTAAACTTTTGTTAAAGAAATCAACTATGCACATAATGGAAGAGCATCACTGCAAACCTACACCCCAAGAGCTCTCCTGTGTATTACTGGATCCCTCAAATGTAGGTTCAGAGTCTAAGACAAGAATATACTCAGTGCTCATGATCATTGGTTCTGTGGTCATGTGGTGAGGGTCCAGGACCTGGTTACTGAGGCAAAAACACTGATCCCAGGGTGGACGCAGAGGCATTTTGCAGATGTGGCTGACATCTGTTATCCATTTGGGTGTAGATGAAGTAGACAAAACAAAACCCAAATGTTTTAGAGAATTAAAACTTGTGTCTCCAGAGCACAGCATCAGCTTCCGCCCAAGTTTCCAGCCTATCAGACTTCACTTCTGGTTTCCATAATATACATGAATGAGTGGTATAGGAGGTCCTTCTGTATTTGTGTTTCTTTCATTGGTTAAATAAAGAAGCTGACTTGGCCTTTTGATAGGGCAGAAACTTAGGTAGGCAGGAAAGACAGAACTGGATGCTGGGAGAAAGAAGGCAGGCAGGGAGAGCTGCCATGGAGTCACCAGGGTCAGACTGCTGAATCTTTCCCAGTCAGCCACGACCTCGTGGTGACATACAGATTATTAGAAATGGGTTGAATCAAGATGTGAGAGTTACCCAATAAGAGGCTAGAGCTAACGGGCCAGGCAGTAATTTAATTAATACAATTTTGGTGTGGTTATTTCGGTGGGGGGGGGGGTTAAGCTAGCCTGGCGGTGAGACACAGCCCGCTCCTCCATACTACAAAAGAGTACTCCTGAAAAGAACCTGTCTACAGAGACTGATTGATGAATCTCAGTACTGTGAGTAGATTGGAATGTTGCTGGTCCAGAGACTAGTTGTCTCATCTTGCTTGGGCTAAGTTCTGATCCCCTAGAACAGCCATTCCCTACCCACCTCTGTGTCAGAACTAACATCTTCTGACTAATAGATAAAAAGCAGTTTTGGAATCCATGAACACAGCAGAAGACTAACTTGCACAAACCCCAAAGCTAAGGATGTCATCAGATAGCATCTTGGATTTGTAGAATAGCTCCATGCTCAGCACCGTGATTCTGTACCTGCCACTCTGATATATCCACCAATGTATTCTGAACTTGTCTTAATTTATGACTTTCTTTGGTCTACAGAGTAAGTTCCAGGAACAATGAAACCTGTCTCAAAACAAACAAACAAACAAAAAAAGAAACAAACCAACCAACAAAAATTGTCAGCTTTCATGAAACTACTTTCACAGTTTCACAGTGAAACTTGGAGTTTTGGGTACCTAAATATGTGTTCTCAGGCCGTGAGCACTCAAAATGGCTCCAGAATAAACTATTTTATGTTTCCTTTAAGACGAGAGCTATGATTTTTGTGTTAACCCATAAATTTCTGTAAATATTGGCAGGTCTTGTTTGAAGAAATCCCAAACTCCAAATATGTTCTTTTCATGGTACAAGAAGAGTCAAATCATGTTAAAAATTTTAATAAATAAATTAGTATAGCTATATGAAAAATGGGAAGTTTACTTTTGGGTATGATTAAATTATTTTCTTATTCTTTTTTTTCTATCTATAGTGTTTTGAAATTAGTATGACCTCATTAAAAATATTCAAAAATAAAAGAAACAGAGGTAGCAAAACTTGACACAGCTATTTCTACTTTGCTGTACTTTTTTATGCATTGTATATCCAAATCAACATAGCTTACATACAACAATTTAGCCACGTACTAACATGTACGTTATCACAAAGCTATCTGAATCCTAACTTAAATAATCGCTTAATATTCTACTGTTGCATAGCTAAACCTTATGTAAAGAGTTTCCTGTCATCTGTAGGTTATTCCTACCTGACATCAGTTTTGAATTATGAGCATGGAAGCCAACAAGCACATCGCCTCTCTACTCTCTGGACTTCTTCCCACTAATGAAAGGGGTCCCATTGCTTGACTGCAACGTCCTGAAATATGTCACACAAGCTAGGAAATCCCCACTGCTTTTGCTGGAACGTGTTTCCCAGGCCCTGTCATCAGCACTGCTCTCTCGGATGACAGTGAACTCTGCAGGATCCCGGAATAAGAGGGCTAACTAATGACTGAGTGAGGATCTCTGGGATCAGTTCTGGCACCATGACAGAGTCCCGTTTGCTCAGAATCATAGTTAATGGTTCTGATGCTAATGATGCTGTTAATGATGATATTTATATGAATCAGCTCATTTGAACATCTCATTTCACTTGTATCATTAGGTGCTCTCTTGATGATTCTAGTCTCAGAAAAGGCTAGACATACCTAATGAAGCTGCTCACAGTCTACCTGGATTTCCTCTCCGTGTGCTGGTTTCACTTATTTCCCTGGATGCTGTCACTGACAGGAAGACTCTTCTTTGCCACATCACTTTTTGCCTCCACTTAAGTCAGTCTTAGTCCCTATGGGCATCCTCCCTTTCTTCTATCTATGAGGAAAGAGTTATCTCCAAACACTTGATCCGTTAATGACGTACATTTTTTTTTACTATGGTCCTACAGCTATTAGTACTTTGGATGATCAGAAAACAGTAGTGATTAAAAAAAATAGTACTATTAGGACTGCTAAAAGATCCAGCAATTCGGCTCCATCAGCAAGCTATTTTTTCTTTCTGAAATAAATACAAATACTTGAAGGTGTTCAATCTTGACCAAAGAAGAGGTAGTCATTCTTTGAACTTAGTAAATGAATGCTTGCGGGGACTGTATGCTCAGCATGGCTTTCCGGAACATGGTTCAGCCAGAGAAGTCCATCAGATGGGGTTATTGTGCAGAGTGAGACTGCTCAGATAGTTGTAATAATATACACTCAAGATTCAATGTATACCCAATTCAATTCAGGGCTGGAGTTCCCCCACGGCTAATCCTCTTTCCCTGTAATATGCCAATTAGTTTTGGGAATCACTCTTTTAAAAGTAAAAGGCATGACAGAATTAATGAAATCATTTAAGATTTGAAAGTAACTAGGAAATTGAGCCTCAGAGAAGACATGTCGAAGAAACTCACAGTGCCCCGTGATGGCTATACTAGGAAGAATGAGCATAATAAAACCCAGTAATGGAAGTTAAAACATGTCTTATCATACTCTGAACCTCAGACAGTGGAGACAGTATTTCTAATGAAATTGCCATCACCAAGGACCAAACACCACCTCATCTGAAACTCATCAAATAATATTCAAAGAACAGAAAAAAAAATCCACTCATTCAAACAAAAAATATCTACTAAGGTAATCTATATGGTAACTAGAAAGTGTATCTCCGGGAACTTGGTCATCTTATGAGCAAGGAGACACACAAGGGACTCCAAAGCTTTGCTAAATGCTACCTAGAAGATGAACAGAAAAGTAATTTCCCATGAGCTGAAGAAATGCCCATGAAGAGAAACAAGTACTAGGACATAAGGAATAAGGGACCTTGTGGAAGGAAAAGGTGGAGAGTATGAAAATGAAGATCTAGATAATGCCATGGATAAAAATGTAAATAAGGCTCTTTAGAAAAATAAGCCCTTCTTTCTTGTCAACCTGAAGAAGAGGAACCAGAGTTTTGATGGTCTTATTGATGTCACCACTCTAGAGGTGTTGGGACCCGGGAGAATGAAGACAATAAATGACGCAGACTGTCTCATGCAATAGCTAATCTATCCAGAGTATCAATTTGTACTTTGAGGGTTAAGAAAGGTCACACGAGTAAAGTTCTCCTGAGTTCAATCTGTATGCAATCACAAAAACAAGCCACTCATGGCAAAAACATATTTGAGGTATATAAACATAAATGAGGCATATAAAGGATAGTTTAACCATTTAAGCAATAATGAGTGATCAGAAGTACACTCACTCCTATCCTCTACACCTGGTAAAAGCACGAAAACACATTCCAAAAACATTGCCATGTTTTGAAGAAACTGAGATCACAAGACTCTTGTCTTGTTCCTTGGAGGGTTTCCACAAGCATTCAGGAATCTCCTCACGTGACTTGGCTTCCATGTTCCAACATATTGAGGAAACTGGACATTCAAGTTGGAAGACTGAACATTTGTCTGGAACATAACGGGAAGTCAACAACAGAAGAGTGGCTGAAGGGTGCGTGTGACTGAACAAAATCAAGCCAAGGTTTGCGTATGCAGTAGGTTTAGAAAGTTATCTGGGCAATGCTGTAATAGGCTAAGTACCGGATGTCATGACTTCTCCACTCTCTAGAGATTAAGGGGTCCAGATGATCTTTGTGTTTTGGTCATCAGGCAGGTGGGGACAATGATGATAGAACAACAAAAAAAACACACACACACAGTAGATTTTCTTCCTTGGGCGTCTCTTGCCTTCTCATCTCCAACATGCTTATCAATATGACTGTTGTTCGTGGTGCCTTAGAATCTAGGCACAATCACATATGCACGCATACTGTTTAGTTTTAAAACCCTCTAAACTTTGCTGCTTTTAAGTATAAATAATTACAGTGCTCATTAAAAACTCTGACATAATCCAATAGAAGCAATCTACCATGAGCTGTTAATGCCCTTCCACAGCTTTACTGAGCATGGACAACCACAAAGGTTGAGTGTCTCTGAATCAACATCCATGACTGTGATGAGGACAACTAATTAGAGCCACAAAGGAGGGCTCATTGTGGAATAAGCACCCCATGGGTGGGACAATAGCCGGAAGGGTAACTTTCTCCAAAAGGCTGTGCTCTTGGTCCCATGTTTCTCTTTTCTCACAACCTACTGTATGTTTATTCTTTATCTGAGCCTATCATGCTGCCCAGGGGATGGGGTGACACAATGGCTAGAAAATCAGCATCTGTGTGGTGAGAGGATAGGACAAGTTATTCTCGTCAAAGATAATCGACAACAAGGAAGTCACTTTATTTCAAGCCCATGCTTCTTCCAACCAATGTAGTTGATCTGTCTTATATTTATCCTTCAGAATAATGCTATCTACCTTCCATCTCTGACTCCATCACTGTGCTATATTCAACCCACAGAGACTTTCAGAATCCTGGTGAAGTGAGGTACCTCTGAAACACTTGATTTCTCCATGGAGATTATCATCGCTGTACTGAAAGGAGCAGTGGCATGCTCCTCAGAACTAACTGCTTCATTAGCACCTCCATTGCTTAACTCCATCCCTGTACTCTAATTCAATGAAAAGGTCGACTAGACCTGAACCTAAGATCTCACTGCTACGTCTAAAACCAGAAATCCGATACTCTAGTGAAGGAGCTCAAGGTGCCTATCTACTTCTGGCAAATAGATTCCACTGAGACTCTAATAGCAATCCATTGTCTCATACTACTAGCATCCAACCATCATTAATAGTTATCACTGCAGTAACATTGAAGATTAAACTATACCATCTTTTTGGGTATCCAAGCTAGTTTTATAAGACAATATCATGCTACTAACAATAAGATGGAAACAGTAGGAAAATGATCATATTATCCAACAGACATCTCTTGTTCTTATGATCCCAAGACTGCTAGAATCATCAAACAGCATAATGGTATTTAAATATTTGACTGAAAAAAGAATGGAGGTCAGAATAAGCTGTCATGATTGAGGACTAGCATCCTGCTCAGACAGTAAAGGTAGGGATGTAGCTGTTCTAAAGAAGGGAAGATGCCCTGCTCAGAGGAAATCTCTATAGAAGGGGCAGGAAGCAGAATAGAGATGCCAGCTCTAAATGGCTGTGATTCTGACAATCTGAAAGATATAACCTGTTTTCCTGTCTTTTCTTTCTTTCACTCATGTCTGGAATGCCTGTCTAATTTTATCAAAGGCAGACAGTTGAACAGCATAGCACAGGAAACTTTACCCTACAGCTTAAACGACGCCTAACAACAGTTATTGGGCACAGAATAACATAGATCAGTAGAGTAAACAGCCTGTAGAATTTTTAGACCTTGTAGTCTCCACAGTGGTCTAATACAAGAGTATTAGGGATGCCCGAGTCACTACATGTCCCATTACTGTCCCTTAATCCTTCAAGCTGAGAAAAAGAGAGATGTTGACAGAGGTTTCTGTCCCACCCGGTCCTGCAGCCATCCAGTCCCAAAGAAACACGCGGAAGTCTACATTAATTGTAAACTGATTGGCCTATTAGCTCAGGCTTCTTATTAATTCTTATAGCTTATATTAGCCCATAATTCTGGTCTGTGTTAGTCACTTGGTTTAGTACCTTTTTCAGCGAGGCAGTCACATTTTGCTTCCTCTGTGTCTGGATGACTGACTGCAGACTGACCTTTCCTCTTCCCAGAATTCTCCTGTTCTCTTCGCCCGGCCTCTACCTCCTGCCTGGACACCCCACCTATACTTCCTACCTGGCTACTAGCCCATCAGCATTTTATTAAAAATAATACAAGTGACAGGATAAAAGACCATTGTCCCACAGCAGAGAGAGGTGACCATTAGATTGGGACAGGCCATATGACAATGGAGGAAGAAAATTAACTCCAGTACCTAAGATGTTGGAGCTCAGCTCGTTACAAGGGTTGGGAAGATATAATTCATTCCTTTACATCAGCATGATGTGAAACTGATAAAATCAGCTTCGAAGAGAAAGTGTTCATTTGGGTTCATGGCCTCATGCACCTCAGATCATGATGCTGGAGAAGGCGTGGCAGATTACCTTCCTCGGTAGCGGTGACAGAGAATGCTACAGAGCTGTTCACCTGGAAGGGAACCACGAAACAAAGAAAGCTAGACCAGAACCAAGGAAAGGTATAACCTTCAAAGGCCACACTTAGCAACCCATTTCTGCCCACCAGGACCCAATTCCTAAAGGTGCCAGGGCCTTCAAAATAGCATTTCATACTGGCGACCGAGTGTTCAAAACATGGGCTGTGGGGGACTTTCCAGATTCCGAGAATAATCCAGATGTTCAGAGAAAAACATCTCTTGTCTCCTAGATCTGATCCCAGAGCTTGGCAAAGCAGTGGCATAGCCTCCCAGAGTCACTAGGAAAGTGACTCACTGTTGAATTTCTCATCCTTATCCAGATGTGGGGCCAACAGGACGGCCTGTGAGTCATTTTGTTGACTTGCGAATACTGTCAACAGCTCCCAGAGTGGTTCTGCTTCCCCTCACACACAGCCCCACAGGGACTAACAACCTCCCGTAACTATGATTCATTCCCAAGTTGTCTTGTGAGGTCTACGCCATGTGGGTTTCGCCATGTATAGCAATTGCGTCGTCTGACTTTATGCGCAAGAGCTAACCAAGCCCACACAATCATAACTAAAGTGAAGGCTATCGAGAAACACTCAGCTGGAGCATCATTGCCATCTGGGCAGCAGGTTTACATGTGAAAGACAGGGTGATGTAGAACATCTGGCTCTGGGGTGGAGGTTAGTGTTCGGCACGCTTGCTATCCTCTGCAATTCCTAGAGCTGGGATTATTCCTTGATCAATGTTTTTATAGGGGCACCAGGTAAATGAGGGCATTTCATCAGAAATATACTGAGTCCTGGTTCCATACATCAATGTGATTACTATTCCCTGACATCAGAATCCAGTGATAGAACAATCATGAGCCCTTCCTTAGACTTAGCACTACAGAGACAATGAGATCAGCAGGCTAATATCAACTACCTTGAATCAGTCATAAAGACAGTAGACAGGCACTAAGCTGTTTTGTGGTTCAGTATGGAAGAATGTATATGGCTGTCTTTATCCCCTGTTATATTTGCATTAATACCACCAGTCACAACTATCTTCCTCATTCTAGGAAAAGAACCTAAACAGCTATCTGAACTAAGCCTTACTAGACTCCTCTAGATTGAACTCAGCAAGTTCAGTCAACAATACTTGTGCACACGGCTAAAACTAGTATTGCAGCTAGACTTCCTCATTCTGATCATGATCTTATTGCTATTCTTAAGTATTAAGTAATATTCTTCAGTATTACACCAAGCAAATTGAATTGTTAGATCCTAACTTCTGTTATCTCATCAGTTATTCAACAATATGAAACATGGGTTTACTGTTGAGTAAATGAAAAGACTGTTGAGGGAAGGGCCCCCAATGAGTCCCTGTGGGTTCCTGAACATTGTTATTGAGTGTGCCAAAGCTTGGCTTCCTTTTATTGTTGAACAACTTCCATAGCTGTCCACAGGAAAATAAAGGTCGAGGCAACCTCAGAACGTTTCTATTGTGACTGTTGCTCCCAAGGTGGATGAGGAGCAGGAGCCCTTTACCCTACGTTCTTTTCCTGTTACACAATCTTGTACATCCTGGGATCACTGAATTACTTCTAAGGCTTGGGGATCAGAAAAAATAATGGTACCATCAATGCTCTTATTTGTTGTGTTGTAAATAACAAACTCTTTTTACCCCAATATTGGGCTTCCAATTTTTTATTGATAAGATTAGATTAATGCTTCAAAACTCATTCAAAATCTACCTTTGAATCTTACATTGTTGTTTAAGGTTCACTACTTATTGCACTCCAGAGGAAGGAATTCAAGTCTGCTATCGTAAACCAGGACAGAAACTTTTGGCTAGAAAAGTCACAGACCTTAATGGGGAAACTACTGTTGCTCTTTTGTTAAATGGGTATATTGTCCCTGTCCAATTGCCTTCTAAATTACTGTTTATGGACAGAGAGAAGTACTACTGTCAACTTTGATCAGAGAAACTTGCTTTGCAGTGGTCAGTGGTGACTACAGAGACTCATAGCCAGTCAGAGTAAAAATAATAAATGACTACTGAATACTCAGTCACATACTCAACACCCACTTTGAGGCGCAGGGAACACTGCATAAGAAGGGGCGGGAAGAATGGAAGAGCAGGAGGAATGACAAAGAGTGTGGAATTCTGGCTTTGAACATGGCATGGCAGTTGGCCTCACAAACTCATCTGTGATTGAGTCCGTCCCACTGTGTCAAGAAAAGGGGAGAGGCTCATGGGCCCTACCCTTCCTTGAGAATTTATGTGCAGATTACGGATAATGGGAGAGGGAAAGAAATTTTCTTCAGCTGTGTAGCCATAGGCAAGGTGCTCCTTCTTGTGTGAAATCCCCAATGAAGCCCATAACTTATCGGATAACAAAAAACATTTTTAAAAAATGACAGATGAAAGTAGAACTATGGGCAGTTGGGAAGAGGAAAGGGATTAGCAGGGGTGGAAGGGGCAAATGGAGGGAAGTCAAGTTGGTTAAGATCAAAATACCTCATGGACGTGTACAAAAATGTCACAATGAAAGCCATTATGAATAATTCATATATGGTAACTAAAATAAAAGAAAAATGATTTAATCTATAGGAAAGCAAAATATGAGGAAATAATATTGCTTCATTGCATTAAAAAATCCTGGTGTTTAGAGGAATGGTTTGCCAGTATATATTTAACAGCTGGTTTTATGGAAAAGCAACAGATTTGTAGGATTTGGTGATACCCCGGGACAAGAATTAATGCTAGAGCCAATCCCGAGCTGCCAATGAAACCTTGTTGATTATTAAGCTAGGCAAAGTTATGCCCAGTGTGCTCCTGTGAAAGGGTACAAATGGTCACCAGTTCATTGCTGATTCAAGGGAAGGTAGAGTTTGGAAGTGACTGGCTTCCAAGGGCATCATGTGCTGGAAGCTCGTTCCTCAGTGTGACAGAGGTAGATGTTCAAGAGGTGGTACCCGGTGCAAAGTGACTGCATGTTCTGTCACCAAAGAAATTAATGTAGTTCTTTCGGAGCCCTGGTTAGTTCCGAAAGTCTGGTTACAGAAGAGATGACTTCACTCCTCTTTGGTTTCCTGTCTGGCTATGTGATGCTTGGCTGACATGTACCCCCATCTGCTAGGAGACACTGACAAGACTGCCTGGTCAGACTTCCAACTGGAAGACCGATATATCTCCTTTTTTCCTACCCAGACTTGGGTATTGGTTCTAACAAAACGGGGGGTGCGGTTGACTGATATATTAGTAATAGAACAGGCATTATATGGGCTTTATCACAAAAGTAGTGCTAATAAGCATTTACTGCCAAGGGGAAGCAGCAAGGCTTAGTAGCAGGAAGTCAGGCTTTGGTACCAGGAATATATCTGAGTAAAGACTCATTACCATTTAGTACTGCTACTTGATTGCACTTAGATTTTCTTTCCCAGGTGCACAAAGGGAATAAGAACATTCACCTTAAATTACTGTCCCAAAAGCAAAGAGAAGAAGCTACACCCTTCTATCCCTACTTGCGCAGTTGACTCTCAAGTCAATTCTCAGAAGAGAGCTGCAATGTCTGCAAAGGGTACGGTTAGAGGAGAGGGTGAGCCACCAACACACTGAATCGGGGGGTATGCTCTGCAGACCACTAGAACCCTGAGCTACCAAAACACGGACAGAGGCATCCTTCCCCAGCTCCCATCACACGAGTATTTTGGTGCCTTTGCATGTGTTGCTTTTTTTGGCCATGAACAAGGCACTATGGACAAAGCACCAAGGTAGAAGTCCGGAGAGCTCAGGCTCAAGAAGACAGCACAGCTTCTGCAAAGCCCAGTCTCACTCAGTTTGGTCTCTGCCTCCAACTCCACAGTGAATGAAGCAAGTTTGGTGGTGGATGCTGGCAGACCACAGCGGGCCAAGTCACAGGCAGCTGTATGCCTCTACTGCTTCTTAAAGACACATAGGAAGGCAAATTAAAGTTCATATGGCAGAACATGATGACTTTACATTTTAATTTTAATTCTCCTGATCAATAAATAATGATTAGCTTAATTGTAACTACAAATTTAGTAATCTGAGTTTTGAATATGCCAAGCATCATATAAAGCTAGCCATTTACACTAAAATAAGTACAAAGGCTATACCTTTCATGTAAAGATAGTTATCAAAATTTTTCTATTTATTTTATTACTTTTCATATTTCTTTTTGAAAGTTTCCTCTCTCTTCCCTCTTCCTAAGCCATCTCCCACACACACACCTCCCCTATATGCCCCCCCCCCATCCACTGTTTCTGTTCAGGTATAGGCAGGCCTCCCGTGGATATCAGCCAGCCAAGGTATATTAAGTTGCCATGAGACTATGTTTCTCCTCTGCTATTAACGCTGGATGAGGCAATCTAATAGGAGGAATGGGTCCCAAAATCAGGCATCAGAGTCTGAGACAGCCCATGTTCTTGCTGTTAGGAGTCTCACATGAAGACCAAATTAGCCAACTGTAACATACATGCAGAGGAGGGATATCCCAGAGACCCAGGAGAGGACCAGAGACAACTGGGGGAGAGGGGAGGTCAAAAAAATAATTCCTAATGATATTCTGCTATTCTCATAGATTGATGCCTAGCCCAACTGCCGTCAGAGAGACTTCACCCATCAACTGAAGGAAACAGATTCTGAGACACAGTCAGCCATTAGGCAGAGTTCAGGGAATTCTATGGAAGAGGGGGAGGAAGGATTGAAGGAGCCAGAGTGTCAAGGAAACCACAAGTAAATCCACAGAACCAACTAACCCGAACTCATAGGAGTTCACAGAGACTGAACCAACAGCCAGGGAACCTACATGGAAATGACCCAGTTATCAATTTTAAATTTTAATTTTGCATTTTAAAATGTAAAGATTTTTGGTTTATCTTTATCCAGATTTTGACACATTGCCTTGCTCCAATTTTGGGGAATTCTTATAGTTTTGCTAATTTTACCAAACCTGAATAGAAAACAAATGCTATAGGAATTAAAGCTGCAGATTCTAATCTCTCCACTAAAGGATTTTAGGTTGAGATCTGCAGTGTGATTATGTCGCCCGCGGCAAATCAGACAGGTGACACTGAGATTTTTAAGGTTTATATATTTAACATGAAGGCTACATCCACATCATTTCATTTCCTCTGTCTTTCCTTCCAAACCCGGGGCTTTCTGAAGAAGGCTAGTTACCCTAATCTCTAATCTACTGTCCTGTCACAATGATATATGGCTCTATCTTCTGACATTTCAAAGTATATGTTTCTTAGCAAATGTTTTGCTTAGTTATTGGAGCCAATTAGACTTTAATATCTATCCATAGCCAGCCT
Source organism: Neodon shergylaensis (assembly GCA_025134845.1). NCBI lineage: Eukaryota > Metazoa > Chordata > Mammalia > Rodentia > Cricetidae > Neodon > Neodon shergylaensis. The sequence goes on along the minus strand of JABTXL010000002.1, from coordinate 37,097,791 downwards.
GCTTAGGAGATTAAATCATTTCATAGGAAACAAACGTTTTGAGATCACTTTATCTATGCCACCAGATTTCATTAATGTCTGTTTCCAACGTACTAGCGTATTTCATGTGGGAGTCAATGCTTGTCAGTATCGTCTACTCTTTATACAGTTCCTGCATCATACAAGATTCCTCTCCTGCTTACACAGAAGTATGCACTTTATTTAAAAATATAATTTATAAACGTAATCAATTGCCATATGCAATGATACTCTCTTCTATAAAAATCACATAAGATTATTATCCAAATACACTTAAGCTTATTATGTATGCTTATGATAACAACTACCCTTTTATACAATATTAACCACTCTTTCTTTGGCCTTTGACATGGATATATCTCAAAATGTCTTGTCAACATTTGGTAGCTAAAAGAAGCCAGCCTGGCTGCACTGACTCATCATTCATGCCCCCTTCATCTTTTAAATCATTTTTGTTCCTAGCAACAGTTCAAACCACAATTTTAAATTTAAAATTCCGATTTTTATCTCCACCATAAGGCAAACAACCAAATGCCCACCCCTGTCTTGTGAGAGCCATACCCCATTTCTAGAGTATAAATTTGGAGTTCAAACAAAAAAAATGGGTCCTAAGAGTATGCTAAGCAAAGAATGAGTGAGGATCAAAAGGCATAAAAATGCTGCTAGATGTTTTTAACCACATCTGAGATAGAAAATTAAATATTCAAAACTACTTAAATATTCAGCTACTTGTTCAAATTTACTATATTTTGTTCCCCTTTTCTATAATGCATTCCACAAACCACTAGGGTTTTCTCCTCTACTGACATTAAGATCTCAGTAGGTCAGAAGAGACCTTCAAATGAGAATAAAATTTGAGGATTCCACATACCTCGCACAGCTAAAGAATATTTATAGCTAGCAAGCTGAAAGTAGTGTTAGAATAATTTCTTTTAAAAATAGAAAATATATCTCAGAAGTAAAAAAAATCTGAAATTAGGACATAGCTCATAGTTTTGAAAAGAAGAAATTCTGTAGTCCTAGAACACGAAGTGTGTGATCTGGTGTGGAAAACTGGCACATTTACTTCTTTGACTACAGAGAATAGCTGTAGGGAGTGCCTACTGGTCAGAAAAGCTGCAAATAGTGTTCTTAGACGAGGTGTCTCATAGGTCAATCCTACCTACAAGAAATCCCCTAAATCACAGGTATTATAAAAATAATTATTACAAAACCATCTGTTTGCTAAAACAAGTTCCATGAATGAATCATTGCTACTTTCAATATCTATTTTGTAATATTTACATATTTGTTTAAATTGCACATGTGAATTTAAATGCATATGCCGTGGCACATCTGGGGAGGTTAAGGACGGCTCATGGAGTCAGGTCTCTCCTTCCGCCACGTGAGCAACAGGCACTGAAATTGGTCATCACACTCCGTGGTCATCACCTTTATCCTACTGAGCTATCTCACCAGCTTCAATATATATTTTTGAACAAAATAATGTTTTGCATAGGTGTTGGAGAAGGAGGAGCTGCTTGTTTGTCCTGGCCACCCAGAACCAAAATAATCACACAGAAACTATATTTATTAAATTACTGCTTGGCCCATTAGTTCTAGCTTCTTATTGACTAACTCTTATGTCTTAGTTTAACCCATCTCCATTAATCTGTGCATCACCATGAGGTCATGGCCTACCAGCAAAGTTTCAGCAATCTCCGGTGGTGGCTCCATGGCATCCCCTGACTCCGCTCTTCTTTCTCCCAGCATTTAGTTCAGTCCTCCCTTCCTACCTAAGTTCTGCCCTGTCAACAGGCCAAGGCAGTTTCTTTATTCATTAATGGTAATCACAGCACACAGAGGGGACTCCCACATCACATAGGGAAGATGAAGACGGAGGTAGATTAACTTTAAGATCTCCTTAATTCTTGTCATTAAAAAGGAAAAGCAGACAACTAGAAGAACAAGCAAAAACAGGGGATCAACATCCTCCATCAGATTCAGTGACAAGTTATGCCCACACACCCCAGAGGGCAGATAAAGCCCCAGCGGCTACAGCATGCACAGCGTCTGTGCCAGGGGGAGCACAATGGACCAAGAAGCATGGAGTAGTTCAAAGACGCCTGAAAAAGCCAGCAGGAACCCACTGAAAAGCTCACAGGGGCAATGTGATCAAGGAAGCCCACACAGGATAAGGATTTACACAGTCACTCCAGGCTGAGGACAGGGCTCTGGAATAAGTGTCAAGGACACTGGAGCAATCTGTGCTCCTAGGATCCTCAAGACTATGCTCTATAGCTTCCTTCCTGGATGAAGCCAGTCTCTGAGGGAAGAAATGCTGAGAAAGAAACTCAAGTTGACAGGACAAGAACACCGTGACAAGAGAGCAGAGAAATCTTTGTAAGTAAATCATCTCACTTTGAATGCTCTCTGAAACAGTGGAATTGGCTTTGGAGCATGAAGTAGAGTCATCTAGTCCCCTCCCCATTAGGAATAACTTCATATAAAGATACGGATAAAAAATGAAGTCATCCTCACACCGAGTTAATGTTTCTAAAAAGAAAAACAAGATGAGCCATCTGCCTCATCACTGGGTCAAGGTCAGCATGACCAGAAAACAGTTCTAGAGGATTTGTCAAGTGAGCTTGGGAGCACGGGGAGTCAATGAGTTGAGGGACTTTAAGACTATATCATCAGTTCCATTAGCTTCATAGAGTGTTCTGAACAGCCACAAAATTTCACATGTAGTCTGGCATTTGGAGTCAGTCATAGAAGGTTCCTGAATTACTTTCCCCAGTGTAAAGTGGGAGCGTGCAGACCATGTGGCTTCTTTATGATCCAATTGTTTAAATGGCTGGAAAGTGCATGCCAGACCACCACGTCAAAAAAACACAGAGAAACTATTTTGAAATGAGTGTAGTGTGTTATACAGATAATAGGAAAAAAGGCAGTAAAGAGCAGCATCCATCAGCACAAGCACTCAGACACGAGCATGAAGTGTCACATCTAGGCTGGTACTAGGAAGCTGGCTCATTTTCAAAGGACGGTTCTCCTTCCTACACACAACATTCCACAGGACCACATGGGACAGTCAGTCCCAAAGGAAGCTCTTCTGATCGGTGTCATCGAAAAAAGTCATTGCTTTAATCCAATATGGATAACCACAATTATAAATCAAGAAGACCTCGTTATTCTTGATGCACAGTATTAGTATTCTAGAAGCCTGTAATTCCAGACAAGCTTATCTGGGTCATAGAACACTATGCCAATGTCTCTGTGATCCCGTACATCTATACCCACTAAGAGCTATCAAATTTTAATATTTACTACTTAATTTGTCTCCATTTTTCCTGTGTTTAATACCAAGATTGCACAGCGCATTTTAAATTTAACGCAAAGCATGCAATTCTAAAAATCTTTGAATTCAGAGTTTCTTCTTTTAAAAACAGCCAGAAATTGCCACAGGTACAGAATTCTGCAGCTTGAAAACTATATTCAAAAGGAGTAACTAGTTTTATCAGGTGAAGATATAAGCAATTAACCTTGTGGTATTTAGTATCAAACCAAGAAGGGGGAGGCATTAATCAAAATCAAAACGAGGCTCTTCATCTTAGGAATGACTAAGTTCACTAACAAGTCCAATAAGGATTGGGGATTTGGGGTTTTCAATTTGGAGTTTGTTTGGGGATTTTTTTTTTGTCATTTTTAGACTTGAATTTTGCTAGCTAATCCAATCTATAGTTTCTTTTCTACCCCAGGGTGTTTGAAACAGTGAAGAGTCTGGGATGATTATGAGCAGCAGGCTGTACTTCCCAAGTACACCATGACTGGTTGCTTTTGTTTTCATCATTTTTGAAGAATATTAATGGATCACAGGCTTGTTCGTAGGAAATACTATACTGCAAGAATTACAGACAGAAAGTCAACAAAACTCACAAGCTTTGGATAAAATTTAGTCATGAATGAAATGCAAAAACAGGTCCTTGGCCCTGGCTCTTTCATTCTAGACCCTCTAGGTTTGCTGCAGCCAGCCTGCCAGAGCTCCTCCTCCCACCCCTCCTCTATTCTCTGGGTAGTCTACCTCTTGGTGCATATCCCAGGCTCCGCCCTCACTATTTCCCATCCCACCTTTCATCTCAGCCTTCCCTCCTAGGCCACTTTTCTCCATTCAGTTTCTACCAGCCACGTTTACTCAGAAACATTTCCATCAGAGACCCTCAGTGGCCACACTTGGCTGAGATTCAGGTAGGTAATTTTGCTATCCTTACTGTCCTCCATTCTAACCTTTCAAGACTTAGTCATAGTACTGCTGTAGCCTGCCTGCAGGAACCCCTCCTCCTATCCCACGTCCATTACCTGGTGGACCCGGCCCTCCCCCCAACTCTTTCCCAGCCTTTTCTTCTAGCCCATATCCAGTTCATTATTTAACTTGTTGACCTGCAGAAGCACTCTCTACCAGGGATTCCACAGTCACCACACTCGACTAGGATACAGAATGGTCAACACCAACCAATGTTCACTTAACAAAACCAAGACCAGATATATCCACCAAGGAATGCCATAGCTTCCAAGATGCAGCACTAAACACAAAGAAGAGTCAAGACAACATGCCTCCTCCACAAGTCAGCAACCCTACCACAATAGGCCTGGTAGCTGCAGTAGAGCCGAAGCACAGACAAGAACAAAATAACCATTGTGGATATGTTTAAGAACTTTAAAGATGCTATAAATAAATACCTTGATGAAGAAAGTGAAAATACAAACAGTTGCAATAAATAATGAAAATTTTCAATACATAAAAGTAAAAAATAATAACTAATGAAACCCCAATGAAAAAATGGAAATGGAAAACTTAGGGTATAAAAAAATTCTTTTAAAAAGTCAGAGAATTGTCTCACCAACACATTACAAGACTTGAAAGGGAGAATTTCAAGTCTGAAGACAAGGTAGAAGAAATAGATAACTCAGTCAAAGAAATTATCAATTCTTAAAAAATCCTGGCACAAAACATCTGAAATATCTATGACACAATGGAAAGAACAAATGTATGAATAATAGGTTTAGAGGAAGGAGAAGAAACCTAGGTCAAAAACACAGAGAATACTTTTAAGAAAGTCGTAAAAAAAATCCCTCAACCTAAGGAAGGAGATGACTATCAAGATACAAGAAGCATACAGAGCACCAAACAGACAGAATAACAAGTGAGTTCTATAATCAAGACTCTGAGAGCCAGAAGGACCTAGACAAACTCTGAGAAACTGAGACTATTGACGCCAACACAACTATCAGACAAAACCAATGGAAAAAGAAAAGCATTCCACCATAAAACCAAATTCAACCAATATCTATCTATCAGTACAGCTCTTCAGAAGGCACTAGAAGGAAAACTTCAGTCTGAAGAGGTTAACTAAACTCTAGATGACACAAGGAATAAAAAATTCAGGAACAATAAACCAAAAGAAGAGGTAAAAACTCACACCATAACAATAAAGTAACAGAAATCAGTAGACACTGCTCATCCATAACTCTCAAATTTAATGGTCTCAATCACCCAAGAAAAGGACACAGACTAACAGATTGTTTTAGAAAACAAGATTTATCTTTCCTTTGTATCCAAGAATAGACATCACCATCAAGAATAGACATATCCTCAAAATAAAACAATGCAAACAGGTATCCCAAACAAACTGACCCATGAAGCAAGCAGGTGTGGCTATTTTGACTTCTAAGCAAAACTAATCAGAAGAGATAGAGAAGGACATGACATACTCATTAAGGGAATAATCTGCCATGAGGACAATGGAATTCTAAAGATTAATTAATGCACCAAACACAAGGATACCAAAGTTTATAAGAGAAACTCTGCTACAGCTAATATCTCATGTCATCTCTCACACAGTATAGTGGATGATTTCAATACCCTACTATTACCAATAGATAGATCATGCAGACAAAAACTAAACAGAGAAATGCTGTAATTAAATGATATCAAAAATCAAATTGACCTAAAAGATATCTACAGAACATTCTACCCAAACACTAAAGAATATGCTTGCTTCTCAGTAGTTTGTGGAACTTGTTCTGAAATTAATCACATCCTTGGGAACAGAGCAAGTATCAAAAGATAAAAGAAAGTTGAAATAATATCCTGAATCATATCTGATTACCATGGGATAAAGCTGGAGGTCAACAACAATACAAACATCAGAGATCTTACAAACTTATGGAATGTAAGCAATTCACTACTGATTGACAAATGGGCTAAGACAAAACTCAATAAGGAATTTAAAACATTTTATAGTTGACTAAAAGTGAAAACAGGACATACTCAAACCTATGGGACAAAATGGAGACGGTTCTAGGAGTCAAGGTCATAGAACTAAGTACAAGTACCTACCTCAAAAACCTGGAGCAATGATAAGTCTCATATTAGTGACTTAACAACACACACAAAAGCTCTAAAACAAGAAGAAATAATGGCCAAAAGAAATCAATACCAAGAAATAATCAAACTTGGGGCTAATATCAATACAACAGAAACAAAAAAATACAAAGTACTGATGAAATGATTCCTTCAGAAGACCAGTAAGACTGGTAAATCCTTAGCAAAGTAACAAAAAGAAAGAAAAGTTCCAAATTAATAACAATATAGATGAAAGGGGTAAAGTACAAAAAGAATATGAAGAAATTTGGAGAATCATAAAAACATACTTTAAAAATCTGTGTTCCACAAAACTGAAAAACCTAAAAGAAATTAATGTGATCTACAAAAGTTAAATCAAGATCAGATAAACAATTTAACACACCCATAACCCCTATGAAATTGAAACAGTCATTAAAGATCTGCCAAGCAAAAAATTCCAGGGCCACATGGATTCAACCTGGAATTCTAGACTCCATACCTTCAAAGAAGAATTAACTTCAATACTTTTCAAATTAATCCACAAAAGAGAAACTGAAGGAATATTTTGTAATTCATTTTATAAAGTGATTATTACAAAACTGTAGACCAATTTTCCTTATGAACAAAAATGCAAAAATTCTCATTAAAACACTTGGTGAGAAAAATCAAGAATACAAAAAAAAAAGAAAAGAAAAAGGATTACACACCATGATCAAGTGGCTTTATCCCAGAGATTCAGGGTTGGTTCAACATGAAGAAATCAATAAACATTACCCAGCACATAAACAGGCTGAAAGATAAATGCCACATGATCATCTCATTGAATGCAGAAAGGGACTTTGACAAAATACAATGCACCTTTATGATAAAAATCCTGCAGAGACTGGGAACACAAGATAAATAACACAACATAACAAAGGTAATATACAGCAAGCCCACAGGCCACACCAACCTAAATACAGAGAACCTCCAATTATTTCTACTAATACCCAGAACAAGCCAAGGATACCAACTCTCTTTATACCTATTCAATGTAGTACTTGAAGTCTTACTCAGAGCAATGAAACAACTGAAGATCAAGGGGATACAAAAAGGAGTGGAAAAGTGAAAGTATCTTTAGTGGCAGATGGTATGATTTTATACACAAATGATCCTAAAAACCCAGGAAACTTCCACAGCTAATAAACACTTTCAGGGAAATAGCAGAATATAAAATTAACATGCTAGCTAAAGCCATCTTAAATAATAAAAGAACTACTGGAAATATCACTATTCCTAATCTCAAATTGTACACAAAGCTATAGTAAAAACAGTGGGTATGAGCATAAAAACAGACACACTGATCCGTGAAATAGAACTGTATACCCAGATATAAGTCCACACACCTATGGTCACCTGATTTTGGACAAAGAAGCCAAAAACACATACTGTAGAAAAGAAAGCATCTTCAGCAAATGGAACAGGTCCTACTGGATGGCTACATGTAGAGGAATACAAATAGACCCATATTTATCACACCACAGGAAACTCAATCCCAAAGGAATCAAGGGCCTCAATATCAAACTAGGTACTCTGAATCTGACATGAGAAAGTTGGAAATGGGTTTGAATTCATTGATCCAGAAAAGGATTGGTGAACAGGACACTAAAAGCAAAGGAAGTAAGACCAACAACTAATAAACGCAAAGATAAGACAGGAAGATTATAAGAGCCAGAGGTCATGGATGAGTCCAAGGAAACAGTGTCTGCCAGACACAGCAGGACTGATTCACTTATGAACTCACAGAAACTGTGCAAATGCACTCAAAACCTGCACAGATTCAAGCCAGATGGAGGTCTCAGGGCTGAGAGGGGGAAATGAACCCTGGCTATCACCAAGAAGCTACCTGCAATTGCTACCTGCTAGTCTTTCTCTGTCTCTCACTGAGTGTACCAACCACACTCAAGGGCTAACTGTATGCCTAGGAGTAGTTGTCCAATGCAAAAATGAACTCAGTGGAGTTTTCATTCTCTCTCTCTCGTCTTATTGGTCTTTTGCTTGTTTGTTCTGATTTTCTTTTTGTGTGTCTGGATTATTCTTTGTGTGTGTTCTTGTTTCAGAGGGTTGTTTCATTTTTGCTTCTTGGTTTCTTTTGGAAGATGTTTTTGAGAGAGAGAGAGAGAGAGAGAGAGAGAGAGAGAGAGAGAGAGAGAGAAAGGAAACAAATTTGCAGGGGGAGGTAGAAGGGATCTGAGAGGAGTAATGGAGGGGAAATAATCAAAACATACTGGATAAAACTTTGTTCAATAAAAATAAGAATAGTCGGGAAGAAAAGCCCATTCCTGAAATCGACAGTGCTTTGCAATATCTCAGAAACTAAACTTTATCATAGTGACATACTGCACATTTAAAGTAGACTATACACTGTCAATTTCCATCACGAAAATATTTCTAGCAATAGCACTCAATTACTTGGCATCAAGACTTCTCTCCTACAATGTACCCTACAAGGGCCTGTTAACTCTGGCCTCACTCAGGGGATAGGGTACTTCTGCCAAGACTTTTAAAGACCCTCACTTGCTCCTTTTCTGTCTCTTTCAAAAGGATTGTATTAGTGAGAGAATTTAAACCATTCATGAGGGAAATACATCACAAATGCAGGACAGTTGAGTCGCTGTATATCACAAGCCTCTCCGACTCAAAAATTTAATCTCCCACTTAGAAGTTCATAACAGGGTCTGCCACGTTTTCAATTTAAAAAGCAGTTCTTAGTTCTCAGCAGCTCTTCGTTTGTTTTGCTCTTAGCTTGGTGTCTCTTCTATTTTGCTGAATGGTGTGTGGCTAAAGCTAGAGGTTTCTCTAGCATCGCTCTATTTTTAAAAAGTGATATATTTTACAAAATAAATAAAAAAAATGAATAATTGGCATGAATGTGGAAAACTGAGCCCAAAAGTCATTGCTGACTCTGTCTGGGATCCTTAACTCTTGTTATAATAATGTCAAATCACAAGAATTCCCTTTCTTTTAATATTTACAATAATTGGGCACATACCTTGAACAGTCAGATCTCTAAGAGACTATCAGGAGCTCTGTGTCTTGGTAAAAGATAGTCAGCTCCCCTGACCACAGGTGTAGCTCCTGTTCCCACAGTATTTCTCTCCTGACCACTATCAAGTGATTATTGAAAACTCACATTGAAACTCTGGCACCCGCTCCTGGAGTGCGCAAGCACACAGGATAAGTGTTCTGTCACTCAAGAATCTCATCACTTCAAACATCACGCACAAAGGGCGGCCAATCTACTTCAAGGTTGCTCAGCAAGCTACAAAAGTGATGTCGTCCCATCAGTGAGGAGAGTAGTGGTCAATAGGACTCAGCTGACTTGCTTGTGTACAAGGCTGTTTCCTTTGAACCACCAACCAGCTCCCAAATCACAACACGCAGACTTATGAATTATGAATGTTCAGCCTTAGCCTATACTTGTTTCTTGCTAACTCTTATAACTTAGACTGTTTCTCTTTATGTTTTGCTTTGGGGCTTTTTACCTTACTTTCATTCTGTATCTCTTACTTTTCCGCCGTCTCCATGTCTGTCTGGTGGCTGCCTAACTTTCTTAACAAAACACCACTTTTTTTTTTTCACTTTCTCCTGTTATTGCATCCATATAAAATCCTAAGCCTCATGTGGGTCAAAGTCCATATCAACCAACAGTACATTACAATCTTACGCTCTAAAGCACCAACATGGCCCTAACATTATACATAGTTCCTTAATGTTGCTCATTAGAGCCCCAATATTTATCACCCTAGGTCCCAGTATGATTTTTTTCATAAAATTTTCTCTGGAAGATCCTTGAAGAAAAGTTACATCATATTCCACATCTTTCCCATCATCCCAGAAAATTATATAAAGCAGATTTATAAATTCTGACTATCTGTTGACTTCCAAAATCATTTTTCCTGTCTATGGATACCCTTAGGATTCCCAGAAGGTTGTCCATGCACAAAACCTGTTTACTAGGTAGGTAAAACATATAACTATATGCTAGGCATTATACACAATGGGTTTGTTAATAAACAATACAACTATGTAAAATAGGTATTTATGGACAGCCATGACTGAGAGACCAGAAAGAAAATGAATCTGCAATACAAGCCTATTTTACAAAGTACACTCAAACAGAGAAATCTCTGCTCAAGCCAGAAGCCAAACTCAACTTTTAGCGAGTACTCTTTCATCTTCACTAAAACACAGTAGGGTCTCACCACCTCCTGTGCTAACCTGGCAGTTCATTTATTCTTTTAACTGCCTGCTGTACACATAAAGAAAAGCCCTGTGTTTGGTTGCTGGCTAAGCAATGGCCTGACGAGGTCCATGCCTGAAAAACAGGCGAGGGACGATATGTGACAACTGTAGAAAACATTGTTGAAGAAGATCCATTGGTGATATGCACTAGAACTCAAGAGAACACCAGCCTCTTTCAGGCCCCAACAGATGTGAAATCTTAGGAAGGTCACAAATCCTTCAGGACTTTGCACAAGAGTAACCACATTTCACAGTACACTGTGAAGTTACCAATTCCTCTTGATATCAAAACAATAGCTAGCCAACTCTTTCTTTTTGCAATTTCTGAGGAAAAAATGTTTCTTTGTGTTTCCAGGAAGCAAAGAAAATGAAATCACTAGAATACATCTCGGCCTTGAGTGTTCCCCCAGGTCAAGTCACCATACACGGCTGTTTCTACATTTGTAGAGTTTTTGATAAGACAGACTTCTAATTGATTTGTGCGGCCTGGGGAGAATGTGAAAGAGAACAATTCTGTTTACCCTGGACTAATAGCAGCAACCTTTCCTATGTTAAATAGCATATCTTCTGCTCCTCTGCCCACATGAGTCAGTTAGAAATGTCAGCCTTCCATTATTAATGCATTCTCCTTATCCATCATCTTCTTGGCTCACGCCTGAAGAGAAAGCAACACTTTCAAGTATGCATATGCATCCAGGCTGGATAGTGAGCCCGGTAGCTTTCCTTCCCTGGTTCTGTCAAAAACTCAACGCTGACAAAGACATAAGTGACAAAGTTTGAGTTCAAGAAGTATTGTCACAGAAGAACAAAGCAAAACACTAATCAGCGGGAAAAGTGTAAAATGACAACAGCCTCCAATTTAGAAATTAAAGCCCTGGTGTTCAGATGCGGAGTCGTATGTAATTGGAAGGAGCTATGTCGTGCCTGTCTGAAGCACAGCAAAGTTCCTGGTGATCCTCCCGTGTTCTCGCCCTTGCTACATCTCCATCACAAGGAAAAATGAGCAGCCTTTGTCAACCCCCTGCTGTCTTCCCACATACCTGTTCCTTCCTTCAGTCAGCATGGCACTCATGGGCTCAAACAGAGGTTGGCAAACCATTCTCCACAGGCCAGACACCTGTTTTCCAAAGCCAGGACTCAGTCATCTATGCACTGCTAACACCTGCTTCAAACTAGTACAACAGAGTTGAGTGATTTCATCAGAAACCGTAGACCCCACAGTGCCAAAATATTTACTCTCTGGCTCTTCATGAGGGAAAAAGTGCCAGCCCGTGATTTATATTTTGAGCCAAAGTTTCTGATTGTAGGCAAGATGTAATAAACATACTTCCTGCTGTCTCGGCCACTAAATTTAGTTTAAAAAAAAAAACATGTACAGAAAGAATGTGGAAACTATTGGAGGACTCTGAAAAACAAATAGTGACAGATGAATAAGGATCAACAATACAATTCTCTCACACTCATTCTCACTCTCGTTCTTTCTTCTTTGTATCTCAGCCTAGCCTCAAATTCTCAATGATCCTTTTGCATCAGCTCCCTGGATTATATGTACACCGTGCCTAGAAGTGCCAGGGACTATTTTACTGTTCTCTTCCCTCTATTAGGACTCCTATCGTTTAACTCTGTGTATGGTTACTGCTGCAGAAGCTCAAAGCAGAGCAGTATCCCAAGGTCTTGTGATTCTGGGCAAAGGATTAAAGGGAGAATAGAGGGACCTAAAGGAAACTGTAAGGCATTAAAGAGTTTGAAGACATAGACTTGTAAAAGCAACCCCCACGACTTTTGGATTTACCTGTGAGATAAGCATGTGGACAAGATCTTAATCGGTACTTAAAAGATCTTTGGAGCAAAACCATACTTTCTTATGTATGAAAATGAATTTAAAAATATTCAAGTTTTAAATCCAATTCAAGGCTTAAAACACAGAAGTCTCCAATTCCTGGAAGAAAGCCTAGAGTGGAAGTCCCATGGTATTGGCCTTGGTGAGGATTGTGCCATCAAAACTGTATGTATAAAACTGAAAAGTGTCTTACAAAAATGAAAGAAAAAGCAATAGAGTAAAAAGTAATGTAACAAATGGGAAAATCATTCATAAATGATGCATTTCACAGAGGGTCGATCGTCAAAATATGAAGGGAATTCCTACAACCTCAAAGCAAAAAGATTAATAACTCAACTTTAAGATGGGCCAAGAACTTGAGTAGACACTGCTCTAAAGAACTCATTCAAAAGACCTGAGGGTATGTACATTGAGGAAATGTGAATTAAGATCACAATGGCATCAAGAGTATAGAACAGATCTTTAGCAAGATCATGGAAGAAAACTTCACCAAAGTAAGGAAAGGCCTGACCATACAGATATAAGAAGCATACAAACCTCAACTAGACAAAGCAAAACAAACAAAAAATGCCACATCATAGTTAAAAATACTAAATATACCAAACAAAGAACAATTAGTGAAAGCCAAAATAGAAAAAAAAACACAAATTGCATATATAATAAAACATCACAATAACACCTGATTTCTCAATGAAAACTCTGAACTCCAGAAGAACCTGGAGCAATACACTCAGTGCTTCTAACAGACTACAGCTGACAACTTGGACTACGACCTCAGCAAAACTGCCTGAAGGAGACAGAACAGTTTTGTTGTGATCCAAACAGCCTAAAAGAAATTCATATCAAAACTAGAAAGAAAACAAGTGATTATGAAGTTATAGTTTAATGAAAATCAACCCATGACTAAGAACACAAACCAGCAGAAGACATCAAAATGACTGTATTCTCTACCCTTCTTTCAATAATGTTAATGACCTCGACTCTCACATCAAAAGACAGAGGCTAGGTGAATGGATTGAGAAACAAAACATCTCTCTGCTGTCCACAAGAAACAAATCTTAGCTTTAAGGATAGGTATCATTTTGAAAGGATGGAAAAAAGTATACAAGTATACAAGAAAATGATATGATAAAGCAAGTTAGGAAGAATCACCATTTCAGACTGAGGTTGAGGTAAAGAGCCAGTGGCGGTCTGTTTTGCTTTTCAAATCTTCAGGTTGAATCCCAATTTCTGACCCTGAGCTTTTATTAATCTTGCCTCATCCTTAGACATCAGGGAAATGAAAATCAAAAAAATAACTTTGAGGTTTCATCTTACACCAGTCAGAATAGCCAAGATCAATAAAACAAAATGATAGCTCATGCTGGTGAGGAGGTGGAGTAAGGGGAACATTCATTCTTTACTAGTGGGACTACAAACTTTTACAGCCACTATGGAAATCAGTATGGCAGTACCTAAGGAAGATGGAAACAGATCTACTTCAAGATTCAACTATACCATTCCTGGGCATATATCCAAAGGACTTTTCATCCTACCACAGAGACAGAAACTGGAAATAAGCTGAAGCCCCTGAACAGATGAATGGATAAAGAAACCGTGATACGTTTACACCGTAGAATATTATTTAGTTGTTTTTTAAAAAAAAATGAAATTGTGAACTTTGCAGGTAAATGATTGGAACTACAAAATAATCATCCCGAGTGAAGTAACCCAAACCCAGAATGACAAATATGTGTGTGTGTGTGTGTTTGCTTATATGTGAATATTAGCTGTTAAGCCAATGATAAACAAGTTACAGTCCATGGAACCACAGAGGTTAGACGCAGAGTAAGGGACTGGGGGGCAGATATCTCCCTAGGAAGGGGAAATACATTAGGTAGTTATGGATCAATGAAAGTGGGGTAGAACAGGAGAATCAAGGGAAGAAGAGTATAAGGAAAGGAACACAGGGAGAGACAGCTAAAACTAAGCCATTTGTGGGGTAGTATGGAAACTTAACACACTAGAAGCTTCATAAAATATGTGCATATATGAAAGCAATGTGGAAAAGTTGATCTGGTACCAATCTAGAACCATTAGCCCTACTGGTTACTGTTCTGGGTACTGGAAGGTACTCTGCATGCTACCAAAAGAGAAACATAAACACCAACCCAGCTACAAATCCTTCCATCTACAATGGTGTCCTGCCTGCAAGATATGCTAAATGCAATAGTGGGAGAAAGCTTCTAAGAGTAACCAAGCAATATCTGATTTCACTGAAGGTCCCTTCCACGAGATGGAACCCATATCTAATGCTGCTTGGGTGACCAAGAACCTAAGACTAGATAGCACAGGGATCTAGGGTAAAATGAAATGCTACTGTTTTACTAGAGGATTATAACAAAAAAAATGACAACTAATGATATTTCCCTACACTCATAGATGGATGCCTTGTTCTTTGAAGCTCTTTGAAGCTCTTTCAACAGTAAGTAAGTTTGAATTAAATCCAAGACATCTAAAACTTTCTGACTTATAGGTATCTGCCTTCCCACTGTATCTTCACAAGGGGGAGAGTCAGAACCACTTCCCTCTTTTTATCCTCTTACACTTAAGGACTCAGGACCTAATGACACACCAAGGTCCTGCCTCCAAATGTCACCACACTGGGGCTCTCTCTCCAGTACATGAACTCTTGTGTGACACAAACATTCAGTCCATAGCAAGGATATGAAAATGAAAAGAAATTTAAGACAAAGTCCTCATGGTTGGAAATGCTTCAAGAGACACCAAGATAGAATTTTTACATACTGTTACCAAATAGCATAATTTATAATTTCTAAGTCTCAGATTAAACAAACACTTTCCAGGACTCTAGAAATTGTCCTATCCAATTACCTCAAAGACCAACTTATTTTCCACAAAAATCTTCCTTCTTTGCCCAGCGTGGTTATGTTTTGGGCTTTTGCATTTCCTTTCTTTAAACAAAGTGAGGATCACCAAACTCAACCCACCATCTCATACAAACAAGAGTTTCTGAAACATGGCTCACAAGTGTTTCCTACATGTACTGGGGCAGTCGGAAGAAGTTAGTCCAAGACAATGGGCTGTGCTAAGAAGGTAGAAGAGTTCGTCAGAAGAGTTAGTGTGACTGACTAAAGCAATAGCTTAACATCCACGAATATTGTTAATTGTAAAAAAGAAAACATGGAAAATGCATCCTTGGAGAGCTTTGGAATGTAGGCAGGAAACAAATGTCTCACTCTGGAGTTGCTGAATAGAAACTAAAAATACAAACTTAAATGCTCACCCTGCCTCCCTTCCATGTAGTTCAAGGCCCAGTTAGTGACAGAAATCTTTAAAATCAAAAGTATAGCCACTCACCCATGTAGAAATTTTAGATTTAAAAATGGATGACTAGAAAACCCCTAATGGAAATAATTGATTCAGTCACCAAATATCAACAGCATATTTGATGAAACATTGATTGGGAGGTTTAGAGAGGAAAGAATGAATTTTCAATATCCTAAGGACTAAAACAACAGCACCAGAATAAAATCAATTAACTCACATTAATATTCATTTCTTGGGCACGAAGAACACACACCTTACATGATGTCATGAAAACATAAGGAAACCCTGTTAAAATGAGTACCTTCTACATGTTTCCATACAAACGCTTCAATATGCTAAAATGTCATTTAAAATGGGGATGGAACCAGTAAAGATGAAAAGAATCTTAGGAAACACAATCACATAACAAAAAGGAAGGCATCACATGGTTCCTGACTTGAAAAGTAAAGAAATAAAATGCATCTTTGAGATGATGGTATTAGGTGCTACTGAATAATTATCTCTCATTTTATTGAGAATCATGATGTCCTTATAGTTACAGAAAAAGCAACTTCACTCTTGGAGATCCATAATAAACTATGAAAGCATAAAGTGACAAGATGTTTCAGATTTTCTTTTTAACACCTCCATGCTTATAAATATGGGAAAATCCTGGTAACACATAGATTCCAATGTTGAATACATAAAACTGGTTTTAGATTCTCTCTACTCTTGTGTTACTCATAATATAGGCTAACAAGTAGTCTAGCCTAAAATTTTAGTCCATATATTTAAATTTTATACATTATATCACTGTGTCACAAATACACTATTTTAGTAAGTATTGCACTATAAATGTCAAGAAAACATTGCATAATCTGTCAACTAAATTTCAAAGGCAATTATGTAAAAGGAATTAGAAAACGAGATTTAAGATTATTTATAATTTCTCTCAAACATGTAATTGTTTTTGTTGTTGTTTTGTTTGTTTGTTTGTTTTTGAGACAAGGTTTCTCTGTGTAGCAGCCCTAGCTGTCCTGAAACTAGCTCTTAAAGACCAGGCTGGCCTTGAATTTACAGAAATCCTCCTACCTTTGTCTTCCAAGTGCTGGGATTAAAGTCGTGCACTACTACCACCTAGCATAATTGTCTTTTTAATACAAATGTTTTGAGAAGGATCATTATTAGGTATAAGCTCTAAATTGTTTAAATTTAAATCTAAAGATTGAAATTCTTTAAAATGTGTCCATTTGCGGGCTAGAAAGATAGCTCAGCAGTGAAGAGCCAAGGATGCTCTCATAAATGGTCCAGGTTCTATTCACCCGCATGGTGTTCCACAACCATCACTAACTCCAGTTCTAAGGATCTAAAGCCCTCTGTGCATCACCAGGCATACATGTGGTACACAAGCATATAGCAGGCAGAACACCCATACACCACATGATTCTCCATTAAAGTCACTTTTATTTATAGTCTTAAACGTCAGTGTTTATTATAAGGGACAGTCATCACATATTAAATCAAACCTCAGCCTCTCACTACGAACACAGAAGAGCAAGCAGGAAGGTTGTCAATTTCATAACCACCTTATCCAGAAATTGGCCTTTCTATTGTTTACAACTGCTTCCTGTCACACCCCATTTCTCTAACAGTCTAGACTTGGTCAGAGCAAAGAATCCTCCCCCCGCATCCCCAAGCAAAACTGAGGCCGGGCTAAAAGGTTTGCCCAAGAGTTACCTTTAAAGCTTTGAGAACAAGAGGAATCCACCACAACACACGTACTTTGGTATATGAACATAATTCACCAACTAGGAAACTGACAAAAAAATTGATTTTCTCTATAGACAGCAAAATAATGCAAATAACTGTGCATCTCTGTGCAGCAGAGAACTAGTTAGTGGTGTGCATGCTCCACACACATTTGTGAACTGTGCAGTAGTTTATGGTTAAGAATATATAGCTACAAAAGACTTTAGATATTATGTTCTGAGCTTTCTGAGGATTTGGGCTTCTGAAGAAGAAATCGGTTACTAACTGATATCATCATCCTCAACTCCTAACAGAGAGAGAACAGCTGTGGTGGTACCCAGTGGATAGAGCTCTTTGGGAAGGATGAGGAGCCTTTAGGAGGTGAAATCTCACTGGGCAACATGAGTCACTGGATGTAAATCTTAAGGCATTGTAGCCCAATCCCAGTTCCGATTCATTTTCTGACATGAATCTCATATGACAAGTTGGCTTCCCATTCCTTCTGTCAGGCCTTCCCCCATCATACCATACTCTATGTTAGGGTTAGGTTGCTGTGGTGAGACACCAAGATTGAAGCAACTTTCAGATGAAAGAGTTTATTCAGCTTATATCTCTACATCACAGTTCATTGTCCAAGGAAGTCAGGACAGAAGCATAAGCTGGGCAGGAACCTGGATATAAGAGCTGAGGCAAAGGCCTTGGAGGGGTGCTGCTTACTGGTTTGCTCCTCATGGCTTGCTCAGACTGCTTTCTTTTAAAACCCAGGACCATTAGCGCAGAGATGGCACCACTCACCATGGGCTGGGCCTTTCCCCATCAACCACTAACTAAGAAAGTGCCCTATAGCCAGGTCTTATGGAGGTATTTTCTCAATTGAGGTTCACACCTTTCAAAAAACTCTAGCTTCTGTCAAGTTGACATAAAACTATCCAACACACCTCTCCCGGTGTAAGACAAAATAAATCCTTCATTTAAAAAAAAGGAGAGTTATGATCATGATTTTATACCTGTACCCAGATCCACCACTTATTAACTACATTAATTTTAACAAGTATTTAGTTTATTTGAGCTTTTACAATCTTATCTATAAAGTATTCATGGCAATAGCACCTGCCCTAAGGATTTTGGGAAGATGTATGTATGTAGTACATTGACAAACTAGTTGCTTATAGTAAGTTGTATGGGTAGTGTTATTATCATTTCTTCAAGAATACTATACACCATCATCCATGCTTCTAAGAGTTTGGTCTTACCGTCATTCCTCTTCCTGAAATGCCTTACATTGCCCTGCTTTGTTCTTTCATCTAGCATGTGTTGAATACCTTCTTGGTGTGGGAAGCCCTTCTATATATGTATTGTTTTTATTTGTTAATGAATAAAGAAACAGGCTTAACCTGTGATAGGCCAGAGTAGAGCTAGGTGGGGAAGACTAAACTGAATGCTGGGAGAAAGAAGGCAGAGTCTAGAGACGCTATGTAGCTGCCAGAGGGGAAAGATGCTAACTGCCAACTGGAACCTTGCTGGTAGGCCACAAGCCTTGTGGTAAAATATAAACTAATATAATGGGTTAATTTAAGATATAAGAGTAATCCAGAAATATGCTTAAGTGATTGGCCAAGCAGGGATTTAAATAATATAATTTCTGTGTGATTATTTGGGGTCTGAGCTGCTGGGAATGAATAAGCGGTCTCACATTGGTCCATTCTTAGGCATAAGGATAGAATAATAAACAAAATAGTTTCCTCAAATAAATATAACTCACTGATAAATGCTTTAAGGGAGACAGATATAGAATGAAATTGAAGTGTGTAAGGAAAGATTTCTAATTTTGGAGAGGTAATATCAAACAAAAGGAAATGCAAATTCACTAGTAAGGTGACTTTGGACAGGTTAATTCAGCATCTGGGCCTTAGTACCTTGTACATAGTGTTGGCAAGAAAATTAAATGCTGTGAAGTCAATATGGTGTATGGGTCCTAGAAAGGACATAAGAGATACCTAACCTAGGGAAAATCCCCTTTAGTGTTACTGACTGCAAAGCTTCTCCTATAACCATTGTGAAGCAATATGAGACAGTCAAGCTTAGGGAACAGCTTAGCAAGCTGGGACTCCTCTTGCTTAGGTCTAGACACATCCCTTTTCTAACAATGTACTTGGCAGCTTACAGCCCTTGCCTTCATGCATCACATCACACACACAAACATACACACACACCACTACAATTATAGGGTAATCAACATCAGGGACCTTCATTTCATAGATAATATCTATTCAAAAATATTCCTGGATATACCTGGATACTAAAGTAGGGGGCCAACCTGACCTGAACTAA
Source organism: Neodon shergylaensis (assembly GCA_025134845.1). Classification (NCBI taxonomy): domain Eukaryota; kingdom Metazoa; phylum Chordata; class Mammalia; order Rodentia; family Cricetidae; genus Neodon; species Neodon shergylaensis. Next base: position 37,077,875 of record JABTXL010000002.1, on the reverse strand, counting down.
TTGGAGGTATATGCATAAAAAGTCTAACAATATTTATTCTCCAAGTAAACTTATAGGGGGAGTTTGCTTAACAGGAAACTATATGATTAAAATCAAATGCATGGTGGGAATACTTGCTCACAGAAGAAAAAGAATTATACAACTTAAATCTGCCCATCAAAATAAAGAAATGCCCAAATTATCCCTCTCAGTTACCAATCTCTCTTTCTTCTAGACTCCATACAAGAAAGCCCCAAATAATAGCCAGGACCACAAATACTCTCAGATGCCCCTTGTAGATTTGCAATGTGTCTGACCTGTAGTGTCCTTTGTTTCTAATGAATCCTCCTTGCCACTTCGCAATCGGGTGGTCTTCTTTTACAGTTCTTTGAATAATATGCCAGAAACATAGACATACCCCTTACAGACGGTGGCCATGAGTCATGCTAGTATATTACATTTTGGTTGAATGAACAAAATGTACATGTGCTTGCTGGGGAACCTCCTTCAATCAATGGCCTTTGAGAGGACCTGATTGGGTACAGCCTTGGGTACCAAAAATTTTGTACTCACATGTCCTCTCTCTCTTCCTCCTCTCTCACCTGGATGCTGGATTCGGTTCTGTTCCCTGTTTGTGCAGAGGACTGTGATCTGTGAGTCACCCCTAAATAAAAAAAAAACTCGTTATACTCAATTCTGAGTTAATGTGGGATTACTTTGTTCATGTTCTCCTACATCTGGCGCCCAACATGGGTATGAGCCTGCACCTACCAGGTTGGGTATTGGGTTTAAAACTCTTTTATTTAGACAAAATAAATAAAAGAGGGAGTTGATAGGGAATCTTCTTCAGCCAATGGCCTTTGAGAGGCTGGACCAGGTTAGGCATGGCCTTGGGTATCAAAAAGGTACATGGTCACACACCCTCTCTTTCCTCTCTCTCCTGGATGCTGGATTTGGTTCCTGTTCTCCATTTGTGCAGAAGACTGTGGTCTGTGAGTCCCCCCTAAATAAGAAACCCCTTATTATACTCAATTCTGAGTTAATATGTGATACTTTACTCATGTTCTTTTACATGAGCTACAAGTAAACTATCAGATTTGCCCCTGGTTTGTTCAGCTTAGCATGGCAGCGTTTGCTCTTCCATGGAGCTTAAGGTCTTCATTTGACTTCCCCGCAGTAGCTGATGATGTACTCTCTCAGCACTCTCTCGAAGAACTTCAAAAGGAAACCATTTTAGCCAAGAATATAAACTTTGTTCTTTAATAGCCTTTCCCAGGAAGGTCTTGCTTACTCATTCATTTTGTCTCTTTCCATGATAAATCATATTATCTTTTGATTATGAAATCTAATCAATGCTTATTTTATTTTTATGTCTGGATATTATTATAATATTCATTTTATAGAGGAAAAAGTACGTCACAAACTACTGTGTCTACATCCATGGCTAGCATATGGCACGAGTTAGAATTCCCTCAGACATAGGCTCCAAAGGCAATCACCTTTTCACTTTCTTTCACTGAGAGAAATAGCTTACCGGGTCTTAATTCTCAACTGAGATCGCCTCCTTCCTGAAAACTCTAGTTTGTGTCCAGCTGACATAAAGCTATCTAGCATAGTTGATCCCTTGCCAACTTGACACACAAACACATCACTGCCAAACCACAACCTTTTCTTTCCTGTTCACCCCCAAGATCACACATTAATAACACCCCAATATAAAAATATTTTACAAACTTAAAAATTCCCACTCTTTACAAATTTAAACACTTTAAAATTCAATCACTTTAATGATCCAAAGTTTATTTTAAAAGCTAAAATCCCCTTTAAAATTAAATCTCCCAATTGTGGGTGCCTATAAAAAAGTTAAATCCTTCCTTACTTCAAGATGAAAATACCAGGGAATAGTTATAATCAGATCAAAGAAATGTCCAGTATCTGAGATTTACTCGTAATCTTCTGGGCTCCTCCTAAGGGCTTGGGTCCCTTATCGAGCTCTGCCTCTGCAGCACACATAAATTGTCTTCTAGTCTCAGGCTGACTTGACTCTTCCACTACTGTTGTTCTTGGTAATTATCCCATGGAACTGGCATTTCCAAAACTTCTGGGGTCTTATCCTGCAAATGGGCTGCACTTTCACCAATATCCTTCCCTGGGCTCTCTTCATCGTGCCAAACATCAACTTCTCTCAATGACTTATTTATTAATGTCTTCAAAACCAGTACTGCCTACATGAATCTTACATAACCAAGTTCAGCTATCAGCACAATGTACAACCTTGACCACCTCTGGAACACAACTCCTGTGTACTCTCATTAAACACTTCCCAGAAACGTTCACCTCAACAATGATGAACTCTTCTTAATCACAGTGGATTCTTCTACCCCAGTGGACCAGCACCAATTGTCCTAATAAGACAAAGGTTTTACTTTAGTGGTTCTGGTCTCATAATAATCACAGCTGATTCTTTAGTTCCAGCTAACCAGACACTACAGATACTTTACAAAAATGGCATGATCTTTGTTTTCCCTCTGTAACTCCATAAGCCAGGCCTCCACATCTTCTGCACTGTTCTCAACATTCTCACCTTCCAATTTTCTACTGAACATCCCACCAAGCTCTCAACACTCAATGGCTTTTCTGGCACAAAGTTCCAAAGTCCTTCCACAATCCTCCCAAAACCAATATGGTCAGGTCTGCACATAATACCCCACTCCTGGTACCAACTTGTCTCAGTTAGGGTTACTATTGCTGTGAGGAAATCCCAAGATCAAAAAGCAACCCGGGGAGGAAAGGGTTCATTCAGCCTACACTTCCATATCACAGTTCATCATGACAGGAACTCAAGCTGGGCAGGAACCATATGCCAGGCACAGACAATGTCCTCAACAATCCTCATCTTACTTAATTCCCCCAACACTAAAGCCTAAAAAGACTCAGTAATAGAGCTCAATTTCCACGGCATAGCCATATAACTCAAAAGTTTGGGGTTCCAGCCGTTTTGCCTATTAACGTCCTGTTACTGTACTGCAACTCTTGAAATAGTCACCTTACAAAGAAGAAAGGTTTGCTGTGACTCCCTATTTTAGAGGTTTCAAATCTTAACTGATTTATTTTATTGCTGTGGGATTTGGAGAAACTCATAAACTCGTGGCAGGTGAGGGAGGGTGTTTTATGAAGGAAGGCCCATTCATTCACAATCATTGCAGAGAGGCCAGAGCCCCATCTCAAGGGTTACACCCTCAGCGACCAAAACGCATCACAGTAGGTTCCTCCTCTTAAATATCCCACCACCTCCCAGAAGCATCACAGAGAGATGAAGGTTTTTTCTTTAGCCTTTGGCAGTGCTTTTCCAAATTGCAGTCAGCCCTCCTGTGCTTCTGGTTATGGATGGAGCAACATCTGGGAATTCCCCATTCCGCTTTCTCATTTCCCAGAACTATATTCATGCATATTTTATGCTTCTTCTTTATCCATACATTTCTTGTCTCTCCTCTTCAGAGAATTTTCTATTCTGAACGGGTCCCAGACTGTCTCTAAGTTTCTTTGTGTTGGGTCTCTCAGTTCTTATTTATAAGAATATTATTTTCTCTGCTTCTTCTGGAAAACATCAAATGGCAGATGACGCCGGTGAAGCGGGAGGGCCTGGAGGACCCGGGGGCCCAGGATTAGGAGGCCATGGCGGCTTCCGCAGAGGATTCGGCAGAGGTCTGAGGGACCGCGGTTGTGGTCGAGGCCATGGCCAAGGCTGAGGCAGAGACCGCGGGGCTCGCGGAGGTAAAGCTGAAGACAAGGAGTGGATTCCCGTCACCAAGCTGGGCCGCCTGGTTAAGGACATGAAAATCAAGTCCCTAGAGGAGATTTACCTGTTCTCCCTGCCCATTAAGGAGTCCGAGATCATTGACTTTTTCCTGGGAGCTTCCCTAAAGGATGAGGTTCTGAAGATCATGCTCGTGCAGAAGCAGACTAGGGCAGGCCAGCGGACCAAGTTCAAGGCTTTCGTCACTATTGGGGACTACAATGGTCATGTAGATCTTGGTGTTAAGTGCTTCAAGGAGGTAGGTAGCCACTGCCATCCGAGGGGCCATCATCTTGGCCAAGCTTTCCATTGTCCCTGTGTAAAGAGGCTACTGGGGGAACAAAACTGGCAAGCCCCACACTGTTCCTTGCAAAATGACAGACCGCTGTGGTTCTGTGCTGGTGCGTCTCATCCCTGCCCCCAGAGGCACTGGTATAGTCTCCGCTCCTGTGCCCAAGAAGCTACTGATGATGGCTGGCATTGATGACTGCTACACATCAGCCAGGGGCTGCACTGCCACCCTGGGCAACTTTGCCAAGGCCACCTTTGATGCCATCTCTAAGACCTACAGCTACCTGGCCCCTGACCTCTGGAAAGAGACTGTGTTCGCCAAGTCTCCTTATCAGGAATTCACTGACCATCTTGTGAAAACCCATACAAGAGTCCCTGTTCAGAGGACCCAGGCTCCAGCTGTGGCCACCACATAAGGGTTTTTATACAAGAAAAATAAAAGTGAATTAAGTCTGTTTAAAAAAAAAGAATATTATTTTCAACCATGGATATGGCCATGGGTCAGTCGGATATGATCTAGGCAGATCTCACTAAGCCAAAAACAAATTTCCACTTTTACTGACAAGCAGACAAGTCTAGAATAACCAGAAATCCATGTGACCTCCAAGTCATGATGACTCCTGAAATGTCACTTCCAAGTCAGATGGAATGATGAAACTAATTAATCATCAACATTAAAACTGTGAGCAATATGCTGCAAATATTAAGTATTCCAGATACAGAAAGTCATATACACAGTGCAAGCTACCATATTGGTAACGTCTTAGAGACTCCTTATACATCTCTATGCAACCCACTTCAACAGGCACAGGAAATGGACTGTTTCTTTAAGGACTGAAGAAATATCTGACAAGCATCTTGGTTAAATCATGGTCCCTGGCACTTTAGCACAAGCAAGATGGAATTTCTCAAAGAGAAAACCACTGTAGAATGTGATAGTCTGAGACATGTACCCACAGGCTTGGGGGGGCTACAACTAATCTCCAGTGGGTGGCGCTGTTTGAGGAGGTTATAGGGAAACCTTGCTGGAGGAAGTACATCACAGGGGGCAGGCTTCGAGTGTGATAGTCTTGTCCTCATTCCCACTTGTTCTCTCGGCATCCTGTCCTGTTGCCATACCTTTCTGCCAGGATGGACTCTTATCCCTCTGGAACCACAAGCAAAACCAACTCCTTCTGTATAAGTTGCCTTACTCACAGTGTTTTATCGCAGCAACAGTAACTAATGTGTGGGGTTTGTAGCAAACAACCATAGGGACCATTGGCAAGGATATGAGCATTCAGAAGCCACATCGAAGCTGCTCATGGTCTTATCCACCTGTAACTCTAGCACGAGGGTGGTAGAGGCAGGACTGAAAGTCTAAGATACTGAGAAAGACATAGCACCTTTAAAAATACTAATAATTAAATTATGTCAGTATAACCATGACCAGACATAAGAAAGGAAGCTGAGCTTCGTGAGTGTCTTTGCCTCATTATTAAGAGCATTACAATTTAGACATTAGAAATAAAAGCTGTCTCAGATCCACCAAACATCCATGTCCCTGACAAGAAGACAAACAGTGCATACATGAAATAGTTCTTTTACAATGCCAGGAGTTCCCTTTAGGCTTTGTAAAAGAGAAAGTACCAACAAGATCAGAGTCTGCAGACTACGGAAGGACACAGGAGTGCACTTGCAAAGGCAAGACCTTTCTGCAAAGGGAAGACCTGTCTGTCTCGGGAAACCAGGCAAGACAAATGAGGCCTTAGAGGAGCAGAGATGCAGCAGAAATGACTCCACCCTTTACTGCCAACTCTCTAGCAACAAAAGCCCCCAAGACCTACTTAGAGTCAGAGAGGGTATGAGAGGCTACAATATACAATATTCTTCATTGTGACATGGCTGATGACAAAGAAAAAAAAAGGCCAACTTGGTGCCAGCCTAATCATTAATGTGGGACCAGTCAAGTCTGGATCAGTGCTATCTTGCAGAGACATCTGTCTTCATTGTAATGAGGACTATAATAGGACGGTCACCATGTAGAATCTAGTCAGTGAACTGATGGGTTGTTTTTCCTGGCAGAATGTTCTGGGTGGCGCGCTGAGGATGTTCAACGCGAACTGTCATAATTCGCCATGATTGTCAACTTGGTGAAATCTACAATCAAATAATAGATATGCCTCTAAGCAGGTCTGTGAGGCATACCCAGGAAGTAATAAGAAAGGGGAGAAGGCACGCTCTCTGTAGATGGCACCTTCCACTGAGTTACCCCGGAAACACTGAGAGGTCCAAGGAAACGGCATTTCACCTCGCTTGCCTGTCTTCCTTTACTGTGGTTTGTCAGTGTGTCTATCCCAGCTGCTACAGCCATCCTTTGTTGACAGTGCCGCAGTCTACAATACAGACTGGGAACCAGTGACTCTCCTGGAATCAGAGATGCTTTTAGCACCAGCCCGCTACTGCTTGGGTATCCAGCTTTGTGGAGTGAGCTGCTCCTGGGTTCTCAGCCTCTCTATGGTGCAGATAGTCACTCTTGGGCTATCCGGTCCCTATCCTGTAAGCCATTCTAGGGGATCCCTCTTTATTTTATACATATACACATTCTATTGGTTCTATTCCTCTAAAAAACACTAGCACAGGGCCCACCTACCAAACATGCCCTTTGCTTGCCAGAGTAATCAGGTATGAGCGTTTGAGCTGCATGGATGCATATGTACCACGTGCCTTCCTGATGACTGTGGAGGCCAGAAGAAGGAGTTAGATCTCCTAGAACCAGTGTTACAGATGGCTTTGAACTGCCATGTGGGAACTGGGAATCAACCCTGGTCTGCAAGACAAATGGGGGCTCTTAACCACTGATCCAAATCTCCACACAGCAAACTCCATTTCTCAATATCACCTTCTGGGGGAGGGGCGTAAAATATTATCTTATGAACTTCGGGGATAAGCAGATATATTCAGACCATAACAGAGAAGTCAGATACATTAAGCTGGACTGAACCCTGATGAAAATACAAAAGGCAGTCCAGACAGGGTACTGTTCACCTGCTGGTTCAAATGAATCTGACCTTATAACACTTATTTACAAACCCCTCGTCTCTCAAGTATCTCAGTGTGTTGGCTTACCCAAGGACACTGGTCTGCCTACGCTATTCGAGGAGGTCTCAGTGTCAAGGGCATGACACTGAGAGATTGCCTTAACTTAGCCACGGTTTGCCCTGAAGGAACCAGGGACATGGATGAAAGGGAGTAAGGGAAGCTGAACTACGAATCTAAGTCAAAAGAGAAGTCCTGGAAAAAAAAACACAGTAGATGCGGCAGTCCTTAAGCAATCCCCTTCTCGCCTATTCTTCTGCATGATCCATGTTAAGACTGAGTTATTTGTCTGGGAGCCCAGTGGTTCAGTGCTCAGGCAAACAGCTGAACTCTGTGTAAAGCAATAATTGTAGAAAGGTGCTGGGGTAGGGTGGGTAGCAGGACAGAAATGCTGGTTAGCTGGGGCCATGCTGGACATGCTGTGATCCTCTCGTTCAATTCTCCCTTTCCCAAGGACATTTGTTCAACTATGTTCACAACAGCATTATTCATAATAGCCAGAACCTGGACGCAACCTAGATGTCCCTCACTCGAATAATGGATAAAGAAGATTTAGTACATTTACACAATTGTGAACTACTCAGTGGGAAAAAAAATGACATATTGAAATTTGTATGCAAATGGTTGGAACTAGAAAAAACATCCTGAGTGAGGTAACCCAGACCCAGAAAGATGAGCATGGTATGTACTCACTTCTATGTGGGTATTAGCTGTAAAGCAAAGAAGCCTATAGTCCACAACTTCAGAGAAGCTAAGTAGCAAGGAGAACCCTAAGAGAAACTGGGAAATAGACAAGATCTCCTGAGAAAATTGGGAGTGTGGGGGTGGGGGGAGACGGGAGAGCAAAAGGGGAGGAGAGGAGAAGGGGAGGGGGAGGAAAACTTGAGGGAATGAAATGGTTGAGATGGGGGAAGGACAGAAAAGGAAAGCAAGGAAAGAGATATTTTGATTGAGGGAGACGTTATGGGGCTAGCAAGAAACTGGCACCAGAGAAATTCCCAGGAATCCACAAGGATGACCCCAGCTAGGACCCTAAGTAGTAATGGAGAGGGTGTCTGAACTGGCCTTGCCCTGTAGTTAGATTGATGACTATCTTAATTGTCATCATAGAACCTTCATCCAGTGACTCACAGAAACAGAGGCAGAGATTCACAGTGGAGCGCTGGGCTGAGCTCCTAAAGTCCAGATGAGGAGAGGAAAGAGTGAGAATATGACCAAAGAGGTCAAGACCACGATGGGGATACCCACTGAAACAGCTTACCTGAGCTAATGGGAACTCACCAACTCTGGCCTGACAGCGAGGGGACCAGCATAGGACCAGACTAGGCCCTCTGAATGTGGGTGACCATTGAATGGCTGGGGCAAACTGGGGGCCATTGGCAGTGAGACAGGATTTATCCCTACCGCTTTTACTAGCTTTTTGGAACCTTTAGAGGGATACCTTACTCAGCCTAGATATAGTAGGGAGGGCCCTGGTGCTGCCTGACTCCCCACGGAAAACCTCACCCTCTCTGAGGAGTAAATGAGGGGAAAGGGGTAGGAGCGGGAGGAAGTAGGAACAGGATTGGTATATAAAATGAGTAAAGATAGTTTTTTGGAACAAAGGATTATTCTGGGACTGTGGAGTGTTGGTGTGAGGTAGTGCCAAGTCTTTCCAAAAGACAGCAACAGGAAGCAGGGTATGCAGGGGGCATGTGGGGAGGGGACATGACAGGACAGACCATCACATCAGATTTCAGGAAGCCAGTTTACAGCAAAAGTGAGGGCCACATATCTTCATTCCCACCCTCTTCTCTGCCTCTTAATGCAGGCTTGGGCTGCAAAACTCAGCTCCCCATCCCCTAGCGCCCCACCCCCACTTTCTTCAGCCAGCCTAAGAAAAGATCCTGACTATGCCCGGTGAGCCCTGATTCCTCTCTTCAGAGGAAATCTGTCTGCCCATCCGCGGCTTTAACCCTTCAAACTCCTTACCCCCAGCAATCCATCTCTGTCCTTTTGAACCCTTCTGAAGACCTTTCAGCTTGCCAGTTTGATACTAGATCTCATTGTATAACCCTTGTCCTGGCTCGACTTCATGCTAATTACGTGCCCACCCCCTGCATGCTAGGATTATGGATGCATATGGCCACACTCAACTTCACGAGGATCTCTTGTATGTCCCATGCTCTGTTGCCTTGATCCCTTGGTCTCGATTAGCTGAGGGTCTGCTTCAGTATGAGAGTTCCTGAATGTCTACACTCAACTCCCTGTGACTTTGGTAAGGGTGCAGCTTGGTTTCTCAACATAGTCTCAGAGCCCCCCCTCCTGTAAGCCATTCTAGGGGATCCCTCTTTATTTTATACATATACACATTCTATTGGTTCTATTCCTCTAAAAAACACTAGCACAGGGCCCCCCCTCCACCCCGCTTCAGGGTCCTTTCAGTAGGGTGGTTAGGCTCTACAAGGTGGCCCCAGGATCTAAGATAATGTAAGACTAGCCGCTGTTCTCAACCTGCGGATGGTGACCTTCAAAAGACTATAGGAAAAACATACATATTTACATTATAATTTATAACAGTAGTAAAATTACAGTTATGAAGTGGTAATGAAAATAATTTTATGGTTGGAGGTCACAGCCATGAGGAATCTTACTAAAGGGTCTCAGCCTTAGGAAGGTTGTGAACCACGGGTTCAGGGAGACAATAAGCAGGAGTTGCAGCCCCCTAGTGGCCAGACCCAGAACTGACATAGCATCATTTCACAGACTCAGACTACATCAGATCAGTCCAGACTCAATGAGGCCCTTTTAACCAGCCATGGAAACAAATTTAATCCCAAAGACATTATTTGTATCTTGAAAAGAAAAATAAATAGGTACGTGCTATTTAAATTGCCCCAGATCCTGGCCACATGGACTGGTTTTCAGGACGGGGGGCACTGCCGTGGCAAATGGACCTAGAAAGTCTGTCAGTGTCTGGAAGAAAAGCCAGATAGATTTAAGACACAGACTAACAAGCTGGAGTCGATTGTCTCATCGAGGCTTCATGTAAAATTTTGAAGCAATTGGGGCTCTGAGCTTCCATTCTGCATTGCAGCGGCAAAGAGAAGCTGGGAATGGTCACCTTGCATGGCCACCACAGCCCCTGACATATATAAGCTCTTCCCAACCCAAGCCCTCCCGAAAAAATTCCAGGGCCTTCATGATTCCTTATGTTAAAAATAAAATCTCCACTCCTGGTCTGTGGATTTCCTCTTCCTCCAGGGAAAAGGTCCCAGGACTTAGAGCCACGTCATCATGGAGTTCTTCTCGCGTGGACAAGGCAGAGGGAAGTTTGTCCTTAGGTGCACGTTTGCACATTCATGTTGCTGCTGGTGTGTGCGCATTCCAATGCTACTGGCTAATGCTGGGAATAAAGAATTTCTTGTTCTCATGGCAGAAGATTTCCCTTTAGTTTCATGAGAAAATATCAGGGTGGGCTGCTAAGGTGAATGCCAGCACACTCGGCAAGCCGACACAACCTGATCATAGAGTCCCACAGACCCAATTATTTTATATACATTCAAGCCATAAAGCCAAAATACAGGCACCAGCAGACAGCCAGCATAACTGTAGAGTCCTTTATTAGATGTGAGTATATACCACAATCCGGGGGAAGGAAAGTCAAGAGGGGAAATGCAGCCAACGTGTTGACTCACTAATCTCCTTTTGTAGGGTATCTGCCCCCACTCCACACAGAAATGAAAACCCATCAGAAATGTTGGGGACTGCAGACCCTCACACCCTGAACTTTCTATGATCCCTTGCCTGCTAGAGTAAACAACTTGTTTTCCTATGCCTGCAGCTGCTCTGAGCACAAGACCCTCATGAGTTCCTGATAACAAGGAAGTGGTTTCTGGTGGGCTTGCAGCTGAAAAATCCTGAGAGCTAGGGCATGGCCATTAGTTAAGGAGAGCACTGTATAAGCTGCCCTGGAACACAATAAAATTGGCATTCTTGTTTCAAGAGTGACCCGTGTCTCTGTGTGTTTTTTAATCCCCAGACCCTTGCCCGATCGTGGTTCTAGGTGATACAGGCGTCACACAGAAAGCCCAACTTTTTTGTTGAGCATCGTGTTATGCAGTAACTCCTTTAACGCTTGTCATTTTGCTAACTGTGTGATATAAAATCACGTGAGGACCCTTGCAGGCACCATTAACAGAGGCTCAGAGCAGAGCAAGAGGGAGTGACCTGCTCAGACAGTTAGCACATTTATAGAGAGATGCAGGGGGAGAATAAACAGCCGCAGAATTTGAATGTTGCTCTGTCTCCGCGCTGCAGTCTTGCTCTGTCTTTGCTTCTCTTCATGTATTCACGCCATCTTTTCCTTGATGCTTCTAGGTTACCTTCCTAAGAAAAGAGTTCTTCTACCATTTAGCATCTACATTTAAAATTTCTCAGGATATCTAAGTCTTTTCATAGTCTGTGTGCACAGCTGAACCAGACACAGGAGTGAGAGAGATGGGGGCTCCCCCTGCCTTGGCATGTATGGGTTCCTTGCTCTCCTTAAGGGCGTTCCATAAAAACAGGTCCATTAGAATCCCTAGGCTCTCAAAGAACAGATCCTTCACTGACAGGGTTTGAGCTGAGAGAGTGGGACAATGCATGCACCCCTCACACAGCACATCCTATGTTGGAATAAGCTGGAAACTGTGCATTCAAGGAGATGTTAGGAAGGATACTTTGGAAAATGCTGACAGTTTAAAGTGGAAATTTTTCTGTGTCATGCTAATCTTTTATCTGTCTTGTTTTGTTTTCTTCTATTCTCATTGGTAACTTACTCTATGACATGTCAGTGTAGCTAGCTATCTCTTCTGCCCCAGTATGTTCATGCCCCTCTCACTGATACCTAACAGACAGCAGCAACATTGTCCTCCAAATCAATCCCCCTCCAGCTACTGCTTGGCTTCTGCATTGTTCTTCACAGTAGAATCCTGTTTACTCGCTGAGTCTTCGATTCTTCTCTGCTCTAAACCCATCCCACTGAGAGATTCAACCCAGCTTCTTCCCAAACTTGCCATCAACAAGGTCATAGAATAAGCTCTGTTTTACACATTTTTGTGACCAGTTCGCTCTTTTTTCTTTGTTTTTGCTAAGCAGCATTTGGCGCATTCCAGCCCTCTTGGAGGATTCTGGCCCCTTGGATTTCTCAATGCGTCTTTCCCTGGGTTTCTTCCCACCTCACTGTCTGCATCGCCTGCTGCCTTCATCTGAACCACTTTGCACATCAGAGCATCCCAGGGCTCTCTCATCTTCTCTTCACCCCTTCTTTCTACTTGGACCACTTCTAACCCCTCTGCTTTGGAAGCCATCGGATGCTGAGGACCTCAATAAATACCAATTCTAATTGTTCCAATAAAAAATCTCACTAGGAGTTTGACCATGCTCCAATGAGTATGGGCAACATGAGTTGGAGGTGCTGGGTTTTTTTTTCCCTGGGGGAGGGCAGGAGTCGTCACAGGGTGAGAGAATAGACATTGGAGGAATGGGAAGTGAGTGCTGTAGGAAGTCTTATGGCTTGTGGTTACTCACCTACTGGGGTGTAGCCTCTTAAGCTATATATGTTCATGCAAAGTCTGCGTCTGCCCCTTCTTCCCCTGCCACTCTTTCAGGTTGCTGGATTTGGTCTCTGTTCTCTATTCAAGCAGAGAATTCTGATTTATGAGTTTCCCCCTAAATAAATAACCATCTATTTCTCAATTCTGAGCTAGTGTGGATTTCTTTTAAGCATCCATTCCACAAGGTGAGTATGTATGAGATTCTCAAATAATTAATAAAAATATTGTGTTGGGGGGGAAACCCTCCAGATGTGGCATCAACTCCTTTTTTTTCCTCACTGCTGTAGGTGGAATATGGAATGTCCCCCACAGCTGTTAAGAGTCACCCTTTGACACTACTGAGAGGTGACAGCACCTACCTTTCAATGGTGGCCTAGTGGAATGAAGCTGTATAATTAGGGGATTCTTTGAAGGGCATATTTAGACGCTGCCTCTTCTTCTTGTCTTCCTGCTCACCCTTGGAGAACACTCTTCTAAGCCCATTACTCCTGCTGTGGCACTCTGAACTGTCACAAGCACAAGCCACCACAGACTGGAACAACAGAAACCAAGCCAAAATAAACACTTTTTCTCAATTAGCTGTTTGCCTCGAGTATTGTGTGAGAGTGACCAGATGCTGAACTCAGGTGTTCCCACTCCACACCTGAGCCCCACTGGGCTCTCTGTGCAGAATATGCCTCCACAGTCAGTGGGCTAGGCCTCATCTCTAAGGCACTGTCTTATGTTAGTGCCAAACAAAACAAAACAAAACTAAGACATACAGGAAGTGGTATCTCACTTTTTTCCATTTTAAGCAATGTGTCTTGAAGATGTTCCCAAAGTACATAATGTCCTTCGCCACAATTTTGGAACTGTGAAGAACGTCTTTATGTGACTTTGACTCTCATAATAACTGTATAAGGAAAGCAATCTTAATTACTTAATTATCCCTAGACGAACGCTGAATGACTCCCAAGGGCAAGTGATTTTCCCCCCTATCTGGTAAGCAAGAAGAAATAGGAATTGAACTGCCCAGGTCTGTTTGACTCTGAACTGGTCACTGGTCTTGCTGCTGTGACAAAATCAACTTCAGAAAAGCGTTTATTTCTGTCCACAGTTTGAGGGTGCGCCCATCGTGGCAGCGAAGGTATGGGAGCGGGCGAGTGAGGCAGCTGGCCACATTGCGCCTGCGCCCAATATGAAGCCCAAGATGAAGGCTGGGACTCGGTTCACTTTGTCCTTTTAAATGGCAATGGGTTTTTGATCCTACTACACCTATTGGCTTTGTGGGAGCCCAGGCAGTTTGGATGATCACCTTACTAGACCTGGATGGAGGTGGGTGGTCCCTGGACTTCCCACAGGGCAGGGAACCCTGACTGCTCTTTGGGCTTACGAGGGAGGGGGACTTGATTGGGGGAGGGGGAGGGAAAGGGGAGGCGGAGGTGGGGAAGAGACAGAAATCTTTAATAAAAAAATAAATAAAATTAAAAAAAAAATTCACTCCGGGACCTCAGCTTAAGGGATGACAGTGCTCGTATTTGGAGTGTGTCTTTCTTCCTCAGCTAATCCCAGTCCACTGGAATTCTTCCTAGTACTTCTTCTCTGCTCAGTTTTCCAGACGGGGTCAAAACACTCTGCCGAATCCCCATGCTATGTAGCAAAGCTCGCTGCCCTGCATAATCTGTGGGCTACTGGAGCCTCCAACCTCATCCACGTTTGCCTACTCTAGTCTAGCTACCTAGGTAGGCTGTCTGCTTTTCCTCAAATTTCCCAAGCTTACCATAAACACCTTTGCGTTTCATTTTGACTCTGCCTGGAAAAGCCTTACTCTGGTTCCCAGGGGCTCCTGGCCATCAGAAAGAGTTGCAATATTAACTGCTCAGAAAGGCCTTTCTCAACTGTCCTCGATTCTGCCTCAGCACCCGTCACTCTCTAACCTCTTCCCCTCTGCCGTTGCCTCGCTAAGAACGCGGCGGCATCATTTGGTCATTTGGCCAAATCTTGGATATTTCTTCATACGTTTGTTTATGATCTACGCAAATAGGTTGGAACTGCATAGAGAATACTTAACTCCACACTGCTCATATCTGTCTACCCAGTCCCTAGCCTGGATAATGGGAGGCCCTAAATGAATTGTTAATGGATGAAGAAATGCCAGAGGCAGTTTAAGAGAAACTAGTGAGGTAGGGGTGCTGCTATAAAAAAAAAAAAGCAAACTATCAGGGTAACTAGAAATGCCATACAGAAAATAGCCCTCTGCTCAATTTGAGAAATTTTTATCAGAGGCAGAACATTTCTAACCCAATTACGTTCGCAGTAACCTGATTTTTTTTTAACTACTGTTAAAGATACAGCCAACACTGTAGGGGATGTCAGGATTTTTGACAAGAAAATGACAGTTGAAAGTTCGTCAGGAATATGTAATGAACATCTCCCGACTAAGTTGACTGCAATTAATAAATTGTACCTCAAATTACCATGTAAGCAATGCGTATGGAATTTAAATGTTTTTGGTTATCTTCTTTATAAATTCAAGTTAAATGATATTTCTCCTCTCCTCACTTGTTATGAAAGATTATTCGTTATTTATAATTCCAATTTTTGTCATAAACCTATGAGAAGCATTCATTCTATTTTCCTATCTCTGCTGATATATAATTTGTTCATTCATGTGGTGTTCAAACTACCTAAATATTATAGAAATAAATCCTTAGCATTTTTGTTTCACAGATGAATCAGAACTAGGAAACAGTTCTTCAAAAACTGTGAGTCTACATACTAAACCATCGCCTGGAAGCCCTGCCAGGCAAACTCCCTCTTAAAGGCTCTGCTTCTACCATTCCAGCTGACTTGACAAACAGCCACAGCCCTGACGCCCTTCTTTTAGACAAGGGGTGGACCAGTCACCCTAAATGGATTCCTCAGGCCCTGTCCTTGATTTTGAAATGAGTCTTCACAAACCTCCAGCATAATAACTTGTACTTTCAGAAACACAGAGTAAAGATGTACTTTATCTTATCCCCCTACTGTGTGTGTGTGTGTGTGTGTGTGTGTGTGTGTACATAGAATGAAATAACTTGGGAAGGTGATGAGAAACCCAAAACCAGGCTGGGTTGTCTTCTCTCAATGAACAGCATAATGGTGATTTCTCTAGGGTTTATTCTGGCATCATATATCTCTGAATGGGTACTTCAAAAGACAACTGAGAAACCCCAAGAAGAGCAAACAAACAACCCCCTTAAAAGCTCCCTAGCCAAAGGGCCAGCAAAAGTACAGTCTGGGTATAATAGTGTTTTCTGTTAACCTGCATCTTTCTGAAATCGCCAAGAAGGTGAGCTTCCGAGAGCATGTGTGGAGATAGTATTGGGCGGGTTTGCTCAGGTGGGGAGACTCACACTAAGAGGTGGCGCCATTCCCTGGGCTTGAGTCCCAGTCTGTATAAAAAGGAGAAAGATAGCCTTCCCTGCTCTTCTGTCTGACTGGACTTGTGATCTGACCAGCTGCTTCAAGCCCCTCTGCCAGGATAGACCACACCCTTGAACTCTGTGTCCAACACGAGCCTTTCCCCTTTATGTGGCCTTTGTTGGGTATGTTAGCATGGCAATGGGAAAAGTAACAAAGAAGCTAGGAAAGCAAAAATCTTAATAACAGCTCTTTTCCAGTTAAATACCAATGAATCAACTGTGGTTCCCCACCACCACCAGGAAAACACTGAATGGGGAGCCTATACTACTACCCTTAGGAAAAGCAAGACACCGAAAGCTTTATCTGGGTAGGCCCCAAGAAGGTCTAAAAAGTTTCCAAAATAATAAGTGACCCGCCTCAGTTTCCGTGAAAATGCAAGGGGAGCTTCTACCCAGCACTCTCCAATGCATGATATCAAAGGAGGTCCAGGGGATAGTCAAGTTCACTGCTGCCTGCAGGGAGGCTATCTCCCCATGGCCCAGTGCAGGTCAGTAAGGACAGCATGGATGGATGGATGGATGGATGGATGGATGGATGGATGGATGGATGGATGG
>JABTXL010000002.1:37040832-37058275 GCA_025134845.1 Neodon shergylaensis | reverse complement strand
TAAAACCTAAAGAAAACCTAACACATCTGTAACCAAACACACAGTGGTTATTAGTCAATTAATAAAATTTTAGACCAAGACAAAATCAAATGTAAAGGTGCATAGCAAATAAAGGATAACATAATAGGAAAAGAGGAACAGAAGTAAGCACTGAGATCTAGTACAAGCACGGGGCCATGACATGAACTTAGGCACATCTCTTTGCTTACCAAGAGGCATCTGTGTCACGGGTTCCACCTTCCCTGAAATGCAGAGCTGTCACCAGTATTATGTAATGTGAATGTGACACATATGAAGACATTGGCATCCATGTATCTCCCTTCCTAGTCTCTAAAATAAGAATATGTTTCATATAAAACCAACTGCTCTATTCTTAATGCAGTGAAAAAAACATAAGAATGTATAATCCTGCTGCAAAAGTCTTTGACAAAATCCAACACCCCTTCATGATAAAGGTTTTGGAGAGATCAGGCATACAAGGAGCATACCTAAGCATAATAAAGGCAATGTACAGCAAGCCAACAGACAAAGGCCAACATCAAACTAAATGGAGAGAAACTCAAAACGATTCCACTGAAATCAGGAACAAGAAAAGCCTGTGTGCTCTCTCCATATCTATATTTAATATAGTACTCAAAGTTCTAGCTAGAGCAATAAGACAACAAAAGATCAAGGGGATACAAATTGGAAAGGAAAAAGTCAAACTTTTGTTATTTGCAAATGATATGGTAGTATTCATAAATGACCCAAAAAAAATCTACTAGTATAGCTGATCAACACCTTCAGTAATGTGGCAGAAAACAAGATTAACTCAAAAAAATCAGTAGCCCTCCTATATACAGATGATATCCAGGCGGAGAAAGAAATCAGAGAAACATCACCCTTCACAATAGACACAAACAACAAAAAATATCTTGGGGTAACTCTAACCAAACAAGTGAAAGCCCTGTATGACAAGAGCTTTAAGTCTTTGAGGAAAAAATTGAAGAAGGTATTATAAAATGGAAAGTTCTCCCATGCTCTTGGATAGGCAGGATCAACACAGTGAAAATGGCAATCCTAACAAAAGCAATTTACAGATTCAATGCAATTCCCATCAAAATCCCAGTACAATTCTGCACAGATGTCGAAAAAACAATACTCAACTTCATATATTAAAAAAAACGACAGCTAAAACAATCCTGTTTAATAAAGGAACATCCAGAGGTATCACCATTCCTGACTTCAAGCACTACTATAGAGCTATAGTAATGAAAACAACTTGATAATGGCATAAAAAAAGGCAGAAGGACCATTGGAATTGAATCAAAGACCCTGATATTAATCCACACACCTATGAACACCTGATTTTTGACAAAGAAGTTAAAATTATACAATGGAAAAAAGACAGCACCTTTGAGCTGGGCAGTGATGGCACATGCCTTTAATCCCAGCACTAGGGAGGCAAAGGCAGATGGATCTCTGTGAGTTCGAGGCTAGCCTGGTCTATAAGAGTTAGCTCTAGGACAGGCTCCAAAGCTACAAAGAAACCCTGTCTCAGAAAAAAAATCACCTTCAACAAACAGTGCTGGCATAACTGGATGTCAACATGTAGAAGAATTCAAATAGATCCATGTCTATCCCCATGCACAAAACTCAAGTCCAAATGGATCAAAGACCTCAACATAAATCTTGCCACACTGAACCTCATAGAAGAGAAAGTGGGAAGTAGCCTTGAACTCATTGACACAGGAGACCACACTCCTAAATATAACACCAGTAGCACAGACCCTGAGAGCAACATTCAATAAATGGGGCCTCCTGAAAAAGAGACGCTTCTATAAGGCAAAGGACATGGTCAACAAGACAAAATGGCAGCCCACAGAATGGTAAAAGAGTTTCACCAATTCCACATCTGACAGAGGGCTAATCTCCAAAATATATAGAGAACTCAAGAAACTAGTCATCAAAATACCAAATAATCAATTAAAAATGGGGTACAGATCTAAACAGAGAATTCTCAACAGAAGAATCTCAAATGGCTGAAAAACACTTAAGGAACTGCTAATATCCTTAACCATCAGGGAAGTGCAAATCAAACAACTTTGAGATACCATTTTACACCTGTCAGAATGGCTGGATCAAAAACACTGATGACAGCTTATGCTGGAGAGAACATGGAGTAAGGCGAACACTCCTGCCCTGCTGGTGGAAATGCAAACTTATACAACTGCTTTGGAAATCAGTATGGCAGTTTCTCAGAAAATTGGGAATCAGATCTCAAGATCCAGCAATACCACTCTCGGGCTTAGACCCAAAGGATGCATATTCACAGCACAAGGACATTTGCTCAACTATGTTCATAGCAGCATTATTTGTAATAGCCAGAACCTGGAAACAACCTAGATGCCTTTCAAATGAAGAATGGATTAAAGAAATGTGGTACATTCACACAATGGAGTGCTACTCTGTGATTTAAAAAAAAAAAAAAAAAAGGGGAGGGAGGGAAAAAAAAAAAAAAAAAAAAAAAAAAAAAAACACAAAGGGGAGGGAAAAAAAAAAAAAAAAAAAAAAAAAAAGACATCTTGAAATTTTGGGCAAATGGGTGGAACTAAAAAAAAAAACATCCTGAGTGAGGTAACCAGACTGAGAAAGGCAAATATGGCATGTACACACTCATAAGTGAATATTAGACATAAAGCAAAGGATAACCAATCTACAGTCCATAACCCCAGAGAAGCTAGGTAACAAGGAGGAACCTAAGAGAGACATACATGGATTCCCCCTGGTAAGGGGAAATAGACAAGACCTCCTGAGTAAATTTGGAGCGTGGGGAGAGGGTGGAAGGGGAAGAGGGAAAGGACAATGGGAGAAGAGAGGAGAGGAGAGGAGAGGAGAGGAGAGGAGAGGAGAGGAGAGGAGAGGAGGTTGTGTTGGGGAAAATACAGAGAGGGAGAACAAGTTAAGAGGTATCTTGAAAAAGGGAGCCATTATGGGGTTAGCAAGAAACCTGGCACTAGGGAAATTCCTAGGAACCCACAAGGATGACCCCAGCTAAGACTCTAAGCAATAGTGGAGAGGGTGCCTGAACTGACCTTCACTTTTAATCAGATTGGTGACTAACTTAATTGTCTTCATAGAACCTTTATCCAGTAACTGATGGAAACAGATGAAGAGATCCACAGCCATGCACTAGGCTGAGCTTCCAGAGTCCAGTCCAAGAGAGGGAGGAGTGAGAATATGAGCAAAGGGGTCAAGACCATGATGGGGATACCCACAGAAACAGCTGACCCGAGCTAGTGGGAGCTCACTGACTCCAGACTGACAGCTGGGGAACCTGCATAGAACAGAACCCTCTGAATGTGGGTGACAGATGTTGCCTTGGGCAATTTGTGGGGCCAGTGGCAGTGGGACCATGATTTATCCCTAATGTATGAACTGGCTTTTTGGAGCCCATTTCATATGAAGGGATACCTTGCTCAGCCTAGATACAAGGGAAGGGCCTTGGTCCTGCCTCAGTGTGATATAACAGACTTTGTTGATTCCTCATGGGAGGCCTTTCCCTCTCTGAGGAGTGGATGTGGGGGTGAGAAGAAAGTGGTGGGAGTTGGAGGAAAAGAGGGAAGGGGGAATAAAAAAAGATTGTATCACTCAATAGGAAAACATTACAATGAAATGTCCCTAACATTTCAGAGTTAGGAAAGTTCAGAGAGCTTTCAGACATTTCCAATTTTGCATGCTTTTCTGGGGCAGACAAGCAATGGCGGGTGGTAAATGAGCTACCAGACAGGCAAGCATCTCCAGACACCATAACAATAATGCAGGATGTGACATCTCAAAGAAGCCCAGCTGTGCTGCAGCGGCTGACAATCCAGAGCTGTGCTCTCTCGCCTCGGTGGGGTGTCACTAACATATGTGTCACTGGGGTAGATGATGATCAGACTCCGGTCGCCAGAGTCAACTGTGACAGGAGAAAAGAACTCCTGCCAAGGTATTGAAGGGTTTCATGCTGACCCGGGGACCAGAAGGGCGTGTTTCTGTTTACAAGTCTGTCATTACCGGATGCTGCCAGAGGAACTGGTGCATTAGCGCCCATAACACTGCGGTGAAGAATTTACTGAGTTGAAGCTTCTGCCCTGACTCCTCATTTCTCCTCTAGGCTCCAGAAGAGACAAGATTCAGCTACGATTTCCAAGAAACAGAGGTTGAAATCGGAGACACATAAGCAAAACTTAAAACAGGGGACATTCAGCAACATCTTTGTGTTTGAGTAAAGAGATCAAGGACTGAAAGGTAAAAAATATCACGATTCCATACTTGAAAAAAATGAAGCACAGCAATCCTTGAACATTTCACCCACAGTCTATTACTGTAATACTGCTTCTATGGGCAAAAATTATGCCTCCGTCACCGGCTTTTTTTTTTCAATTTTGAGAATAGTACATACAGTTGGTATACAATGGCTATAACTTATTATTATAGAGGAAAACACATCTGGTAATAAAAGCAATGAGCAGAATGGAAGAGAGAAGAGTGTGCAAATAAATAAAATTGGTTTATACACTACGATCTTCCTCTACGGTCTTTCGCTGCTAGGGTCAATAGAAAATGATTCTAGAAGTCATGGACTGTGTTATCACCCTCTAAATAGGTGATAACAAAATTTCCAGACAGCCATACAACCATGAAAGATGACTATATTACAGGAGAGTCTTCTAAATAGCCAAAAAAGAGAGGGCACAGAAAAGTATCTTACAGATTTCTACTAAGTCTCTAAAAATTCAAATTTCTTGGCATTCTCCAAAAGGCAACAATTTACCAAAAGGGGTGTCTGGTCTATATCTAAGAAATAGCAAAGAAGATTTGTTTATATGTTAACATGCTACTTCCTGGGAGAAAAGACCAGACGTAGAGGGTTTACTCCAGAGTGATCTTGATAGAAAGAAATACAAAGAATTACAAGGTGATAGGGAATTATTCTAAATCAGAGTTCAGTAACTATTTTTTCTGTAAAAAGCTTAATGCCACATGATTGCTGTCACAACACAGGTGACCCTTTTCCTGTGGAGACATGGACAAACAGATGCCCCTACCCCACATAAGAAGCAAACAATATATCAAAGGAGAATGCCATCAAAGTCCAGCTTGATGACAGCAAGTCTAGTGTGGCTACTTGCAGGAATATGGGTGAGGGCTTACCTACTTTGAGCAGGAATATCTTAGAGTTTTATCACCAAAGCCCACCCCTGCCAAGCCGGAGATCTGGAGCACTCACAGAGCCTGCAGGCAGCTCAGCAGTTTGAGGAGTTCCTTTCCAGGCTGTTCAGATGATCTCTGTTTTCTCCAGAGAGTTGTGCTAGTCTGACAGGATCCTTCAGAAGTCCTTCTTGCTTATATATGCTTGGGGAGGGAGAACACTTAGCATATCTGGTCAGTTTCAGGGATTTCCTGAAGTTTAACAACTTTCCCTGTGGGCTGGGATGTTTCACCTCCTCCGTCTTAATGAACCTCCCCCCAAGCTGGAAGGTTTTATATTGAAGGAAATTGCCACTCAACACACAATGACTCAGCTATGCCATTGTGGCATAAAAAAAAATAGAAGGTAATGTGTACGTGAGCACATGTGGCTGGGTTCTAACAAAAACATCACAGAAAAGAGACAGCAAGTGTAGTCTGTGGGCCATTGTGTTCTGACCCCTGCGGTAGAGAATACACATTGATCCTGGTCTCAAGCAGGTATGTGCACTCAAGACAATATTGAAATGTATTATTTGTCCCCTTTAAATTTTTAAAGACCCTGATTCTTGATGTTTGAACACGGATCTCTCTTATTTTCATAGGCTTTAAAACTATAATGGTCAAAATCTTAAAATAATGAAAGGGAGCCTTGATACAAAGTCTAACTCTTAGGGGAAGAATGACTGGTCTGGGCGATTAATTCAAGCGTGATTCATTCCAGCGCAATAACACTTCTGATATAAAACATGTAAACAAGAACATTGTGCTTCTTCCTTCCTTCAGCGGTACTGTTTTTTAAAAGCTATGAGTTAGAAAGAAATTCCATCTTTACTTCCAACGCTGCTATTCAGGACCTGCCACGTACAATAAAGAGCTCAAAAATTCGGAGGAGGTCAGAGAGCAGTGAGGGATGAGACAGAGAACACGCTTATCACTGCAGATCTCACATGCGACTGTCAGCATCCATCTCTCCCAAGGCTGAAAATGGAAGAAAGGAAGGCTGACAGTCCTTTTTTTGAAATTGAGTGAAGTAGGTCTGAGGAACGCATGAGCTTTCTCATCCCATTTGAGGCAGAAAAGGCTCTGAAAGACATTATCAGTAAGTGGTGCTGAGTGGCTACAGGACAGTGTGTGCCTTGATCACTGTCTTCCGGCATCAGTGGCTGCTGGCTAGCGAGACTGAAGCCAGGGACACAGGTAAGAGCCAGAGCAAGAGTGAGTAGAGAGAAAGAAGAGAAGGAAGGGGGAAGAAGAAAATGAAGAGGAGGGAGAGAAGAGAGGAAAGAAGGAGGGAGGTATAAGGAATTAGTCAAAAACAGATTTACATCTACTGGATAGAACCATGCTCTCTTGTCCTGTGGAGCGCTTCTGTAAGTAATAGAAAAAAAAAAAACACGATAAAAATAAAAACATGATTATTTAAAAAGAAAAAAAAAGTTAAATACCAAGAATATTTCATCCTCCCAAAAACAATTCCATGGAGATTAGAATTTTGATCAAACACTATGCAACCACCAAGGTCTTTACTCTCCCATGTAAACGAGAGCTGCAAGCTTGGGTCTACATCTCAATCAGGATTAAAGAGACCCCAGGAGACCTAAGATGATCCAACTCTGGAAGAGAGGAGTCACAGAAGTGCACACCATACTGAAGCTGTGAGAGCAGATACCCGCCCCCCAAACACAGGGAGAGACAGGCTGAGAAAGCTGAAGGAAGGAAGAAGAGAGGAACTACTCATAGCTGAGGTCTCGAAGAAAGACAATCAAAATCATGTTTGAAGAGTAAGAATCTGAGAACAGGGCCGCCCCCATGTACGGCGTAAAAGGCTCAATTCCAAAGAGAGCTAAATTGCCACAAGATCCAAAATCACAAAGTATGGAAGGTGGTGTGGAAAACAACACGCTTATACAGCAGAGAGGAGAAAGCATCATATGGCCCCCAACACACTGTGCACTGGTAGGAGAAAGGAGACAGAAGTCTCATCCAAAACACCATCCAGGTGACCCTGGTGAAAGGAGATTGGTAGCCCTAACAACAAGCCAGTTGCCCTGAGCTTCGGTCAGACTGGGTCTCCTTTAGCATCATGGGACAGCAATGAAGACTGGACCATTTGGTCATTCATCATGTCTAAGAAGCCAGGTTCTATTTTCTGGTTATTATTAATAGTCACAGGGAAGCTGTTGTTTAAGACTGTGCTACCCTGAGGACTTGACAACAAGAAAAAATAACACTTACATTAGTGAACTTAAGAGTCAACCAAAATCTTCCTGAAATAAGAGACAGCCCTGGAGGCAGACGAGAAGAGAGACAGGATCCATGGCATCATCCATGTGTCAAAAAGCTGAGGAAACAGAAGGCTTTTCTCTGGTGGTGAAGGGTAACATGAATGAGTTGACTCAACCCATCACAAGATAATAACTGTGGAGTCAGGTACCCCCGACCGTGAAGTCGGTGGCAAGAACATCCTCAGGAGCTACCTTTCTCAGGTTCACTGCCAGAAGACCTGAGAATGCTGGGTTCCAACAGACATTCATTCAATAATGACCGGGCTTTAAAGAACTGAAATCAGCTCACCCTTTTAGATCTTAGTGCTGTGTTTACTTCTTCCCCATCCGTGTGCCTTCTGGGACACCCCTAACTAGAACATGAGCCTCATTAGTGTGGCACAAACTGATGAGCCCCCAGGGATAACCTGACAAGCCTAAAGAGTACAAAGCTAAGTGTGGCCAGCAGGGGCCTCTGGTGTGCAACGGGAAGTCACTCAAGTGAAAACAGTTGTGACAGAGGATACTAGGCCATAGGAGAGAAGTCTCCAGGTTGGCCTGAGTGTTCTGACCAACCACACAGCCACTTCAAAGACTCCAGTTTTGGAGAATAGTGAGAAAAGGTGACCCAGCACCTCCTTTCTTCTATTCCTGTCCTTACATTTCTGTTGGCACATTTTTATAGGACAATCACATTTAATCTCTTGTTCATCTCCCTCTTTTTATTGTTCTCCAGTCTCATTTTCCCTCTCCTTATTTACCCTTACTGGTTCTTGCTTCCTCCACTTCACCTGCCACCTTTCTCTGTCTTTTTAAAGGGATTTATCACCACCACGCTCTAACCAGCTGAGCTAACCGGCTAGCTATTTATTTGTCTTTATTTTATGTGCACATTTTCCCTGCTTGTATATCTGTGTGATGGGTTGAATCCCCTGGAACTGGAGTTGCAAACAGTTTTGAGCTTCTATGTGAGTCCTGGGAATTGAACCTGGGTCCTCGGGAGGAGCAGACAGTACTCCTAACCACTGAGCCATCTCTTCAGCTCCAACACCCTCTATCTATTCACATCTAGTTCTCCACAGACTAAATACTTTTAAGCTTCCTAGCACTCAACATCCTTTTTTTCACTTGCTGTTGTTCTATAGTCATTGGTAGGGTTTTACTTGGATTCAAACAATCATAAAGGTATTTCTGTGTCTTTCTAGTTGAGTTGTGCCATTGTTACAGCATTTTCTTTCTCCTCCCTGAGGAGACTGGGAATTGAGACCTTTCAAACAGACTGCTCATTAAACTATTCCTGGGTATGTAGGTGAAGAACTGAGTCTGCTCACATCCCCCAAAGATACTTGCACATCTGTGTTTACCACCCCACTATTCCTAAATAGCCGGGAAATGGAACCAGCCTAGAAGACTATCAACAAATGAACACCTGGAGAAGATAGAAAGCACATGTGCACATGCAATGAGATTTTGTGCAGCCACAAAGAAAACGGAGATAATAATATTCACAAGAAAATGGATAAAATTGGAAATCAATATGGGAAATGAAATTATCCAGATTCAAAGATTCAACCTTATGTTTCCTCTTACCTAGAAACAAAATGATGCTTGTGTGTATATGTGTTTCTGTATGTATAGGGTCATGAGAACATAAAGGGAATTGTGAGAATGGAGGAACTGGTGAATAGAAAGGGCAGTGGAACATGTCTGCTAAGAAAGCAGAAGGCCAGAGGATCAAGGGGTAGGGAGTCAGTAAAAAGAGGGAAGGAGGTATGGGGGAAGGGAGAAAATGAGAACACAGCATGACACATATGAATAAAGCCTATTATGAAACATATTACCTTGTATGCTAACCTTATAACTTAATAAGAAAAAGAAAAAAAGAGGTTTACTTAGATGATTCCCCAATAAAACCAAATATAATACACAAACTAACAGAGGCATCAATAACCACAAAAAAAAAACAGCAAAAAAGAAAGAAATTAAAAATAGAAAAGTAACATGATGGCTTCAAGGTACCATAACTGCTAACACTTGAGAGGCAGAGGCAGGCCAGTCTCTACTTTGAGGCCAGTCTGGTCTACAGAGAAAGTTCTTGGACAGCCAAGACAGCCAGGAATATACAGAGAAACAATATCTCAAAAGGCAAAATAGAAGAAGAAAAGGAGAAGGACAAGGAAAAAAAGAGACGGGGAGGGAGAAAAGGAGATGGAGGAGAAAGAGGAGAAGAAAAAGAAATCAGAATCAATTACCCAAACTAAAGATCTAAAGATTCTGGTTGAAATAAGAATTCCAAGTGTACCGCTGAAAGTCATCCTTTCAAAGAGGAATAAGCAGAAGAATCAAGTAAGGCGCTCAGTGCAGTTTGCAAATACGAAAGTCAGAAGCAGAGGGGGAAAGCAGCAACACTGATGGGAAATTTAGCAAAAAAAAAAAAAAAAATGAGATCCTGAGAAAGCAAATGTTGAAAATGAAAAACTAATAAAAATATAAAGCCAGAGTAAAAAGTATCCCTAGCAGACTAGAGCAAGCAGCACAGGAGGGAAAGCTGGTGACCTGCTATGTTTATATATTAATAAGGAAAAATAGACAACTAAGCATGAACACCTAAAAATCCAAGGGATAGAAGGAGTTATGAATGACAGGGAAACAAATTCAGGGAAAGTATAACAAAACTTCCCCAAATAACAAAACTTCCCCCAAATTTATGGAAAGAAAGGGTTATCAAGCACAAGAGGCATTTAGAACCTCAAGTAGACAAGGCTAGAGAAGAATCTCTTTGTGGCGTCTTATAGTCAACAAATCAAAATAAAAACAGAACAAAAATAGTAAAAGCTATAATATTAAAACCCTAACACCCAACGACAGTGCTACACACTCCTGTAATCCCAGCACTTGGTATGTGGAGGTAGAGGGCTCAGGTGTTCAAGGTCATTGTTAGCTATATAATGAGTTCAGGGCCAATCTGAGCTACATGAAATTTTATCTCAAATACATATAAATCAACTTACTGAAGTAAACATACAAAAATAATATGAGACGTCCCAAAAGATACCCTAACATCCAGAAAAGCATTAAATAATATATTCTAAGCTTTGAAACAAAACAATTGCCAGCCAAGATTCCTATATACAATGATATTGGTTGCTTGGTTGCTTGGTTGGTTTTTTAATTGTCAGAGACATTTCAAGACAGGCACAAATGAAATCAACTCATCCCAAACAAACCAGGACTGCAGAAGACTCCTAAAGTCACTCTACACACACTGAAGGAAGAGTCTTAATCACAGTAACGAGTAAGAGGAACAGAGGGATAAAGGAGGACTGGGAATCGATCAGGCCCAGATCAGTAAACTAGCAAGCTGAAAATCTAAGTGGGGAAGAAAAAGAAAGTAATTTAACTAAACAGGGAAACGATCAACAAAATTACAGGAATTAACAAATTTCTGTCGATAATGCTAAAGGTAAGCATCTTCATTTTCCAAATAGAAGCTGCAGACCAGGTCTCTCTCTCAAAATTCAGTGAATAAATTGTCTACGGGAACACATCTCCTATGCACACAAAACAAGATTACCAAACAATTGACCAGGGAAATGGAAGCTTAAACACAAACCAACATGGCTCTACTCGTCTGTTCTGTTGTGTACTTGTATGTGTTTGTGTGTGTGCATATGCCATGCTTGTGTGTTCACGTGTGTCTAGAGGCCAGAGTTTAACATCAGGTGTCTTCCTCAGTTGCTCTCCACACTATTGTTTTAGATAGGGTCTCTTGTTGAACATGGAACTTACCAAGTCAGCTAGAATCATTGGCCTGAGAGACCAGGACCCTCTGTCTCTACCTCCCTAGTGCTAAGATAACAGGATGGACCATGCCCACATTTTACATGGGTTGCTGAAATTGAATTCGAATTCTCATGCTTGGATGACAAAATAAGCCTGAAGCAGAGGGCAGTAACAGCTAACATCACTATGCACTACTGAAGAAATGAATCAATTAAGAAAATCTGTCAATTGTGAATGTGTGTGTGTATAACTTTAATTTTATAATTAAACTGCACCATGGATCAAATGGACTTGATCGATAACTATATGGCATTCCTCCAATACATCCTTCCTAGAAGTCCATGGAATATTTCTCTAAAGCAGATTAACTTATAGCCATAAATGAATCCTTAACAAATACAAAATAATTACACTAATTTCTTCTTCCATATCAAGTCAGACTGGAATAAAACTATACGAATATGTGAAGTTTGAACAATATACTTTAGAGTGATCCATGTGTCAAAGACATTTGGCAGGAAAATCAAACAGTTATAAACTGACGAAAATGAAAGCAAAATTAATCGGAATACTTCAATACAGCAAAGGCAGTCCAAGGTGGAAATTTTAGAGCTAAGAGTCCCTACCATAAACAGAAAGGTGGGCCTAGAGAGATGAGTCAGTGACTAGGAGCACATGTTCCTCCTGCCGAGTTCCATCCCCAGCACCCACGTGGTGGCTCTCAGCTATGTGCAACTCTAGTCCAGGTGATCTGATGCCCTTTGCTGACCTCTAAGGGTGACAAGCATGCATATAGTGATCGGCCCTAGGGAGAGCCTATTACTAATACTCTGCTAAGTGTATTAAATCAAGTACTAATGGATTGTCATTGTACCTATAGACCTGCCACCCTCATCAGAAGTTTCTTTTTGCAGTAGATTAGAATTAGCACAGAGACCCACAGCTTACTGGTAAAATTGTACATGATAAGAAACTGTGGATTATTCAGCCCTAAATGGGACATCTATATCACACTACCTCCCAAGGCTCAGGAATCACTGTGTAAGAGAGGGGTCAAAAGAGTTTAGAAACCAGAGGTGGTAGGTGAATATAAGGAAATAGTTTTACGGACATAGTTGGGGCAGTTGCATATGTAAATTCACAGCTATTGAGACAGCA
The DNA here is from genome assembly GCA_025134845.1 of Neodon shergylaensis. NCBI lineage: Eukaryota > Metazoa > Chordata > Mammalia > Rodentia > Cricetidae > Neodon > Neodon shergylaensis. The sequence goes on along the minus strand of JABTXL010000002.1, from coordinate 37,045,853 downwards.
TGCACAAGACTCATACAAACCCAAGTCAGTAAAAGATTCCAGCATAAAGAAGGAAGGTCGACATAGAAAAATTTGTCAATGTAATCCACCATATAAATAAACTGAAAGAAAAAAAATCACATGACCATTTCCTTAAATGATGAAAAGTCTTTTTTATCCTCGATAAAGAAAATGTGGTACATTTATACTATGGAGTACTATTTAGCTATTATGACACCAGGAAATTTGAAGGCAAATGAATAAAATTATTAAAAAAAATCATCCAGAGTGAAGTAACCCAGACCAAAAAAGACAAACATGGCATGTACTTACTCATGAATAGATATTAGCTATAAAATAAAGGATAACTATGCTACATTCCACAGATACAAAGAAGATAGGTTCATGGCGGGGAGGGAACACACAGAATCTCCCTGGGAAGGTGAAATTGAAGAGATTTTGTGAGTGGACTGAGGATGGGTGGGGATGTGAACATGCATGATCAGGTTGGGGAAGTGGAGTGGGAGAGTATTGAAAGAGACTCCTACAAAGAAGAGACATTTGGGGGTCAGGTAAAAAGCCTGGCACAAGGGAATCTCCCAGGAATCTACAAGGATGACTCCAGCTAAGCCTCCTAGCAATAGTGGATATGTAGCCTGAACTGGCCATCTCCTGTGACCAGGCAAGACTTCAAGTAGAGGGAGTGGAAAACCAATCCAGCCACATAACCTTTGACCTACAGTGTGTCCTGCCTATGGGATGTGCAGGGACTGACAATGTGCTTGCCCAGTTGTCATCATAGAGCTTTCACCTAGCAGCTGATGGAAACAGATGCAGACCCATAGCCAAACATTAGGCAGAGCTCAGGGAATCCTACAGAAGATGGGAAGAAAGGACTGTGGGAGCCAGAGGGGTCAAGGAAATCAAAGAAAACTTACAGAATCGACTAACCTGGGCTCACAGGGATTTACAGAGACTGACCCGACAACCAGGGAGCTTGCATGGGACTGACCTAGGCACTCTGCATATATGTTACAGTTGTGGAGCTTGGTCCTCTTGTAGGGCTTCTAACGGTGGGAACAAGGGCTATCTCTGACTCTTTTACTGACTTTTGGGAAGCTACTCCCCATACTGGGTCGCCTTGCCCAGCCTTAATACATAAGAAAGCACTTAGTTGTACTACAACTTGATGAGCCATGTTTTGTCTATACTCATGGGAGATCTGCTCTTTCCTAAAAAGAAATGGAAGAGGAGTGGATTGGGGGTTGAGAATAGAAAAGAGTAGGGGGAGGAACTAAGAGAAGAGGAGGGAGGGGAAACTATGACCACAATGTAGAATAAATAAAAATAATAGATTAGATTAGATGATAGATAGATAGATAGATAGATAGATAGATAGATAGATAGATAGATAGATAATAGATAGACAGACAGATAGATGATAGATAGATAGATAGATAGATAGATAGATAGATAGATAGATAGATAGATAGATAAGGTCAAGAGTCTCACCTATAGATAAGAAGCTATTGGAAACAAATTGCTACTAGAAGAGGGAAAAGTCCATTTTCTTTAAGTGTGTGGCCACTAGTATGTTGGCCACACTCCAGTGAATGGCCACACATCTGAGCATATATAGGCAGGACCAACTGTAATTGATGAGGTTTGGTTGGTGTGTGTGTGTGCGCGTGTGTGTGTGTGTGCGCGTGTGTGTGTGTGCGCGTGTGTGTGCGTGTGTTAAAGAAGAAAAAAAGAGGACACAAAGTTGTCTGGGTAGGGAAGGGGACATCAATATGGGAGGGGATGGATGAAGGGTAAATATGATCAAAATACATTGTATGAAATTCTCCAAGAATAAAAAAATGATAAAAAAAATTGAAAAGACTTCTGGGTTAAATGACTTAGCCATTATAAAATGTATGTACCAAAACATTGTGTATCAGTCGTCAATATGCATAATTTCTGCTCATCAGCTGAAAGTCAGGTGATTAATTAGAAGCCATGGAAGACAACTCTTGGCAGAGTTAGAGCCCTTGTTCTCTTTCTGAGGTCCAGTCACAGCTCTGCCCACATCACAATTTGGCTATTCATCATACTCATACTGGTGCAGAAAGATAGTGACCACAAGAAGGCACAACTCCAGGGGAGAAAGGGAACTGAACTGACCTGACCACTGGGAGGTTTATGACTCTGGAAAAGTGTTTGGAGATGGACTCCAGATTACTACAGAAAGTATATGGAAAAGATAATCCACTATATACTGATAGGAAAACTATATCTATATATATATATATATATATATATATATATATGCAACAAATAATAACTTGAATGACTCAGCAGGGAAATACAATTTTAATGTGATAAACACATCATTGATTTTAATTTCAAAATATATTGAGAGAATTCTAAGAAGCCATGATGCAACTCAAGTTCTTGGGAAAAGAAGAGCAGCCAAACCCAAAATGAGTAGATAGAAATAAATAATAAAAATCACAATAAAAGTTAATGAAATAATCACTAAAAGAACAAAGAATCAACAAAAATTGGTACTTTGAAAGGATAAAAATATCAACAAACCCAGGGATAGGGGAAAAAGGAAATGATAGAGAAAAGGAAGAGAAATAAATAACACTAAAGATGCTTGAAAATATCAGAGGGAACATTTTATGTTAACTGAAAATTCATACAATAAGGAAATGTGTACACATACATCAAGTTTCATTGAAGTTACACCACTTGTGGGTAATAAGGTTCCCCCTAAACACCATATACTATTTAACAAAACCCATCTATATCAAGCATAGGAAATCTTCTTTCAAACTGTTGGTCAGCAGAGTATAAGAGGACCCAAATACAGGCAAGTATTTGTTGTTGCAGGTAAGACCGTTATGCTGACATATCACACACTTCAGACATAGGACTTGGAGGAGTCAGTCCAGATATGATCTGACTTGGAAACTTCCTCCCTGAAGACTAGCTCTCACAGTATCAGAAGGAGTTGAGCACATTCTGTCAGTCGATAGTCCTATCCAGTTGTAAAGCCTATGACCCCCAATGACCAGAGCAGTAAGATATTCTGAAAGATGAAATAGTGGTGTTTATATCCTGTGGGTAACCAATAAACACTTAATAGGACTTAAGGTCTGCTCACTAGGAAAGAAATTCATAACCAGCACTTTGGCTTAACCAACTATTCATGACTGGTGAGGCCAGGGAGCCCAGAGGTAAACCCACTACTGCCAATTTCCTTAATCAGTAGTAATTGCTAATTCCACTCTACTTTTCTTTATATCCACAGATAAGCATAGCTCTTGCCTATCAAGGAAGCATCTTTATGCAGTAGAAAAAAAATGCAGAGAACTGACCACAGGGTGTCCATCCTATATTGACATTACAACACAGCGTCTACACCAACTGTTGGCAGCGGGATGGTGTCCTCTAACAAAAGATGATGAGAAGTGGAGGATGCTGAGGAGGAAGGGTTGAAGGATGAAGATGTGAAGATGGAGTGTATATGATATATAAAATGTGATGTGAATTAATAAAAAATATTTTTAAAACAACAAAACACTGGCCAACCTAACCAAAAGACAGAGAGAAAACTCAAAATAACAAAACTAAATATGAAGAGACTTTTTTAACGGTGTCAATGAAATCTAGGGGGTCATTAGAAAATACTCTGAAAAAATGTATGTCCTAAAAAGATGGAAAACCTAGCAGAAATAATAAATTCCAAGGTACATATGACCAACAAAAATTAAAACAAGAGATTAGGAACAACTTAAATAGATATATAGATTTTAAAAAATATGACACTGGGGCAGTAACAGGTGCCTCCCAGTGAAGAGAATTCTCGGGCTGGATGGATTCACTGTTAAATTCCCTCAGACCTTGAAATAAGAAATGGGACCATAGCTCCTCAGTGACCCCATGAAATTGAACATAGAGAGGAACATTATCAAAGTCACTCCGTGGTACCAAGTTTACCTTGTCATCAAAACCAAATAAGGACAACACACATACACACACTCTGGGAGAGAGAGGGGCAGAGGGAGAGAAGGGATAAGAGAGGGAAGAAGAGAGCAAGGAACCTATATACCAATGAGCCCAATGACCAAAGATATAAAAATCCTCAGTAAAATTCTTACAAACCCAATTCAACAGCATCCTTTAAAGGGACGATATACATGATCGCCTTGGTTTCATTGACTTCATTACAGGCATGTGAAGACAGGTCAGCACAAATGAATGAATCAGTAAATGTAATGCAGACATACAGACACAATAGACTCAGAAACGAATCGCATGCAGAAAGGGTCCCTTTATGATAAATGAATCAAAGGAATGTATAATGGAGTTTAATATGAGTATAACAGAATGCATATGAAAAACCTAGAGCTTTCATTATGCTAACTGGGGAAAAGCGAAAGCCTTTCCTCTAAAATCAGACATGAAGAAAGAGCATCAACTCTCGCCAGTCTCACTCAAAATGGTGTTGGTGGGATTGTAAACTAGCCTTGCCACTATGGAAGTCAGTATGATGGCTTCCAAAAGAGTAAAACTAGATCTTTCCTGTGCCAGCTACACCTCCCCCCAGATAGTTCCCTGAAGGATGCCAAGAAGGATGCCAAGCCAATACATCACAAGACACCTGCACGTTAGTTCCTGAGCACCACAATTCACAGTGGCCCAGTTGTGGGGCCAACCTATGTTGAGCTATAAATAGAAGGAAAATGTGTCATTTACAAGAAAACTAGAAATCACATTATGTAAAATAAGCCAGATTCAAATAAAACTATGTTTTCTCTCATATTTAGAACCTTGATTTAATTATACATATACAGGCATGTATATGTGACATTAAAATCTAAGGGGGATCATATGAGGACAAATGGTTCTAAGGGGAGGGAGGGGAGCACAACATAGGATATGGAGAGGGACAAAATATATATATTCTATATTTTTACATAGAATAAATTTTCTAACATTCACGATAGATAGATAGATAGATAGATAGATAGATAGATAGATAGATAGAT
>JABTXL010000002.1:36991697-37035239 GCA_025134845.1 Neodon shergylaensis | reverse complement strand
GAGGAGGAGGAGGAGGAGGAGGAGGAGGAGGAGGAGGAGGGAAACTTTGTTATTTTTCTCCCTCCTGCTAACTGGAATACAGACAAGATGCTGGAGCTCAAGCATCCCTACTACCTCTCAAAGCATCATGGGTTAGTAGAACAGGGATAAGAAAGAGCCTCAGTTCTGTGGGTGATTGACAGTTCTGGAGACTGCCTGAGGATTGAACGCTTCCCTGTTTATGATGCTATTATCTTGAGACTTGTCCTACCTGCAGCTAAACTTCAGCCTAATCAGGATGATAAAATTAGAATACCCATAACAGAACTGTAGTTTTCCCCAGAAACTCAACTCTTAAGACTTCCTCTTTCCATAAATGATAGTATTATTGACTTATCTGATTAATCCAAATACTAGAAAATGGTTCTTGATCTCTGCCCTTACTATCTCACCAACCAACCTCCCTGCTCTTACTATCTTGACCACCCTACCTCCTACCACAGATAGTCAGGATTGTGAGGATTCTTGTTCCAAATATTTCTGTCCTAGCCATTCCCAGCATCAGAGGCAAACCCATAGCATCTCTTCTGTGAGCATGCGGTATCTTTTAGCATTTTCTCTGCTTTTATTCTTCCTACCCTCACTTTCTCTCCATAGCATAGACACAATAACCTTGTGTGTTTTAGGGATGATAGTAGATAATAAGAGTTGCTATTATCATCCCTAAAACCCTGAGTGGCTTCCCATTGCACTTCAAGTAGAATCCAGCTATTTGTCGTGGCCTAGCAAGGCTGACATGATTGATGATCAACAACCTTGCAAGCCTCATACCCTCTCCAGTTTCCCTATTTCTATTCCTACCCAGCTCTCAGAATTAATCTCGTCTTTCCTCCAGACCAACCTAGCCTTGGGGAATCCCACTCTGACTCCTTTTGCATGGAGAACTCTACATCCAGTGTCTCTTCTGACTTCAACTCAACTTCATGGAAGATGATCCCAGACCATCCTACCAAAAGCTGTTCCTCACTCTTAATGCTTGATTACATCACCCTGCTAACTACCTTCACAGAATGCTTGCAGTATGTAAAAACAGTCATTGGGGTTTTTTTTCCCCAAACTAGAACACCAGCTCATGAAGAACTGGGAGTGTCTTTTACCATCTTTATCAACAGCCCCCACATGTCCTACCTCTCTTGCTCTACATTTTTGCATGTGGTCAATCTCTTCACCACCCAAGAACTTTGTCATAATAAGTATCTCCTGCCACTATTTCAGTATCAGTTCTCCATCTCCTTATATATTCTAGGCTTCCCTTAAATACCTGATGCTCTTGCCTGCATCTCTGGGATGTCAGGATAACAGGTATGCTCTACCACACCGAGTTTTCTGGCTTCCAACATCCCTTTGCCTACCTCTGTATTCCCTGCTGGGTTCTCCAGGTATCTTCCATCGGGCTGTCTACATTCATTGCCAATCTTTCCATCTCTTCCCACTTTCTCTTGTTCCCATTCAGATGAATTTCTACTCTAAGCACTCCACTAGAGCAAGGTCACTGAACGCTGTCATTCTCACAAGTTTTTTTTTTTTTTGGTATTTCATCTTCATTATATTGAACTCATTAGAAACATGTTACCTCATTGTGCACTTTCCTTGACTTTAAGGGAATGCAAAGACTTAGTGATATTCAAAGTCAATCTACTTAACTTACCCTTTTCCCCAACCCTGACTCAAAATACTGGAAAAATCCAGAGCTCAATCCTCAGCCCTTTTTCCTTCCCTGCCTCTAGCTTCTGCTATGATCTCACCCAGTGTCATATTTAAAATGCCATCAATATGCCACGGATTGCCAAATTTATTTCTTTTCCCCAAACCCAATACTCGCCCATGCTGCAATCGAGTATTTGAACAAGAAGATGGTTCTCTTCAAGTGTGTACTTCGTATCAATAACAGCTCAACACAGTACTCGAGAATTATCTAGTTAATAAACATTGCACACTGAACATTCACTAAAAAGAAATCAAAATCTGACAGTCATTCACTAATTTCAAACACTTGTTTCTTTTGATAAAGGCAGTGGAAGTTGTATGGTCTGGATACACAGTGGTCAAGTACACTAGGTTTTACATAGGAACTCACTGAGAGTGTGGCAGCATGCACAGGGCCTGCACAGGTCTGGACCAGATGCGGTCATGGAGCTGAAAGGAGAAGTGGAGACACGCCTCATCCCTAACACAGAAGCTAGCTCTAACAGATAACTACTTGCAAATGAAAAATTAATTTTCTCCAAAGGAGTCTTTGGGTTTTTTTTATGGGACCCTCTGTGTGCAAACATATGTGTCTCTGTGCATTTCTTGTGTTTTTTTTTCTTTGATCTATTATCTTATTTTGTTGCTTTGTCATATTCTACCTTGTTTATTTTTATTTTATTATACTTTATATACCTGATTGTTTTCTAGCAAGATACAGAAAGCTTATGGATCCAGATAGGAGGGCAAGTGGGGAGGAACTGGGAGGAATATGGGGAGGAGAAACTATAATCAAAACATGCTATATGAAAAAATTTTAAATAAATAAAAGAAAAATGTTCCAAGAAGGCTAGCTCATTTCCAACTTGAGAATAGCGGCATCCAAGGAAACTGACGGATTAAATGCCCTAAGAAATGGCCTGTGAATAGTGCTCTTTCATCCTCAGACCATTGTTAAAATCTGTGTCACGGAAAATTCAGGACATGTTCTTAAAGGAGGACATGGAGTAAAAGAATTCCATGCTGCCAATTCAGGACAAGATTGGATTCGGTTGATTGAATAGAGGTTGGTGTTGGCAGCATCTGGAAAAGGTAAAATTTTTAAAAGGATAGACAGACTACAGATCCAGTCTATATTCATGCCTAGATTCTTGAAGATTTTACTGGATTACCGTCTATTTTTAAACAAAGATCATAGGGGGATGTTCCGGAGAGATGGCTCAGTGGTTAAGATCACTTGCTGAGAAGACATGAGCACCTCAGTTTAGATTCACAACACATACATAAAAGCTGGGCATAGCCTCACTGACCTTTAACCCTGTGTATGACATGGCACAGAAGTACCATTAGAGCTTTCTGGTCAACCAGCCCAGGTCAATAAACAGTGAGCTCTAGGGGTAGTATTAGACCCTATCTAAAGAGAATAGGGAAAAGAATGACAGAGCAAGACAATAGCTGTCCTCCTTTGGCCTTGTCAGCACACACAAGCACACACACACATACACACATTCACACATGCACACACAAGCACACACGTACCAGTTTTATGGTAGCAAACTGGATCGAACTCACAGACAAACTACAGAATAAAAAGAAACCAAATGTTTCTGGCTTAAGCAGAGGTCAAAATGGGTATGAAGGAGCTTTCAAAAATAATGGAGTCATAGAAATAGTAGGTTTGTTGATTTGGGTGACAGTTGTGTGGGTGTATAAATTTCTTCAAAATTCTTGAATTACATATTTAAGGTCTTTACATTCTGATGAATGCAAAATATAACTCAATTCTTTGAAAGAAAATAAAATTGACCTACAGTGAATGTTTTGGAAGAGGGGAGAAAAGAGATAAACAGAAGCAAATTCCGCTATTACGGGATCTCCGACAGCATTTAAAATGCTAAAGAGGAGGCTATAAAGATGCAATGTGTGCCCGATTTATTTACTCACAGGACTTTTTCTTCACGTATTTTAACATCTATAAAGAATTAATATTTCAGGAGCCAAGACCTTTAGCATGGGGAAAAGCAAAGTCCAGCAAGGGCTTCCAATACTACTCCAGCAACGTTGTAAAGCAATTGTAAGCAATAATTTCTGTTGGCCTGATCAAAATAAACTAGATATAAAAGCCACCCCATATGTAAAGCCCAATCATTTTGGAATTCAACCTCGAATAATAAATTGATTTGAGTTGTTGGCCTCACGCTCCTCTGTCAATAACAAGGCAGCCGCTGTCCATGTGTAACCTAAGTTTATGCCAAAGAGGCATTCGCTAACTTAAGCAACAATTCTCTTCCTGCTCTCTGTAGGACAGCCTTATCCACAGGGGGAATAAACATTAAAACAGCTGGGAAAGTTAAGTCTTAGGCTGAGTTCCCAGGAAGCCAAATCAGGCAGGCTTGTGTAGGAGAGTTTACTAAAGAGAACTCCCAGATCAGCACCTATAGGAGAGTAGTGCAGGTGCGGGGGGGGGGGGGGGGGGGGGGGGGCCAAAAAAAAGGGTGGGGGGGGGGGGGGGGGATGGTTCCATACAATAAAGGTTTTGAGGGGGAAGGTGTTTATGACTTATGCAATAAAGGCCTCAGTACAAGTGAGAAGCTCCTCTAAGGAGACCACTGACAGACCACAATCCAGCCTTCAGGCAGAGGTGAGACTAGTGTCACTGCTGTCACCACATGGGAACTGCCCTCAGGGGAAAGAGTGTGGCCACATGTGAAGGGGCCTCTTTAGATGAAGGCAATTTTCATAACTGAGAGCCAGGTACCAATCCTGCTCTCAGTAACAAGGCTGAGCACTACAGTCCTGCAGGGGGCGCAGGACTGCACATTCCAGTATCTGCCACAGCTGCCAACACACTACAAACTCAAAAAGACCGTCGGACTTAGAATCGCTAGGGCTGAATATAATCAAAACACTCCGTATTTGTACATATGCTTAAATGTTGCAAAAAAGTCCATTGCTATGTCCAATATATAGAGATATAAATATCTATATAATATATATCTAATAATTATGAAGATTCTATGAACCAAGAGGATGTGTAACAAGGAGCCCTAAGAAAGAGGCTCGGAATGGACCATGACAAGGTGACCTGGGCCACAGGTAAAAGGCTCCAGAAGGAGCTGGACATTTAGCTGAGGTACTGCTCTGAGGAGTGGGTGATTAGCAACACATTGAAGGCCTGGGAGTGGTTGAGTGGAGAATATAAAGGACAAGGGAAGACTGTGGTGGCCAGGACCCCCAGAAAGGCCCTCATGTTGGGGAAATAAGTCACTGTCTTATCTGTGGACGTAATGATCTACGTCTGCCTTCCCTTAGAACCACTTGAGAGAGTCTTCTTTGCAGGTGAGGCACCTTGCCATTGCTGTCACTTCTGGAAAGTAAAATAAAATAAAACCTTTCATTTTCTAACGAAGTTTTCATTACCTCCTGGTGACATTTGTCAGATGAAGAAAAATGAGCTACGTAGAAGGTGCACACACGTAACAAGAAATAATGTGTACTTAAATACATTTGACTAACTAACCATTGTACTAATAGTTTATCACTTATCGTCACAGACTTCCGGGCTCCTGGGAACTTAGGTTGCCAATGTCAGCCGTCCCTCCTGGACGCAGCACCACTGGCTTGGATAGAAGTGCTGGGTGCTCCCAGATTCCAGGACACGCCGTTTTCTAACCGTATTTATCGTCTCTCCTCACTCTTCACCCCTCAGTCTAAAATATTAGTGCCATGTAGCCCGCCTTATTCAGGACGTATCCACTAGCCCGTGTCTCCATTCTCTCTTTAAAGCAAAAGTTCTCAACGTTAACCTGTAGCAGAAAGACTAGGGGGGAGGGGGCTTTTTTGGTCCGCCCTTCCTGGCTGTCGCCACCTTCCAGGTTATGACAGCGACAGAAGGAGGTCTGAGGAAGGAGACAGGCGGGGGCTGCTTATTCTTCTGGAAACCCGGGAGCCACTTGGTGCAGACAGCCCTTCCCACTTTCCCTGCGGCTCTTTTGTGTGACTTTGAGAGGGGCTCCCCGGTGACTGATTCCTCACTGGGCGCCTGCTGAGCCGAGCAGCCAGCTCTGGGAGGGAGGGACCCTAGCGGAGTGGAGCGGTTGCCAGAGGCAGCCAGCGTAGACCTCAACTGCTGGATCTGGCTTGCAGTTTTTGAAGTCAGCAGAATCAGAAATTAAATTACTATCATTTAATGCTGCTGGAAGCTCAAGAAGAGGGGATTCCACACCAGCTCAGTCACCACCATGCGACAGGCGAGTCACAGGACGGTGGACCCTGGCGACCACGAATGTAAGTTCTCTGGCGGCTGTCTTTTATTGCTGTGGGGTTTGCTTTCTGGTTGAAGTCACACTTGGCCACGATGCCGTCATTGCCATGAGAATTTCTGAAGTGGAAAGTTCTCTGCCGCTCTACGAGACTCGTTTTCCTTTCATTAACCAAGCCACAGACACGAGCTGAAATTCCTGATGCAGCTGCGGCAATTCTGCCTGAGTATTTCCAGTTACTATGGGATTAACACGGCATGGGTTTTTAACGGACTTCCTTAATACAGAGGGCACACAGCCCTCCCTACCGATTTCGGATTGCATGCTGTTTTAACTTTGTGATGGCTGAACTCGTGAAATCGGCACATTTAACCCAAGAATCAGCTGAAGCGGATTCCCACCGGTTAGAAAACTTTTCTTCCTTAACCAGGAACACGTTTGTGTCCCCAGATGTTCAAAACTGCTTTTTTGCCTTTGCTTCATTGATAACTTACGGCTCCCCCGTGGACTCCTCCTAGTGCTGTGAAGGGAGGAGGCACTATCAAGAGCCGTCACACTTAACTCTTAAGATGGGAGAGGAAAAGGCAGCCGGAGGAGCCACACATGGGCTCCATCCACTTCAACGCGTCCTAGAGCCAGGACACGAAGATGAATGGTGAGCCAAGCCTGTGACTTGCGAGTCTCTCCATACTTCATCTGCTACAACTTCCGGCTCAGACATGGAAATTCTCTGTGAAGACAATACTTCTCTGAGCTTGATTCCAAACTCCTTAATGCAATTAGACGGTGACTCCAGGCTCTACCATAACGACTTCAGAGACGCTAACGGTACTGATGCATTGAACTGGACAATTGATGCTGAAAACCGAACCAACCTGTCCTGCGAAGGGTACCTCCCACCAACATGCCTCTCCATCCTTCATCTCCAGGGGAAAAACTGGTCCGCTCTATTGACAACTGTAGTGATTATTCTGACCATTGCTGGAAACATACTGGTCATCATGGCAGTGTCCCTAGAGAAAAAGCTACAGAATGCCACCAACTATTTCCTGATGTCACTTGCCATAGCTGATATGCTGCTGGGCTTCCTTGTCATGCCTGTGTCCATGTTAACCATCTTGTATGGTGAGTGGTGTTAGCATGCCAGCGGCCCCCAGAGTAGTCCCAGGGAGCATGTGCATGCTGTCTGCAGAGAGACCGGGGCTCAGGAGAGAATAGAGGAGAAGCTTTGCTTTAGCCTTAAAATTCTATTTTGCTTGAGAGAGAGAGAAAAAAAAAATTGGACAACCTATTACGTGATCCTTGGTGAGTTTTAAGCTTTAAAATAAATTTTGTAGAGAAATTATCATCTGTATTCCAAAATCCCATGAACATAATTTCACTGGCATTATGTGTCCATGTGATTTTTGCTTTCTTTGCCAGCCTCAGGACAGAATGGTTTTAGCTTCATCACAGAGTTCTCAGCATTTCTAATGGAATGGTAAAACCTTCCCAAGTACCTTGGAACATTTGCAGAGAGAGCATTAGCGCTGGAGTAGGGTTAATGTTAAAATATTCAGAATCTCCATTAGAATAAATAAATTACTCTGGTTTTAATTGTCCCCTCTGCCCAGAGAAGCCACTAAGGAAGAAAGCCTTTGAGTTATACCCTCAACTCTTTAAAAATGTATACGCATAAACTCCTCCTGTCTGGTTGTGGTGGAGGATGGAAAACAAGCAGAGAGCTATTAATCCTGCTTTCTTCTCAAGCCGGTTTGACAGTGTCAAACTTCTCGGGAAGTCGGCAAACACTTGGAAGGCTTCCATGGGGGAGCAGAACGTGATAGTCTTTCAAATTAGGAGTTAATACAGCCAGAGTCCTCCTAACAAAGAGGAAAGGAAATAATATTCAGACTGTTGGCACATTTGCTCAAGAGTCACAGATATGCAGGCAGTTTTAGAGGTCCCTTTACAGGGTTTTCTGGCCAAGTCCTAGAGGCTACAATATGAACATGTCCACCTAGTCCTGAAAAGCTTCAAGAAGGAAGGAGACAAGCCAGGAATAGTCAGCATCCCTTTGTAAAAAGCCAGTCCTGGCTTGACTGTTCAAATGACACATCCGAATAATTCTCTTACTTTTTTTGCTTATCTTTTCTCAGCCACTGGGGAGGGGCGCTCACTTCCTAAAACTGGCCAGCCCTCGGGGGCAAACTCTACTGCGGGTAGGAGGGGTGACTGTGCAAGAACCCAAACCACAGCAGGAGGTTTGGGGGGGAGCTTCTGGGCAGCAGGGGCAGCCCTGACCACGTAAGAAGTGCGGCAGGTCCTTTGGTCTCGGCTCAAAGCTGCCCTCTAGTGACAGCTTCTAGGTGTACCGCCTGCACCCACGCAGAGTCTACTAGACACTACTGGGTTAGTCCTACGCCTTTCCCAGTAGGCAAGTCACAAATCTGTCTTGCACAAGTATTCTCTTCTACACCTTGGAGGAAACTTTGAGGGGAAAGGGTCCCTCCCCCACCAAGCAAGAGCCAACATCAGTTCCCAACAGCAGAGTTGGTTTCTGGGTTCAGGGCTGCCAAGAGTGTAAGATCCTATTTGCTGACACTAGAACTAGAAGGCTTGGGATTAGGTTTAAGTCCCGGCATCCTTTCCTTTTCTGAATACCCCCGGGGGTAGCATGATAGAGATAAGACTTGTGCATAAATGAGGGCTTATTCCATTGGAGCTCTACCGGTCCAAAGAGAGTACTGATCCCTCTGATTTCCCTTCCCATTCACAGTCAGATGTATCATTGCTCATTCAGTTAGCAAAACTAAATAACAGTTTACTCAAGTGCTTGATGCTCTCCAAAACACGCAAGAGGAACAGGATGAACTTCCTTTATGGCATCTGTTGTCTTTCTCAGACAGCAGAGAATCTGCAAGGGTTCCTGCACTGGACTCTGGGAAGTTTTAAAAACCCTTGGATATTGAGGACCCACCTCTACAACTCTCCAGAGAGAATGATTAACTGGACCCAAAGTTCCACTGGCTGATGGTGATGCTGGGGGGAGGAAGGCGGGGTGACCTGCTGGGCCCCCAAGCAGCTGCTGCCAGGAGAGGCTCCCATGTCAGCATCAGCAGTGTGAGTTCTGAGGTTATTTTTAAATGCACATTTTCCAGCCATACTGCACAGAATCGCCAGGGGTGGGTGCCCATTGTAAGGAGCCAACTGAGAAAGCCAGCTGTCACCTACAGCGTGAGCATAGCCCTGGGCCAACGCTCCAAGGCTAGGCACTCTTGATTGTCTTCGCCATCCTCAGTGGTTCTCACGTGCCCCAAATGTGAGTTTAATGAAACATTAGGGGATCATGTATCATAAGTAAAGACGTTCAAGGGGTGTATTTGAAATATTAGGGGACTGTGTATCATAAGTAAAGACCTTCAAGGAGTGTATTTGAAACATTAGGGGACCATGTATCATAAGTAAAGACATTCAAGGGGTGTATCTGAAACATTAGGGGACTGTTTATCATAAGTAAAGACATCAAGGGGTGTATTTGAAACATTAAGGGACCGTGTATCATAAGTAAAGACATTCAAAGGGTGTATTTGAAACATTAGGGGACTGTGTATCATAAGTAAAGACATTCAAGGGGTGTATCTGAAACATTAGGGGACTGTGTATCATAAGTAAAGACATCAAGGAGTGTATTTGAAGTAATTTCTTCACACCGTCTCTAACCGCCTGCCTGTGTGAGGCTGGACTCATCGAATAGTGACTAAGATTAGATTAACCACAAGGACCTTGACACTAGAGAAAACGGTGTGGATAAACAATGGATGGATGTGAGTGGTTCTTCAAGTAAGGGGCTCAGAACATAACTTCGGGGAAGTGGTTAAATAAGAACAGCTTTGCCAGTGCGAGTCCCCTGAGCCACAAGGTGGCCAGGCCTCTTCCCCAGAACCTCTAACTTTCCCTTCCCAGCTGTAGGTATAGCCTGGTGGTTACAGGTCCTCAGGGGAGGGGCCTGGCCACTGTATGGCTCAAGGGACTTACAACTGGGCATAGTGGGAAAGGGATTGGTTCAAGAGGAACAAGCAGGTTCCTTTTTTTTGCTAACACAATTCCATAAGCCAGAACCATTCACACCCATTTTATTAGTGCCTTTATAGTGTAATAAAGTACACGTGCTGCTTATTCAAATGTTGAAAGTCCTGTAATCCCCCTTGCTGTCACCAATGCCTGTCCCCAAGTTGTGAACCGTTGTCCCAGGGTATAGATCACATGCCCATGCCGAAGGAAGCATGAAGCTCCTTGCTGATGCTAATCTTGTGTGCCACAGGGTACCGGTGGCCTCTGCCTAGCAAACTCTGTGCAGTCTGGATCTACCTGGACGTCCTCTTCTCTACGGCCTCTATCATGCACCTCTGCGCCATCTCACTGGACCGCTACGTCGCCATCCAGAACCCCATCCACCACAGCCGCTTCAACTCCAGAACCAAGGCCTTCCTGAAGATCATTGCTGTATGGACCATATCCGTAGGTAAGCCGGAACATTTATCGGGGTCACATTTGAAATTGGAGTTCATCCTCTCCCTGGAGACATGTTCTGTTGTGTTGCACCGAGACTTGGCACACTGGGTCTGTCATTTTGTGTTGTTGCAAGGGATGTCCCAAACCTCATGATTATTGGAGTCATTTTAGGAAAGGGAAATCTGTGGAAGTCAGGGGCTGACGGCAACTGTGTGTATTGCTTTACGCGCATAAGAATAGGCATGCTAGCTGAGCGCAAGTCAGGAACCACTGTGTTCTTTTTCCCATCAAAGCTCAGTACTCCAAGTCTTGGGTCTCCCAGAAATCTGAGTTTTGTCGTTACTGGACTTGTGGTTGCTGAGGGATACAGATATTTGTCTTAGATAATGCAGGTCTCGAATGGGGGGATCTAGAAAGTGGCAGAAGCGAGGACAGAGGGAAGTGGCAACAATTGCTTAAGGGCTGGGCATTTCAGATGCCTGGTGCCGCTGTGGCCTTTCTTTCTCTTTTCTTCTTCCTCCTGTGACATCTATACCAAAGGATTCCAACAGACTCCGGTTAGGCCGACTATGCACACTCACCTCTTGCTGGTATTGATCTTCTGCCACCATAATAGGATCTGAAGTGGCAGCTCTCAGGCGGCAAAGTCAATTGTCCCTGCCACCTCAGGAGACGTGGTTTGTAATCAAAGACTCCCTGAGACCTGCCGTAAAGTCTCAAATCTTTAGGCGGAACTATTGTATTTGTTAAGACTCGTGGGGTGTGGTAGCTGCTTCTAGGAGAGACTGTGGAGTTTGATGGTAGGTTAAAGTTCCAGAACTCCTTTGATACTACTGACAACTCTGTAATAACAATAAACCTCTCAATGGGGCCAGAGAGAAGGCTTAGCATCAAGAGCATCTGCTACTCTTGTGGAGGACCCACTTGGCTTTCCAGCACCTACGTGGTGGCACAGAACCCAGTTCCAAGAGATCTAACACCCTCTTCTGGCCTCTGAGGGCAGCAGGAACACACCTGTGTCGCAGACACACAGGCGGATGAAACACCCATATATATAAAAGGAAATTTTAAAAGAGCTATCAGAAATAGCAAGCACGGTTTGTGTTCATTGCTTCCTTTCCTGCCGATAACAGGAAT
Organism: Neodon shergylaensis; assembly: GCA_025134845.1. Classification (NCBI taxonomy): domain Eukaryota; kingdom Metazoa; phylum Chordata; class Mammalia; order Rodentia; family Cricetidae; genus Neodon; species Neodon shergylaensis. Next base: position 37,023,621 of record JABTXL010000002.1, on the reverse strand, counting down.
GAATGTGATGCCGTCTCCATTTTGTAGATGAGAAAACTAGTATTCAAGCTGGAAAACAAGGTGTACGCATGCAGCGGGCATGGCCATGCAGCGGGCATGGGCACACACTGAGCATCCTCTTCTTCTGAGGTTAGCAATGAGGAGTTACACGTTAAACAGCACCTTCATGCTTTTCGGAGAAAAACCTGTTTTCCATTTTGAATCTTACTTGAGGTCAGCAGCCCGGACAATTGCATTGTGTTTGTTTGATAAGGTGGGGGAACCTCGGGACACAGGTCTGACTCACTAGCACTCTAGGCTTCTGGCAGCGGGCCCTTTCTCTTTCTGCTGAGTGCGTACCCCACCTTCCTTAGCCAGCAGCTTCTGCTCCATGAAAATGTTCATGGGATTAAGCTGTGCCACCTAGGACTTATTCCACCTAGGAGGGTGAAGGGGCCTGCAGTAACCATCCAAGCTGCTCATAACCACTCTAGAGAGCCCTTAGCTTCAGCTGGCTGAGAGTGACCCATGACTGAGAACCAGGAGCCAGGTTATCAGAGAAGGAAGCCTGACGAAGGGTCACGGGCAACTCATGGAGCCAAGTCCTCTGCCTTCACCTTCGCAGACTGTCCCAGTAGCTAAGCAGAAACTGGAATGACTCAGCACCTTTTTCTTTGCATGTATCTGGTGTGTATGTGTGTTTGCATGTGTGGGTGTTTGCATGTATGCACATTCAATGTCATGGTCCAAGGTTGAGACGTCGAGTATCTTTCTCGGTTTATTTCTACTTTATGATACAGGGACTCCCGCTTGAGTCCAGAGCTTGCCAATTTGACTGGTCACGCCATCTAATTTGTTCCAGGGATTCTTCCTCTGCCTCCTGAGGGCTAGGGTTGCAAGTAGCCCACCGGACATTTACATGAGTTCCAAGAATCTAGCTCTGGTCCTCGCATGACAGAAAGGACTTGTACCCACTGAGCCATCTCTCCAGTCCCAGAGTCCATTCTCTTTTGCCCTTAGCCAAAACAGTGTCCTGTCTCTGACAAGCTTCATGATATCACCATTAGCAAAAGCTAAGAGATTCCGAGCATTGCCACAGACCGAGTCATATCCATGTCACCTTGTAGATCAGTCCGTCACACCAGGTGGCAGCACTTAGAAGCAAGAGTCAACCCAGGGCAACCCAGCCCCTGTCTGTACTTCACCTACCACCTATTAAGGCTGTCTGGTGGTTATCCCAGGACGGAGGCAGGTTGGACGGGTTGTGGGGATGCTGACAGTCATTCAGAAGTTATCGTCTATCTGTCCTGCAGATTTTCTAAAGTAAACCAGATGAATAGTGTGTGTTCGAATGGCTCTCCCAGTGTGGGAGAAGACAGGTCAATATAGAGAAGTCAAGGTTACACACCTTGTAACCACCTGTGAGGTGGAGTTCTGAGGAGCAGTCAGGTAAGAAATACTAAAATAAAGAAGTCGGTTCTACCCTGGGTCCTGAAAAGGCCCAGCTCCAGCTTCTTCCTGACTTGTCTACTCGTGTTTCTGTTGTTTGGTTTGGACTTGAGGTTTTAGTTTGCTTTGTGTGTGACTTCATGCTTGGATCCTTTTTCTAGCTGGAATTTTTTTCTTCTTTTTTTTTTTTTAATCATGTCTAAACCAATGAAACTGATTTTAAGATGCACACTGTGGTGATTGAATGTACAAATATTTTGTAAAAGAAACACCATAAATTACTTAATTCCCGCTTCCTTTTACCAAAATGCCTTTTACTGAATATGGAGAAAATGACAGGAATAAAACTCGGAGTTAGTAAATGCAGACACCATGCCGTACACTAGATCCCCTGAACTAACCCATCTCCCCCTCTCTCATCTGTCTCTGGCAATAGAACCACTCTCGTCAGAGAGAAATTGTCTAACACAAATGGTTGTGCCATCACTTTCAGTTAACAGATTATCCAAACAATGAACCCCAACTAATCAAAATTTCCCAAAGTCCCATGCTGAGGGAAAGAAAACACCAAAGTGTTGGTGCCAGGCAGAGAAAGAACTTGCCTGTCGGGAAGAGAGTTCACACGAGTCTGGTATCATATCAGACACCTCCCAGGACAGACCACAGACCACACCTAGATACTGATGCTCAGAGCTGAGCATCCCATGTCTTGCCTGGAACTTTTTATACAGTTCACCTTCTATTGAAACATAAACCTCATGTCAGGACCCAAAGATGGGACTGGGGGTCACTGGACAACTTTGTCCTTCACGAGGCCATCTAGACTGATTAAATTCCCTTCCTCTACATCTTGGAGTTGTTCCCTTTAACTGTCATATCTCTTGTAGGGAGCTGCTGAGGCATAGATTGTACCCTAAAATCCCCATTGCAGTAACTGTCATTCTATTGTTTCTCTACATTAACCTTCCTTAGACTCCATACAGGAGTGAGATCATATATCCTCACTATTCCTTCAAGACTAATTCACACTGTTGGAAACGGACAGGTTTCTATCCTGTGACTGCATAATATGGAATTCTATTTGTGAATGGCCTACTTTGATTTAACAGTTGAAGCTTTTACAGCAAGTATCGTAGAATTTTTCGTTAGTTTACTAATATATTCAGCTTTTTCAGTAGGCTGAAGAACACAGAGCCAAACTTGGATGTCTGCAGTTTCTTTTCCAAGCATCCTTAAATGAAGTTCAGAGATTGCTATTTTATTCCTGACATCTTTACATAAGGAAGAAGTATGTATTTTTGAAGAGTTATAGAGATCTTATTACTAACTCTCTGGTCCCATTAAAAAAAATTTAAAAATCTATCTTTAACCTCCATTTATACTTTCTGCCCCTTCATGGGTTATTAGCTACCTATAGATTTTATCTTTCATGCTGGTTTGTAATCATTATCAAATGCTCTCTTCATTCTTAGTGAGGCTTCCTTCCTCAAAACTCAACTCCATAGACACTGCATTTATGCCAGACTTTTTGGTTATCATTCTTCGGGCTATATTTTACTCTCACTATAACCATTGCGCTGTGACTTTGTATTTTAAATGTGTCACCGGAATGGAAGCATACCTGGTTGTTGTTGTTTTTTTAATCCAATCTATCTTTGTATTTTTTTTAAAAAAAAGTTTTTATTTATGTGCCGTGCTTGTGTCTACTTGTAGATACGTGCACACTAGTCCAGGTGCCTGTGGAGGCCGGAGGTGTGGACTCCTCTGGAGCTGGAATAGCAGAGACTGTTAGAGACCTGATGTGGAAGCTGGGGGAATGGGTCCTCTGGGAGAGCAGCAAATGCTCTTACCAGCTGAGCCATCACGCCAGCCCCCATTTTTGTCTTTTAATTGGATTATTTATCTCTTTTACAGTTGGTATCAGTACATTTCTTTCTGTCTTACTTGCAGACTGATCTGATGACTGTAATTTACATAAATTGTAATTTATCTTTCTCTTTATGCTTATTAGTTATCTATTCTTTTAGCCCTATCTACATGCCTTATATATATTTTTAATCATAAAGAACCTAAAACAAATTCCTTTACACCTCTTGGAAATGCAGCACTCTGAGAACATTTTAACCCCATGTGTCCTGTGGTCCTTTGTGTTTCCTTTCCTGTTTTGTACACATAGGTTAGCAAAACCCAAGGCATCATGCCAGGTGCCCTATGACCTTGGCGTGTGTTTCCTCCATTTGAGCTCTTGGTTGCTGTGCTCTGCTTTCTTCACTTCTACAGTTCTGCCTGGGAGTGCAGTCCCCCCACTCCTCAACAACCTCCTTGCAATGCCACACTTGCTGTTTTCTCTCCATGTTCGTGACTCCGGACCACTCGAGTTTACCTTCTTCTTTGCATAGCATAGAACCCAAACAGACCTGGTGATGCAGACTCGTGTTGCCAGCTGCCTGAGACTCTGTTCCCAGAAAACCCCAAATTCAGGGGTAACGTGAGCAACTTAGTGAGACCTTGTCATGAAATAAAAGTAAAAAGAGGCTTGGTGGGTAGCCCGATGGACGAGCATTTTCTCAGCATGTGTGAGGCTCTCAGATCAATCTCTAGCACAAAAATAAAATTGAGCAGTCTCTTTTCCAGAACTTTCTCCGTGACCTTTTGGGTCTCTAGATTAGTTTGTTGTTTGTAAGAGCTCAGCTGTCAGTGTCCACAGAAGCCATCATGTCACTTGGCTTCAGATAGTATCTTGTTCTGTGATGAATTTTCTTAGGTGCTACCTAGCTATGGGTCAGCGTTGTCTTCATCCTAAACTTGATTGGTATGGGTTCTTAAATTTGATGGTCAATGTCACCTTGTTGTCAGTGTGGAAAATTCTTAGCCATCATCCTTTCAACTATGGCACCTGCATCATTCCCCCTGGCCCTCACTCTGGGGCTCCAACTCATGCATAATAGATCATTGGTCCACACATCTTAGGGCTCAGTTTCTATACTCCCTTTCTCCCGCTCTCTTCTCCCTCCAACCATGTCGCCAATTCTTCTCCCATCAGCCACTTCTAATCGACTGCCAAACCCATCTAGTATATTCTCAAAGATTGTGTTTCAGCTCCTAGGTTCTTAGGTTTTCCCAGTTGAGTGTTTAACCGATTTCAGTTGTCTGGACTAGTTCTCTGTTATTCATCTCTCAAAGGTCAGTCACTGTTTTCTGGGTATCTCAGTGATCTGTTGATTCTGTTCTGATTTTCTCCCTGAAAATCTAGTAGGCAGTCTGCTGATAATAGCTTTCACTAGCGGAGAATCCATGAGCTTTAACGTACCTTGCATGTGTGTGCACATGTGCATGTGTAAGCACTCAGGGGCAGGCACCCCTTAGCCCCGTCACACTGTTTCTTTTAAGCAGTGATCTCCTAAGAACCGATTTCTAGTTGTGGCTTTCTATCCCTGCTGTATTCCTCTATGGCTGCAGGCAAAAGCCTGGTGCATTCTTGACTACAGGAGCTCTGGTCTCAGCTCTCATTTTTTTCAGCCCACAACATGGCTGCAAGCTCATTCAGCCTCAGACAAACCAGTGGGTGCGTGAGAAACAAGGTCGCCCCAATCACCTGATGCTCCTGCCCTCCCCTTCTGCCTCGGCAGCACCCACAGACACATGAATTCTACTTTACTCTATATTACAACTGCCATGCCTCATCCAGTTTGATCCTCTCCAGTGTATCTCTCCTCTCCACTTGAACGTAATTTCTTTCTTCACCTTCTGTGCATTTCACCATGTATAGGTGCATTTTATTTTTTCTCAGGACCTGACAGTTTCTCTTTAATCCTGAACTACATCCCCTCTCCATCCACTGTGATGGCTGGTACAGTTAGTATCCTGTTACCTGTCTTATGCCATCGCTGCCATTTGTTTTTCCCATACTTCTCTCCTAAGCTGTCCCCATTTTCATTGAACTGCAGTTTCTTTCTTCATTTCCTCTACCTTTTCCCACTTACTTAAATTTCAACAGGATTTTTTCTTTTCATTCATCTCCTAATTAAAATTTCATCCCTCGTAATTATTGCTCCAATCTTTCCACTAGTGAACATAAAGTCACTAAGAGTCTTAATTTCTCTCAGCCGCCTGGTATCTCCAGGTCATAGCTTGTTATTTCTCTAGTATTTTTAGCTCACCTGGTGGTGTGCCAGGTCTTTTAACACAGGCCACAGAGTATAGGAACTGTAAAGATAAATACAGACTTAGCAAATTCCGTGGAAAATGTTTGGCATGGCTAAAATCGTCACGAGTGAACTCAAAAATACTTATGAGAATAACAGGCCAAGAAACAGGCTTTTTAAGAGGCCAAATGCACCTGCCTCTTAAGTTTTAAGGACAAATAACCCAGTAAGGAAAGATATAAACCAAATCAATAGGCTATTTTCAGAAACATAACTTAAAACAGACAATAAGGCACATGAAATCTTTGCTTGGCGTGGCAGGGGGGGGTCATAGAGCCATGATTTAAAGCAACACTGTAGCATGGCTTTTCACTTGCTGGTCAGCCAGATTCAGTGGCTAAAGATGCCCCCACCAACCCCCCACCCTCACACGTGCTATTGTGACCATGGTACCATAAGTACACCCCTATTCCATGTGACAGTGTGAGGTGTTAGTCCTTTGACGGCTAACACGGCTATTAAAGGTGAACATTCATCCTATAGAAAAATAAAAGTACGTGTAGGACTATTCAGCACCTCAGTTTTTAAACTAGCGTCAAGATAGAAGGTCGGCTAAGACTGGGTCGATTGATTTTCTGTTTCACAACAATTTGAAGCTCTGAAAAGTGGTGAGTTAGGACACTGGACATTCAGGCAAAGGAAGTGTGTCTATGGGGCTAAGTGCAGACGTCAAGTCGTGGGGGTGGCAGGTATGGTATGAGCCACTTCTGATTTTAGAAAGGCTCGGGGTGTTAATCATAATCATAGGGAGACCGATTATTGTGGCAAAACTGGGGGGCTGTGGCTCACATTTCCAAAGACTGACATCCCAAAGGACAGGATGGTCATCTCACACTTCTATACAGTTGTAATCACCACAAACATCACTTCCAAGGTGTCTAGATAACCAAGAATGGAAGATCACAATTCCATGATGAGTCAAAAAGACTTCCTGGAGGCAGGGGTCAACCTTGAGGGCTTATATCACCAATGGCAGCCTCAACTCTCTGCTTGCAGAGGATTTGGGTTTCTTTGCTCTCAGTAAATTCTAACGCCTCCTGTTTTCTTCCATTTATCGCTACAAGCATGGCCATGTTCTTGCTTGCCTAGGATTCCATCGACTTCTAAGGAAAACGAGCATAATTACAAATCAATCCTGTGTCCCATTTGTGAGCTTCTCGAGGCACAGAAGCGACAATCAGTGAATGAGGCATTCGATTAAGAATGATCCTGGGATTGTCTGTCGATTATAGTTTCCTTCTCAGATCTAATTTCCATTACCAGAGCTAACTGTGACTTCACCCTAATGCTTAAAAATGAGCAAACTCTATCCTTGATTGCCTTGCTGATGCCATGGGGAAAGAAATACACGTTCCTTTATTTCCTGACTGTCATGAGCCAGACAAGCAAGGGATAGGAAGGTTAAAATGGTGTTTGCACATTGTCATATGATGGCAAGCCAGTGCACCCCTTCAAATCCCTTTTCCATAAATAGTATCCCATTCCAGAAATGCATCTGCAACGTATAGGGTAATTCTGACGTGCATCGAAATAGAAAGATTTGCCCCCTCAAGGCTAAGCACCCATTCTCTGTGTTATTACTTCTGTAATAGATGAAGAGGTAGGCTGGGTCACATCTATTCAAGCTCTTTATCCTCAGAAGCTGGGACTCGTGCATGGAATCCTAAACCAAAAGCTTCAGTCCCTGGATCAAACCTCTTCCTTTATGCAGGTGGATAACCTTTTTCTCAGGATGCACACACAGGGATGGGAGAATAATACAGCTAACTAGTTTTAATTTATAACAACTGTTTTCATGCCAGACTTTCATTATCTTTTCATACATAACCATACAATGTACACATGCATTCTGATTTCATGGCACCTCATAAATATGGACTTCTGTACATCTTTACATATGTGCTAATAATTTCAATTTAAAAAGAAAACCAGCCAAGTGTTTCCCTTTGTGTTCATGTAACTCTCATAGGGAAGTTGAATCTGAAAATACCTCCAAAATGCTCTGATAACTGAACATCATTGACAATTCCTAAGGCAACAACCAAAAGCAATTTAAGGAACAAAGTGTTCATTTTGGCTTACCAACTGGGGACCAAGTATTCACATTTTCAAGAAAATTTCCATAAACCCTGGCCAGGGGTGTTTCTCCTAGGGCACCCCAGCTCACTCGTCACTCCCCAGCCACAATGAGTCACCTTTATTCTCACAGTATCTAGCAAAAGTCTGTCTGCCAAGCCCTCCCTTACCCTTGCTTAGATAATTTTTAATCCACCACCTCTAAGAATACTTCTTCAAATTTCTCTTCTCTCCAGAAATTAAGTATTGCCATGCTTTTGACAATCTATCTCCTCGCCTATTCCATTTATGTGATAATAATCTATTTCCCTGCTAGGTCACAAGTTTCTAGAGAACAAGAAAGAGAAAGCAAAACAAACAGAAATAAAATGTACTCCCTCTTGCTCCCAATCCACTTGATAATAGAAAATGCCTAACCAAGCACTCATCCAAAAACTAATTTCTTCAATCTGACACTGAGACACCTTTAAAAGAAATTGTATTTCTGTGTCGCGTTTCAAAGCTATTTTTAGACTGTCTCCCTATACTTCAAGTAATAAAAACTAATAGTTATGCAAGAAAGGGCTTGTTTTATTGTTCCTCTTAGCATCAGCCTGGTAGAGTTATTAACAGTGCTAATCAGTGGAGGCTGTAAGAAAGGACTCTGCGTGGGCTTTGCCAGGTTAGGCTCCTGACTCGTTGCTAAGCTTTCGTTTGAGATCTTGAAATTTCTTCAGCAAGCATTTGGGAATCATTCCTTTTGAAAGTGGGACTTCCCACTTTGGAATCAAAGTACCCTCTAAGGGCTGTTGATTTTTCAGGTGGGTAAAGAGGTAAGGGGAGAAGCAGAAAAGAGAGAGAGAAAAAAAAGCAAGCAGGCAGACCTCTATATTTGCCTAGGCAGGATCTCAACAACTGGCTACTGCTCAGGGCATTGTCCACAGCCCACAGCCCTGGCATCAACGGGCCAAGTCTAGTTCACTCCCTGGATGCTTCTTTCCTTTATTCAGGGATTGTCTCCTCCTGAGGAAAGTCACGTATCAAATTGCACTTAAATTTCTTTAGTTGGAATGTGGATTCCCAGAGACACATTTTCCTGGTTCCTTTCAGCTCCAGGAGGCCCTCCCTTTTAGAGGGGAAACCTCTCACAGGCCATATTAAAGAGCATTGCAAGAGAAGTGAGAGGCCACAGTGGGCCAGGGACTGCACAGCATGGGAGAGTACAACTGAGCACTCAGCAGGTTGACGTGGAAATGCCCACGGACTGTTTTTAAAACATCAGCTGTGGGAGCAGGAGCTGAGAGGACATGCGGTGGATATGTTCACAAAATACTGCATTTGTGTATAAAGTTGCCAAAAAAGCTTAATTTTTCATTTAAAAAAATAAAATAAATATATAAACACACTAAATATAGCTAATGAAAAAACAATTCTATACAGAATTTACCATTATGATTGACGTGTAGAGAACACCATGGCAACACTGGGCATCGGAGAAGCTGGTTGAATAGGGAAAGGTTAAAATCGAATCTTGAATGACGAACAGATTATTAGCAAGAGAAATAAGAGGGAGAACTTCCAAGGGAAGACTGTGGTGGGAAAGAGGCCTTGAAAACAAAGGGTTAAGATGCTCAGAAAAAGAAAATTTAGTTCTCTGCAAAGGAGACTCACTGGTCCACAAAGCACAATGAAGGCAGGTCCCATGCCCAGCAATAGGTGGTCAACACAAAGTGGGCTCAATGGTACTGGGGAGGTTTTTAGCATCATACTGTGTTATCTGTGCATTTTGTTTTTTACTTTACTAGTTTGGCTTATATAGCATGGTTTCTAGCTATGTGTTTTTATGGGATTTCTGGGTGTGCAAAAATGTGACTCTCTGAACCTTTATGTAGTTTTTTTTGTGCTTTTTCTTTGCCTCTTTTTTCTATTTTGTCCTATTCTGCTCTGTTTCTTTTTACTTTATCTTAGTTTACTTTTATTAGATACTTGCTTCTTTTCTAATGGAAGTGAGAAAGGAAGGTTGGGAATTTGGGTTCTGGGAGGATCTGGGAGGAGTTGAGGAAGAAGAATTGTAATCAGAATGTGTATTGTATGAAAAAAAATCAAACTTTCTCCAAGTTTTTTTTTTATAACTCCAACATTCTATAGGCCGCTGCCATGAGGTATCAGTGGTTGGTGATGTGAACCCAGTTGTCTCTAACCAGAACATTGTTCCCCTGGCAGCACAGGGGTGGTGCCCAACTTGCCAGACTTATCCTGCTCAGGCATCAACCCTCTGCTATTTTTATATCAAAGTTCCAGGATTAACCCCGGCTCATACCAGTCACGTTGTAAATTCCTGTTTGGTGACATCTAGAAAGGGAAATATTTTTATGAGAAAACTTGAAAAATTCTTCTGAACAGGCCATTCTAGGGAAATGTCAGCCAATGAACGTCACTGGCTTATGACGAACCTGGATTTCTTCTCATAATGAAGCAATTTTTCTGGAGCATTCTAGGTCCCCAGTTTGGGACCTCTGTCTTTTGTGTTATTATAAGAAGTGTGAATTACCATGGCATATTTAAAAAGTGGTATCTAGGAAGTGAATTATTAAATTACCTTTCTCGTTTATTATTAAGATCTGACGCCCGGAATTAGGGCATTTGGCTGTGGTAAGTTAGAGAGACGAGGAGAACCTTGGTGCCTAACATATTAAATATGTCGTTAAGAACCTTTAGGGTCCAAACCACTCATGCTTGCCACTCTCGATATTATCAAGTTGTGTGATTATGGCTGGGGAAGTATATGATGTATAAGTGTATGTGAATGATTTCATATCTATGAGGACCTTGAGTAATGCTCCTTGCCTCCCACCTTGTTTGAGACAGGGTCTCTTGGTGGACACTACTATGTACCCCAGGTCATCTGGCCAGTGAGCATCCAAGGGGACCTTCTCTATCCACCTCCCCTTCTCAACTTAAGAATGCTGGGATTAGGGATGCGATTGCAATGTCCAGCTGTGTCTGCATCCTGGGATCCAAATTCAGGTCATGTTTGTGTGGCGAGCATTTTACCTCTGAGACATCTCCCATGCCCTATGTTTAGCTTACTGAAGTCTCTTTAAAATGTGAATTGATTGTCTTCTGTCATTCACTCTCTTCTGTGGAGCAGATCCATTAGGACACCTTTCTGTATCCCTGTCCTTTTTAAAGTCCCAACTCAACCACTCTAAAAATTCGCATAGGTGATCATGTTTAACAGAGTACATTCCCAAGCTGAACACATCACTAGGTTGATCATATACAGCTTGTTACAGGAGCCAAGGACAGCCTCCTGTCTACTTACTAATAGATCGATTCATCCATCTGTTATTGGAAGTGGCCCTTACTAAAATTTGTTTCATCTGAAGAGAGATAATCAAGCTTGTCTTAAATATAAGAGAGATAGTCCAATTACCAGGAGTGCTGGAAGCATGGTGACTTTGAGTCTCCCGCTTTTACCTTAGGCATGGCATCTTGAAATATCTGGCCACATCCTCATCCCTACCGTCATGCATCAGATGCTGGAGGCGTCTCCAGTTAATCAAAGATCCTTTTGTTATTTTTTTAATAGTTTATTGAGTCCACCTGAAGAAGGCAGGGAGCTAGGCCACTGTCAACTACAGCTCTACCAAGAAGCCTTTGTGTTCTCCACTGCTCCTCACCCCAAGGCAGCTCTACCCCACTCTCCCTGCCATCCGATTCAACCGTCACACTGAAAATATATACAGAGCTTGCTGTTAGACGTTAGTGACGTCGACAGCAAGCTTTTCTTTGCATCCTTATCTGTTTAATAAACAGCTTCCCTAGAAACACTCAAACATGCTAGCTTTGTGATTGGCTTCCCTTAAATCTATGTATCACAGGCCAGAGCTAGACAGGAAGAAATAGAAGTATATGCACATTACATATTTAGCCACAAATGGGAGCACATCTATGTCGTTGAACGAATGACAAATGAGAAAAGAAGGGAGAGAAAATAAGGAGGGCCAACCAAGAGCTGACAGAAGAGAATGTTTCCCCAGAGGCCCTTGTGCCTTTGCCTGATAAGGAAGCGGTTTCTACAGTCGAATGTCTGCCTGTGCCTGCCTGGGTGCATAGGGGCCCATACTTGGAAAAGTACAACAAATGAGTTTGGATGAACATCTCCACAGTGGCTTTTCCAGTATTTTCCCAGATTTGATGTTGGTTTCCTTGGAGATGGTTTTGGCAATGCTGGCTGCGGGCAGAAGTGCATACATGCTGCTGCTTCTCTTGCACTGTCCCTTCAGTAACCCGGAACTTTACACTCAGGAGAGTGGCATGTTAATTCTACCAAGGAATGTTTTCCCTGTGTTCATGAGGTGATATTTCGGACCGTTTCAGCTTCTCCTCTGAGTGAAAGAAATTGAAGGACCTATGTTCGTGGGGAATGTTCCTGGGGGGTGGGGCGATAGAGAACTTAGACTCCTGCCACAGCCTTCACAGTTCCTTGCCTCAAGCCCTTTCCACAATGAATCTGTGGCCAGACTCACACCTGCCTGCTTCAAAGCATTTTTGTATTAAGTTTGGATAAACTGTTCTAAGGAGAGACTCTATGGAGAGAATATGACTGACCTATACAAGCAAGTGCTTGCTCAAGATCCAGATAAATCTGAACGGGACATAGAAGCAAAAAATGACAGCCTCTGAGGACCTCCAGACCTTTGGTGAAAACCTTTATCTCCGAGAAGCATGACTTTTCCGCAAAGCACACAGCAGTTTCTGGAAAATGCATTTTCTTAAAGGCCATTCCCGGAGAATCTGATTCAATAGGATCTGAGGAGCAAGCTGGGATTGAGAAGACTCAGATGCACTCCTTAAATGTTTGCTTAGAGATTTAGGCCGACTGCATGAGCCACATGGGATATACACTTCTTTCTAAACGCACAGGGTTTCTGTCCTATCCATGTGTTTCTTATGCAAACACCTCCAGCAGCAATATGCAGAGTGGCCGAGTTAACCACAACATAGAGCCTAAGAGAGTTTTAGGCTCTCAGGGGCAAGAGATGTTATTGAAAATTGTGGGGAGGAGAGTGCTCTGGCCAGAATCGCCACAAATTACGAGAAACCAGGATACAGTGTTGGGGATTTGAGTCTAGTTAATAAAATAATTTAAGAACAGGCTCAGAAGAAAGCTTTAGACAGTTCTCTCACAGTTTAAAAGGGAAACTCAAAGCGGGCAAGCTGTCAATCTCAGCAGGTGTCCCGTGCACAGAGATGGGTAAGAGAAAGAAAGTCTTGCGCTTTGAACCACGCATGGAGGTCAGAGAAAGAGAAGGAAGCCAAGCTACCCGAAAGACAATGCATACATAGGCTCTGAGGAGCATGGGGAGAGAGGAAGGGAGAGTGGGAGAGAGGGAGGACAAGGAAAGGGAGGTTACTCTAGGGCCCAAAGGATGTGGCAGACCCAAAAGAGCCTCCCAGCAGCCCCATAGCAACTGCACTGGGGGTGGGAGTTCTGGAAAGGAAAAGGACATTGCTTCATTAAGGAGATAATTGCACCTCCTTCCTGCTTAGCGTGCTCTGAAGGTGGATCCACCTTCCTTGGGGGTGCCTTTACCCAGGTAACTGGCCTCTGGAATATTAGGTCTCCACCCAGGCCAGAGATTTCCATTCTCTTGACCAGAAGGAAATCATTTCTCCCTTCATGTGTCTTTACCACTACGGTGACGAGAATATGTCTGGCTGGGCTTCTCTCAGTGACCCAGAGACGCGTAGTCAATACTTAGTCAATACTACCAATGTCTTTTGAGAAGCCCAGCATGATTTCCTCAAGCCTGTGTGCTGGCCTTGATTTTTTTAGAATCTCCTCTCCTGTTATCTTGGATCTGAAGTCTGTACACAGGGGCAGTTTTCATGGCAAGCTGGGGAGAAGGTGGAAAGTTGTCTCCTCCCATCTTAATGGTACCACAATGTTTGAAAGACAACACCGCCCATTAGTGACTACTTGCAGGCAGAAACAGAGAAACAGAAGGAAAACTAGAATCGGCTCAGAAAACCACAAGGTTGTCTTACAGGGAATTTGTCTCAACTCAAGATACATTTTGGTAATCCTTCTCAGTATTCTAGTTACAGCGTGGCACTCGGGTGTCAACACCTCAGACTGTCAGCAAGCTTCATGAGGGATGTTTGGCGTCAACAGCATAGGATCTCAAGTCTCCAGGCAATTTTCAGAGTCCGGCTCAAAGGTAGCTAGGCGACCCAAAACATGGGAGGAGCTAAACCCTCTCAGAGGTCTGACTAATGGCAGCTTCACCTTTGGCTATCTAAGTGTAGAGGTTATGAACACGGGGTTATCCTTTAGTGGGGTTAGTTCTTGGTGGAACACACTATGTTGATGGTAGACCCTGCTGAATGAGTGATGCTAGGAGTCCATTTTCAAGACAATTTTCCTTTCTTTTCCAAGAGTTGAGTGCAGAGCAGAAAATGGATTCTTTGACAGCCTCACCGGGCTCATCAAACTGAATTAACAGGACAGCAATGGCATTAGAAAAAGGCTGAAGGGCCAGAGAGGTTCTACTCTGCCCCAACGGCCTGCTCCAGGTGAACCTAGAGAGCAGCCCTGGAGGTAGTGGGTCTCCACACTGATTTCCTTCTGCTTTGCCTGGTGTGTTTGGAGTTAGAATTGATGCAAATAATTATGGGCTAGGAACATATTTTTCTGGGATGCAAGATACAAGGAAACTGAATCAGACTGTATTTGTAGGACTGACTGCATTCGGCTTCACTCTCTTGTCAGAGTCGAAGAATAGCTAAGTTGATATTACTCTTAGGACATGAGAAGGCAAAATGAGATAATAATAATAATAATAATTGGTTAGATTAATAAACAACATTAATAACATAATATATAATATTGATATATAGTCTATCTCATGTATGTGTATGCATGTGTACATGCCATTTGTGGGGAATGCACGTATGTACACAGGTCCACGTGGTGGCAGGAGGACAACTGTGGTTGTTATTCTTCAGAAACTGGCCACCTTACCTCTTGCCCACAAATGTTCCCTGACCTGGGTCTCCCTGATTTGGCTAAGCTGGCTGGCCAAAAGGATCCACCTGTCTCTGCCTCCCCAGTACTGGCATTATAAGCATGTGCCACCATGCCTGGCATTTACATGAGGATCAAACACAGGTCCTCACATGCGTACAGTTTATCTGGCTGAGAAAGAAAAACTCCCACGTCATTCAACATTGTCTTCAAGTGCCAAGTTCACTGTCATGCGTCTGTACCATGGGTGCAGAATCTGAGAACAGATCAGCCATCACACTGCCTTGATGAGATTTAGTACCCAGTGACCTGGACTTCTGCAGGCTACCGAAGCCCGAAGCTCATCTCCAACCCCATAATCTTAGCTGCAGAAACCGAACCTTAAGGTTCTTACCAGTTGGGAATATTTAGGGAGCTCTCAAGTAGCACACAATGTAGAATTTCCAAAATCTGTAACTAAATCGTTGGCTTCACTCCAACGTCGCCACCTCAATTAGACCTGATCTGCGGACTAAGATTTTACATTCTCCATACAACTCTAGAACAGAGGAAATCTATCCCAAAACCCCCAGCTATCTAACTGGGCACCAAGTCATCACTGAGCTGCAATGTATGAAGTCAACCTTTCTCTTTTTACCTTCTCTCTCTTAAAAAACTGACCAATACAACAGCACTCAAAATATTTTAACTCTAGCACAGTAATTTCCATTTCATGTTCTGTCTGCCGCATGCGGTGTAGCTTACAGCCACAAGAACATCACCTGCCCGTCTATGCTCTGCTCCTTCTATGTAACCTGGCATCGCTAATGCCTTTGTTTCTCCACCTTGGGGTCATAATGGCTCCAGTACTGCGGGTATTTCCCTCATGTTGGTCTAGCACAGTCTATTAACTGTCCTTCCCCAACCCACTTCTGACCACCTGGCAAAAGGGAAATAAAGTAGTGTGTTCAGGCAGCATCTCTGGTCTGGTTTCAGCTACCTCCACCCTAGAAAAGTCTACACTGGCCTTTCAGTTTTACCTCTTTATCATTAGCTCAGGTATATGTGTTTGGGTGGCAATAATTTTATTACCTGTATTTGATGAATTTAGAATTCACATCCTTTAAAATCACAAAGATAGAAGTATAATTTTTTAAAAAAAATATATCACATGGTGAAATATCTAACACTGAATTTGCTATTTTAACCACTCTTATGCATATTGTCAAGTGGCATTAAAGGCACCTAGAGTACCATCTATCGTCCGCACTGTTTCCAAGCCCTCAGTGCCTGAACACAAACTGTCTTCATTAATCAGTAACCTTTTCCTTTCTCCAGCTGTGCTCCTGGGTTATCCTTAACCGACTTTCTAATGATCTGTGTATCCTAGGCATTTCATGTAAGTGGGATTGCACAATGTTTTCCCTTTCAGTGATTTCCCTTAGATTACTGTTTACTGCTAAGTAATATTCTGTGGAGGTACAGCTTATTGGTGAATGGATGGTTAAGCTGCTGTTTCTCTCCTTTGTCTGTTGTAAGTGACATCACAGTGAAGATGTGCACACAAATAACTATCTAGATTTTGTCTTTAAATCTTTTAGGTTTGTACCCATGAATGGAATTACTGGGTCCTTTAGTAGATTTAGGTTTTAGGTTTTGTTTTATTTTTTAAAGAATTACAAAAGTCTTTGTGTGTGTGTGTGTGTGTGTGTGTGTGTGTGTATGTGTGTGTTCATTCTGGAACTCACTCTGTGGACCAGGCTGACCTTGAACTCAGAGATTCGCCTGGCTCGGTCTCCCAGGTTCTAGGATTAAAGACATACACTACCACCATCAAGTGTCAAAGTCTTTTCTAAAACTCCTATAACTTTTTGGGTCCCCACTATCAATGAAAGAAGGTTCTCACTTTCCCAGCCCTCGGCTACACTCAGATTTCCCATTGTTTTCATTCTGACCACTGGATTACATGTGAACTGTTATGACCTTGTGGTCCTAATTTGTATTTCCCTACTAATTAATGAAATCAGCATCATTTCATATGCTTGTTAGCCACTTGTATGTCTTCTCTGCGGAAATACCTGAGCCCTTTGCCCATCTTAGTTGGTGGCGTTATCTTGTTGAGTGTTGGGTGCTCTTTATCTAGCCTGGAAGTGTAATCTTATGATTTGCATTCTATACATTATTCTTTAAGCTCTTTTCGTGTTCTTGGCAATACCCTTTGATATACAAATGGGTCTAGTTTTGATGAGACCAATACATCTGCTTTTTTTGTGTTTAAACTTTTCAATTGAAAATAAAAGGGTTTTTTTTATATATATACAATACATTATATTCTGATGACAATTCTCCTCCCAGATTCTTCCCACCTCCCCCACTTTCCAACTCCAGGCCTTCTTTCTCTCTCTGTTAAGAACACAAACAAGCAAGTAAAAATAGACAAATGAATAAAAATAAAACAAAAATAAATAGAGAAGCACACAGAAAGGAAACAAAGAGAGCACCAAACACATACACACCAAGACCATAAAGAAAACCTACAAAAACACAAAATCTTCCCCTTTTGCATCAGCATATTCTGCAGACAGGTAACCATTGTAGATCAGAGATTCTGTAGCAGGGTTGGTGATTACCTTTCTCCTCTGACAGTGTACAGAGTACTTCTAGGTCTGTGCACACTAGTCAGCAGGGGTGAAGGCTCTGGTAAGGCATCAGCTCAAATTATCCGTGTTTAAAGACATATGTTAACATTCAGCAATAAGGCTTTACCATCAGCTTACGGAGAGCAACCAACAGCTTGGCAATAGCCTGAGTTGTTTGAGGGTTCCCATGAAGTTTCCATTGGCCAACATCCCAATTAGATGTGACCCATTGCTGACACTGGATTTTCACTTGATGACAAGAGATGTCTCGTTGGGGCTTTGTTTTCCCCATTATTTGAGGAGTCCTTTTATATTTCTTTCATATGTGTATATTTTAAGAAGTTTCTACTGTAATGGGTGTACATCTGACCCCCAAAATGGCCCTTAGTGTTATCTGTCCCTCTCCAGATTCCCTCCCTTTCTCCTTTCTTCCCTCACCCTCTCCATTTAGTTCTCCCATTACAATTGCCCCGTCTTTAAGCATATGTGTATGTGTATTATGTGTGTATACATATACACACACACACACACATATATGAGTGTGTATGTATTTCACACACACACACATATTATATATATATAATATGTGTGTGTGTGTGTGTCCTATTTCAATTTCCTGTATGACAATACTAGCAGTGAAATTTTGCTCGCAGTCTTAGTGTTCTATTGCTGAAAAGAGACACTATGACCACAGCAACTCCAATAAAGCAAAACATCGAACTGGGACTTATAGTTTCATAGCTTTAGTCCATTGTCATAATGGCAGGGACCATGGCAGCATGCATGTAGCTATTGTGTTGGAGAAGTTGCTGAGAGTTCTACATTCAGATCCACTGGCAGTAGAAAAAGAGAGCCTCTAGACAAAGCCCAAGCCTGACTTGGGCTTCTGAAACCCCAATGCCCAGACCCACTGACACACTTCCTCCACCAAGCCACACCTACTCCAACAAGACCACACCTCCTAATCCTTTTAAATAGTGCCACTCCCTGGTGACCAAGCATTCAAATCCATGAGCCTAGGGGGCCATTCTTATTCAAACCACCACACTCACTCTTAGAAACAGAAGCTGGTGAACATGGATATAGTTTATACTACATTCTTTAGGATGCTTTTGGAGATTGAGCCCAGAATCTCACATACATTAGGAAAGTGAGCTGTACTCTAGTCTTGCAACACACGTTTGTTCAAAGATGAGTATCTGCCCTAGACCTCCTTCAAAATCACATGAAGATAAACCATGCACATGCCACATAGAGGATAAAACAGGGACTCAGTTAAACACAGAGTCAACTCCCCATGAACAGGCTCTTGCCAAGAGCTAGGAGTAACCACCATTTGTAGGGTGCTAATCCCATAGCTTTAAAGAAAATAAAATCAGCAGTGATATTTTCTGGATTCTGGGGGGTGTGTGAGTCCTCGTCCTGGCATTTGCTTTCAGTCATGTGGAGGAGTCTTTGAAACCATGATCTTGACAGTTGTGTTTGTTCTTGCCCATGCCGTTACCCTCCAGGACCTTAGATAAATGTTAAGGTGCTGCCCCAGGGCTTTGTTGTCCGTCTCACCTCCAGGTTACCTGCTGTTTCCAGCCTGCCTCTGATCTTGCTCTGGCAGCTCACAAAAGCAAGGATGTTAGGTGCTCACATTCAAATGTCCAGGGCTCCCCAAGGTCTGGTGTTTGAAGGGAAACAGCATTCCCCTAGCTGTATGATGACAGACATGGGGTAAACGCTTGAAAATGGAAGCAGAACAGCTAATACATCCACAAAATCATCTATTCTTCCAATGCTGAAAGAAACCTGCTGCTTAAGAACCAACTCTTTACAACTTTACTGGAAAACAAATGAGCCATCATTTCTTTGTGTGTTTTATAATTTATCTAGACCATTACTCAAAGAGTTCAATACCTTATGATTAGAAGGTTCTTTTTATCATTCCTCCTTGAATTCTCTTCTATTTTCTCCTTGAAAGTCTAATAATTCACACAGATATCCAGAGCAAAGGTGCCCCGATTAGATCTTTAAATTATACTCTGCTAGCCAGCTAGTGAGTTAGCCTGCCACTCTTTCTTAGATAGGGATGGATAGGACTTTCGACTCAGAGATTCACCCAGTAATCACACTGTCCACTGGCCCTCTGATTGTCACTTCCCACCTCTACAAACACTTGATGCCACTAGAGCAGTGGTTCTCAACCTTCCCAGTGCTGCGACCCTTTAATACAGTTCCTCGTGCTGCGGTGACCCCAACCATAACATTATTTCCCTTGCTACTCCGTAACTGTACCCTTACTATTGTTATGAATCATAATGTAAATATCTGTTTTTCTGATGACCTTTGGCGACCACTCTGAAAGGGCCCTTTGACACCCCCCCCCAAGGGGTGGTGACCCACAGCTTGAGAACAGCAGGAAAAGGAAGCTAAGCGTAAGGAAACCAGGTCTTTCATTGTGAACAATAAGCAAATGCGCCCTTTATTCCAGGTATAGACACCATCTGGGCTTCAAGCTATTAAATCCTCAGGCATCCTCAGAAAAGGTTGGGGGAAAGCAGGATCTCGTGGTCCCAGGGGGAACCCGCTCTCGCTGGTTCTGCATTTCATTGCTCATCTCTGCATATCTAGCCAATTCTTAATATTGAGATAAATCCCCAGTGGTGAGCAGAGTCAGATTCAGGTTGGAAATATCTATTTTCTGAGACTGAGAGTTCGAAGCTTCACGGTTGACATTCGTCTTCCAAGCGGGGGGACCAGTTGATACCAGCTTTCAGATGTAAAGTATTTGGAGCCAGGCATGTGGCAGAGTGTGTACACAGATGTTCAAAGCCCTGGAGTTGATTCCCAGTGACACACAAACAGACCGGGGTGGGGGACGGGGGCAGACAGAGAAGATAGAGAGAAAGAGAAAGAAAAGGTAAAGATAATTTTAAATTATTGGCATCTGGCACGTGTTAGACACGTCCACAGTAGCTGTTATTATCGCTCAGTGAGAGTGACCCATCACATTGTACTTTCAGGGTTCCCCATCTTGTTCTAAACCAACCCTGTGTTACCTGAGGATCTGGATCATACAGGGTTACATAATTCTTTTTGTCCAGCCCCTGCTCTAAGATCTGTGTCTCTGTAAGACCTACCCTGATTCTACTGCAGAAATGATATTCTCTCCCACCCTTTTCTGGAGGTTTATTTTTCTCCCTAGCTTTCTAGCATGTTTATAAAGTATTTGTCATGTTTTATTTTCACTTCCTCTAGTGGGAGCATATGTTCCATGAAGTAGCAGTTCACTGATGACTCTAGTTCCCAATGAAACAATAGGTGGCCTGTCAGGGATCATCGAAATGCATTAAATGACAGAACAGAGGCTCAAAGAGATTATGTTGGGGCTGGAGAGATGGCTCAGTGGTTAAGAGCATTGCCTGCTCTTCCAAAGGTCCTGAGTTCAATTTCCAGCAACCACATGGTGGCTCATAACCATCTGTAATGAGGTCTGGTGCCCTCTTCTGGCCTGTAGACATACACACAGACAGAATATTGTATACATAATAAATAAATAAATATTTTTTTAAAAAGAGACTATGTTATGCCTTCATAACTAACATGGCAGCGTTAGGGCTCAAAGATTTGTCTCCTGACTTCCAGGTGACTGTACTTTTCACTGTGCGATGGTGCTTAGCCCTGGGACCAACCTCTCCCTGTCTTAGACAGAGCTGATAACACTGACCCCAGACAGACCTGTTGGCACAGCCCCCAGGCAGATGTCAATCAGTTCTGTCAGGAGCCTGAGACTCTAGGATGGGCAGAGCAGTGAGGGAGTGTGCAGGCAGGCTGCAGGAGCAGAAAGGCTAGCTCTGTGGGTAAACATCTTCTCTCTGAGGGCGTGTCCGAAAGGGCCTGCCTCCTGGGTTAATGACAGAGATTCGTGGCTCTGAGCCCTGTAACGATGAAGTGTCAGAAGCCTAATCTCTCTAAGTCAGGATTGCCAGTGGTAATAGACACTTTCCGCAGAATTTTAATCTACAAAGCTATTTCTAAAACTCGCGCAAATGAATCCTCTTAGGAGTCCCAGGATGTGGGCAAGATAAAGATAGCAGAACTTGGGAATAATGGAACATATGAAAGCAGACAGCAAAGGTCTCAGGCAGTGGCTGCAAGAGCCCAGAAGAGCTTACCTCATTCCTTCAAGAGCTCTGGCCCTGAGTAGCACTGAACAGCCCTGAGCAGCCCCCGTCGGGGTGGATGATGGGTAGCACCCACACATATGACGTACATCTAACAGCACAATTGTACTAAAAGTGGTCCTTAGTGAAGGACCCCTCCATTTTTCTCTTACATCACCTAATTCTGTGCTGTCCAGGGGAGTGGACAACTAGGTATAGTATCGCCGCAACATACATTTAAGTGGATTCAAAACTTAAGTTTTTAAATTAAAACTTTAACGGTCTCCAGTCACACTAACCACATCCAGTGGCGAATGGATGCACATGTCACATGACCCAACTGACACACGTGGCTGGTGGCTGCTGCACGGGATACTGCAACAGCGCAGGCCTGCAACACTTCCCTGGCTTCTGAAGGTTCAAGAGAAATCGAGGAATGGGGGAGTGTTCTTGTAATCCCAGCACTTAGGAGACTAAGGCAGAAGACTCAGTGTTTGAGGCCAGATGGTCTGGAGGACACAGCATGACCCTATCAAAAGGAATGGAAAACAAAGTGTGATCGGTCAATGTCGCTTTCAGGATGGCGTGAACATGGAGGGCTGGTTCGGGTCTGACCTCGACATGCACAGTCATAATTCCATCATCACGTTCTGTTGCTAGGAACGAAGGGCAGCATCCTCTTTGCTTCTCTCCTCTCTGTGACTGTAAGCCATTGCTTCATCTAGTCTGCCATTGGGGATCACAAAATATTTTATTTCCTGGCGTCCTATCACTGACCTTGAACTGCCAACAGCTGAGCCTCTCTCCCCTCCCTCCTGGTTGTAATCAGTCCCCTTTTGCTCAGCTGCCTGAGAGTTCCCAGCCTCCCAAAGCTTCAATAACCCACCCTGTTCTTCAGCTCACTCCTTGGGAAATATAAAATTAACCCTCCATATTTAAATCAAAGTTTCAGTACATTATTAAGGAGAAGGTCAGAACAGGATAGGGAGAACCGCAGAAGGTGTATTCCAGATGATCTCAGTGAGTTTAGGGAGAGGAAGTGGTTTGACACCGGTAGTTAATCCACACACTGAAACTGCTAACATCGGCTGTGGGAGAGTCTTAAGAGCATGGAGACCCACCCAGATGATCAACACAAGGTCATATAAGGGAGATTCAAACAAAATCATCTTCCAACCTAGAAAATTTCTCTTCAAGGATCATCCAGAAAACAGTGCAGTTGTTGGGCCCACGGTTAATCAGGGCTGACGCACACGGGAATAGATAAGAGATTGCAATGATAGGAAGAAATCTCATCTTTTTATAGAGCCTTGACAATGCAACCCGCGGCACACATATTCCCAAGATTAAAACTAGACCATCCTCAAGAAGGATGACTGACAGCTCCGTCTGCCACACATAGGCCATTTTAAATTTTCCTGGAAACCGGAGTGACCATCTGTACCAACTAATTGGCTTCATGCAAAGGATCAGGACCACAGAATGGCTAAAGGTAGTTGTAACTTGGAGAGACGCAGCTCTAGGAGACTGGGCTCCCCCCTTCCCATCCTCGAACGCAGAAGATAGGAATACTGTCCCTTTGGAGAGCACACATCACTCTCTTGGGAAAAAGAGACTCAGAAGTTCTAAGAACAGCAAGAGGGTTTTAGAAAGATTATGTCTCAAGAGGAGAGAAGCAGTTGGTAATCACAAGTGTGCAAAGGAAAACACTGTCAGCATAGGCTTTACACTCATATTCGCACATTCGATCGTCACAAAATGGGTCCCCTCAAGGTGTGTCCAGCCGTCTGTAGTGTCACCTGACTGATCTCTGAGAAAGCTGACATTGAGTGACTCTAGACGTCAAATGACTCTAGAGATTTTTCACCTTCGGATGCACGAAGGAGCCGGTTTGTCAAAAGGAGCACCAGTGGGTAGGTCCTTGCGGTGTCTTCTATGAGGACTGAATTGAAACATTTTTAATTAGTGGCTGACGTCATTAGAAACAAAAGACAAGTGCCTGAAAACGACCCAATCATCTGATTATTTTCCCCGAAGCTCACTAATGCTATTTGTCTCTAAAATGTCATTTTATAGGTGGCACAAATTCATCTTTGTATGTTTTGAAGTAGTAATTAATATTTAAATAATTTTTTACTATGTGAAGTAGAGAACTTAATTTGTCTTGGATTTATTGCCTTGCTTAAGGTTTTTGCCTCCTTCATTGAGTTATGGAAAAATATTGCATATAACAATGTTAACGCTCTTGCTGACTTCTGTTACATCTTAGGGAAACTCCCTGCCACGTGGTTTAGAAATTTGATTTCAATCCTTATTAAGATTCTAACTTGAAAAAATAAGTCCATCATTCATGTCAAGGACCAGTTGGCTGCAGTCCGTGTATTATTCCTTCATTTCATTCTTCAGTGGTCAGAGCATTGCCAAGATTTTTAATAATCATACAAAAGACACAATTAGTCAGCTGGGTACAGTGATGTATGCCTTGTAATACCAACACTCAGGAGGATTGTCAAAATTTCAAGGTCTGTTTGGTCTACATAGTGAGGTCTAGGCCAGACAAGACTACACAGTAAAACTCTGAATTTAGAAAAAAAGACTCGCTGGGTGGTGGTGGCACACACCTTTAATCCCAGTACTGGGGAGGCAGAGGCAGGTGGATCTCTGTGAGTTCGAGACCAGACTGGTCTACAAGAGCTAGTTCCAGGATAGCTAGGGCTGTCTCAAAACAAACAAACAAACAAAAAAGACTCTTTTGCCTACTTATGGGACCCTTTTCCTCCTACTGGGTGTACTCATTCAGTTTTGACGTGATGGTATGTATCTGGTCTGCTTTGTCTTCTTGTAACATATTATGCCATGTTTGGTTGATGTCCCTGGGAGGCCTGCTCTTTTCTGAGGGAAGACAGAGGAGACATGGATCTAGGGATAAGGGAGATGGGGAGAGACTGGGGGAGGAGAGGGAGGAGAAACCGCAGTTGGGAAATAATATACAAGAGGAGGAGAAGAAGAGAAGGAAGAAGAAACTTACATATATGCACACATCATATTTTATACATATATATTAATATATACACACACCATGCATATACATACTACACACATACACTTAACCCAGTTAATCTGTCTAATTCCTTAAATGTTTGAATAAACATAGCAGTTGTCATTATTTTGGACAATGCTGCAGACTTCCGAGATGCGAGCTGGGAGCGCATTTCCTTAAGTTTCTATCGTTGGAAGTGTGGACTTCCGCTGTCCTTAGGACGGCTTTCAAAGGTCTTCCTGGCTTCTTCTCCCTGGCCCCTCAGCACCCTTCTTTCTCAGTCCCCCCGAGAAGCAGGCAGAGTCTTTCCCCAGCTACCAGTTATTTTCGTTTCAGGGCCCAAACTCATCCCCTGTTCATCCCCTGTTCACCCCCTGTTCACCCCCTGTTCACGCCCTGTTCACGCCCTGTTCACGCCCTGTTCATCCCCTGTTCATCCCCTGTTCATGCCCTGTTCATGCCCTGTTCACCCCCTGTTCACCCCCTGTTCACCCCCTGTTCATGCCCTGTTCGTCCCCTGTTCGTGCCCTGTTCATCCCCTGTTCATCCCCTGTTCATGCCCACTCTCCCCTTCGGTTCCTCTTCTCCCTTCCCGTCTGGGCTCCCAGCTGGATGCACTACACAGGTTTAACTCTGCATCTGTTTATTAGAAACTAGAAGATAGGTTCCCAGTGAACTCATACAACACAAGTTATACTCTGCCTCATAGTTCATTTGATATGTAAGCTGATGTTTGCATGGGAGAAAAATGAAAGACTGTAAAAAAAACTGATGTGATCACGATGTCACAATCAGGGAGAACTGGAAATGGTGCAGGCCCAACGGCCTAATTATTATTATTATTATTATTATTAGTCCCTAAATAGTTCTTCATTGCCACCTCTGTTAGATCAAACATCTTAAAATAACCAGGAACAGAGCTAACTAATGCAGCCTGAACCAATACACGGGCTGCGAGTGTCTTCAGGCAGGATCTGAAGCCTAGAGCAGGGATGTCCCCCCCCCCCCGGCCCTTTGCTGCGGTCCCCTTTCCTGCTGCTCCCCACCGTGTTTGAAAAGCATCTTTCTTGATGACCTGCCTTTGGTCCGATACTCTGTAAAACTTGATGGAACTCTTGTCACATTGGAACATGGTACTTGGGGTGACCTGGATCTGTGTCCCCAAGCCAAGATTATTTACATTTGGCTCTAGAATAAACTATGTTACCCCTTTTGAGGTGAGAGCTGAGTTTTTCCTATGAACTAGGAAGTTGCTGTTAATTATCACCAAAGGAAGAGTCGCCAATTTCTGTCTTTTCTGTTTCTGAGGCTCCTCAGTGTGGGGGACTATGTTCTCAAAGCCATTTTTATCTATCTTGAAAAGAATTATACTACAATTTTTTTCTGCCAAATAAGTTTACTTCTTTTTTTATTAAATTCGATAGTATGGGGGTTGGAGAGATGGCTCAGTGGTTAAGATCAGTAGCTGCTGTTCCAAAGGACCTGGGTTCAATTCCCAGCACCCACATAGTGGCTCACAAGCAACTTTTGTTCTAGGGGATCTGATACCTTCTCTGGCCTCCGCTAGCACCAGGCCTATGAATGGTACATTACATGCAGCCCCAACACCCATATACTTAAAATAAAATTTTAATATTAAAACAATTAATTTGGTAATACAATGTAGCATAAATCCCCTAATAACACATCAATTTGCATTCAGGGCAACCGTCTGCAGGGTGATCATCTTTGTAGTCTTAGGTTGTGAGAACTACAGAGGCTATATACTCTTTATTTAAAGTGATATACAGAAAATGTATTTTTTTAAATTATTTTGAGTGTGGGTTTTTTTATTGTTTTTATTGAGCTATATATTTTTCTCTGCTCCCCCTTCTTCCCCTCTCCCTTTCTCCCCTCTCCCATGATCCCTGTGCTCCCAGTTTACTCAGAAGATCTTATCTTTTTCTACTTCCCATGTAGATTAGATCCAGGTATGTCTCTTGTAGGGTCCCCTTTGTTGTCTAGGTTCTCTGGGGTTGTGAACTGTGTAGGCTGGTAGAAAAAAATGTCTTTTTAAAGGAGCTACGTGCTTTAAAGTGTGTGTCTGAAATTGCATCTGCATTTCCCATATGCTGGGCCCCAATTATCAAGGTCAAGTAGAGTTACAAATGATGCTGCTGCACTTATGTAATTATAGCTGGTCAGCACTGGCCAAGAGTTTAGTCATAGCTGGTATTTTGCCTTCTTCAACAGAGGTCATTCTGAGATTTCCAGCGAATGTCTTGTGTAAGAAATTATCAGCAACCTAGACCACCGACTCGGGGACACAAGGGTAGCCATGCAGACTCCATTTCTGTCTTCGAGATAAATAGAGTGCCTGCCCCTGTCTGTGTTTAGGATTCATTACCATGGGTTCCAGTGTGACCAACAGGCATGAAAATGCCTAAGCTGGCTTTGGTTGGAGAATCAGTGAGCCACAAAGTCTGGGTGGTAGAGACTGGCTCAGTCAGAGCTGGTCCCTCCCTCTTCACATAAGACCGGAGGAAGCGGCTTCTGCCATTCCCTCTGAGTGTTATTTTCCCTCATCCAGACAATTACTCCAAACTGATCCACTCCATGGGACTCAGCCCCGACAGGACTTCCACTGAGGCTGGAACTCCACATGCTAAGAGCAAAGGGGTGCACCATCTCCTCCGAAGCTTTTATGTGAGAAGGTAGAAACATCAAAATGCTTGAGAGACGTGAAGAAACACATGCCTGATGGGACATTTCAGAAAGGTGGGGGGAAATCTGAGCTAGAACAGGCCTGCCTTTCCGGTGTCCCCCGAGCTGTGTCACAGAAGAAAAGACGCTCCTGTATGCACGGCTGGTCCTGCCCAGAGAAGTGAAAATAGCTAGGTTGTTTTCTGTGGGTCATATATTTATAATTGATGAACACGGAGCGCTTCTGAAGGGAATTTTTAACGAGCTCAAAACAGATCAGTGAGGAAAACACTACTAACCTGTGAATACCTTTGGGGAAGAAAAAAGTCTAAGAAAATCACTCCCTTTGCCTACCAGCTCTGGTTTCCAGATGTGAGAACTGCTAAACTCTGATAAGGCTGAGAAGAGTCCAACTTGCTTTTCCTTCCTTCTTGTTCTTGGGGTTTACCCTTCATTCCCCTCCTAAGCCTGGATGCCCTCAGTGAACCAGTGCATCCCCTCAGGAGCTGTTATGAAATAGCCAGAGCTTTGTCAAAGCTGCCTTCTTATTTCCCCCCTTTGCCAGCCTCCCATTCCTGCCTCCCACAAACACATCTGGAGACTCGAATTTTAAGTAATCAGCCTTTTCAGTCCGGTGATTAAAAGATAGATATTCGAATTTGCATTTCATTTGTAGAAACTCTGCCTGAGAGGCATTTGGTTTTCATCAAGTTCTCTGTAGTTTTCACTAATTCCTGCCTCACCTCCTCCCCGGGGTCAGCCTGCCTGAGGAAGAGCTCTCT
Source organism: Neodon shergylaensis (assembly GCA_025134845.1). Taxonomy (NCBI): domain Eukaryota; kingdom Metazoa; phylum Chordata; class Mammalia; order Rodentia; family Cricetidae; genus Neodon; species Neodon shergylaensis. The sequence goes on along the minus strand of JABTXL010000002.1, from coordinate 36,995,627 downwards.
CTCACCCCGGTTTCATGCTTTCTCTGCCATGTAGAGTCATTAGCAAATAATAGTAAGCCATCCTGTTTCATTATTTCAGTAATAAAATCTGTCAAGGTCAGCCGCTGATGGCTCTTAATGACCGCGCTGTTGATAAATAGGGGGCAACTGCAGTGGTGTTCATTTTAAGCAAATAAAATACATTCTGATTAAGAATCTATTCTGCCCAGTTGAAATCCAGTTAAGCCGACTAAAGAGGAAGGTTCAGTCAAGACCGTCCGCTTAAGAATGCATTGCAGAATCAACACATTTCAAGTTAAGACTCCTTTCAATGAACCTTAACTTCCTTTGAAAGCAATAAAAACATTGCATTCCATTCGAAATAGAGTAAACATGTTGAGGTTCCAGTCCCCTACCCCTTTCCAAAGCCTGTATTTCTTGACTCTGTCACAATTATATACATAGATCTATCGACAGTAATCCACGCTATGGGTTCTCTTTCACGTAAACGAGCTTGCTCATGGATAACATTAGGAATCCTTTCTTACGTTGATCTACTTGTGAAAGTTCCCATGCATTACCTAGCAAAACAAATTAAAGGTAGTGAGGGAACAGTAGTCAACGTATGAACATGTACAGCACAGCGACCAACTTGAGCAAGCATCAGTTTTAGCACTAGGGTTAAGAGCCTGCTTGACCCGGTTGTTGAGCTTTAAGTGGTGGGTTATGAGGGGCGGGGGGATCAAAGACTCCCAGGGCAAGGCAGAGATGTGCATTGGTAATAGGGAAGGATCCCAGGGCTCTGAGCCGTGGTTGGTAAGGAAAACAAAAGGCACTGGACTGTTAACCATCAATGTGGTCATGTAAAAATGCTGCCGGCTTAAAAGAGCCTGCAAACAGGGATCTATCTCCAAGAGTCAAGACTGACAGAACAGTGGATTCCCAGCTTCACAGCAAACAATGCGGCTATTGGTTAGGCCCAGGTGGAGAAGCTGGAAAGCTCCCCCCTCACCCAGGACCTTGTGTAGGTGGAAGGACAGACAATGAATGGGTAAATAAACCGCCTTGAATGATGGCAAAGGAGGTGCTGTGGGTGGATAGGGTGTGATGCCAGGACTTCAGGGATGGAACCTACGCAGAAATTCTTCAGGAAAGCCCTTGCTGCCCGTTTTTTGTCTCTGCAGACACTTGGAGGAGCAGCCACCACCACATACGGCATCTCGGGGACATGGGCAAACGTAAGGCACTGACTGCTGCAGAGAGGCACCTGGTTCTTTTGAGCTGTTTGACAACAATGCCCTGCAAGTGCTAAATCCCAGAGGGATTTCATCAGCCTCATGGATGCTGAATAATCGCACTGCTGCTGTCTAAAGACCAAACCATTTCACAAATACGCAACTAATTCCTAAGCCCGAAGACTGCTAAGAGGCTAGGGGCTAGGTGACATCACATTCCTTGGTGCAGACGGAGCAGTGGCGATTGTTTCTTATAGGGACACACGTTCAAACTGTTTTAGAGACTGATGGCTTTAGACTAAAATGAAAAACCACAACACACAAGTGAAATTACTGATGAAAGCAAGTTTTCAGAGTAAGCTATAATTGTGCCATGGCCTGCATTAACTTGTGATAAATGCTCTTGACAGATGGCAGTGACATATACATGTATATGGCTTAGTTTAAGGTTTTGCTTTTCAAATAACACTGTTCTTAAAGACATGGAATTGATAGGATATTATAATAGAAAGTCTGTTGTAAAATAGCAATGGAGTTTAAGGCTACAGTTTTTTAAAACAAAATAAATGTAGACATTTAAAAAAAGAAGAAGAAAGAAAAACCAAGGTTTGGGACCAATCTGCCCTGATATTTTGCACCCAAGTTTCCCTAGTCCCCAGGTGGTATTGTCTGTCTTCCAGGTCGCCAAAGCAGAACCCGAGCACTATCCTCGCCAACTTCCTCCATAGCTAGTTGAATACTGCATTTCTCAAATCTATTCCTTCCTCTCTACGGCCTGGTCTTTGCCCCAGCTTGGGAGCTGATCTTTCAAATGTGCTCGTACCACAGTCTCTAAATTGGTCTGCTTTCTCCCCGCTGGCAGGTCACATCCGCGCTAGTCTAATTTCTAAAACAAAGGTTGTCATCTCTCTCTTGTCTGAAGTCTTTGGCTCTTTAGCTTGCCCAGACGTTAAAGATGATGGAGAAGGCCATCAGGACTGCCTTGCCCTGTGTCTCCAGCCCTCTGTACCACTTCTTCCTAGCATGTTTTCTTTCCTCCGCATCCTATCCACCAGCATTAATCCTTCCTGACTCAGCTCCACACTCCTTTCTGGAGGGCCCCAGAGCTGCTTGTTCTAAGATGCATTCCCAGAACTCAGCGAGCATGTGTGCAGGCTAGTCTTATGTCAACTTGATACACACTAGAGTGTCTAAAAGGAAGGAACTTCAGTTGGAAAAATGCCTCCATTAGATCTAGCTAGGAAGAATTTTCTGACTTGGTGATTGGTGGAGCAGGGCCCGGCCCATTGTGTATGGTGCCACCCCTGGGCTGGTGAGTCTGCAGTCTATGAGAGTCTCCTGCCTCCAGGTTCTTGCCCTGTTTGAGTTTCTGTCCTGATTTCCTTCCGTAATGAACAATATGGGAGTGTAAGCCAAATGAACGCTTTCCTCCCCAATTTGCTTCCACAGTCGTATTTCGTCACAGCGATAGAAACCCTAACTAAGACGGCATCTATCAATTTAGGTACACTTTACCTCCAACACAGGATGTATGATGTGGAGTCATTGCCTTCCCTTCAAATCTCGCTTCTCCCTTCATAGATCCTTAGGCTAGAAACTCCCAATATTTTCCTTAGCACCTATTCCTAGTTAGTCACTAAGTCCTACCAGATCTATCTCCCAGTACGTGAGGAGCCCTCTGCTTTCTGTTCTCAGTGCCCTGTCTCTGCCCATCTTGTTTACAGTAGCATCCTCTTTGCTGCTCTAGTCCAAATCTGTCCTCCATACGGCCAAACCACTCATTACATCATTTCTGGTCTCTGCCTGATATCATCTGAAAGCTGCCCATTGCCCTGAGGATAAAGTTGTCTTTTGTCTAAATGGCTTGCAAGCCCCTTCGAGATGTGCCTCTTGCATCTTCATCTGAGCCCATGTCTCTCTTGAGTACCCTTAGCTCACATTGATTCCCTTCCGGTGCTGATTATGTGTTCGGCTTCCTTGCCTCTGGGGCATTTATCCAATTTGTCTGGATAAAGTCTTGGTGTTTTCGAAGGCTTGGCTATCACTTTCCCCAGAAATCTTTCCTAATCAGTTCTCAAATCCAAGTCGAGTGCCCCTCCCTGCACACTATGGTCTGAATGTGTGAATGTGTCTCCGATCTGTGTGCTGAAACCTAATCACCAATGTGCTGGAGAGAGCTGGTTAAATCCTGAGGGCAGAAATCTCACGAATGGATTAATGCCTTTGTACAAGGGGCTTCAGAGAGCTGCCTTGGTCCTTTCACTGTGTGAAGATACCATGAATATAGTGTTGTGTGTGTGTGTGTGTGTGCACGTAGAAATGAACCTACATAAGACACCCAATTGTTATTGCCTCCATCTTTGATTTTCTAGCCTTCAGAGCTGTAAGAACCATATTTCTATGAATCATAAATGACCTTGTTGGTGTTATTTTGTTAGTGCAGCCTGTTGGATGTAACATCCAGTGTGTCTCACACCTAGCACAATCCTCATGCTAGTATTTACCCTGCTGACGTAGATGCCTCCTGCTGACCTGCAAGCTACTTAGTAATAGGGACCATTGCTGTATTGGACAAAGGTTATACTTCTCAGGATTTAACCTCATGTCTGACCCTCCCTTACATGTTCAGTAAAATATACCCACGGATAAAATATAGCCAGGAATCAGTCATGGAATTGAATAACAGTATGGCTTTTAGTCTAAGTCTTAAGAAAAA
>JABTXL010000002.1:36873466-36991687 GCA_025134845.1 Neodon shergylaensis | reverse complement strand
GAGAGAGAGAGAGAGAGAGAGAGAGAGAGAGACTGGGCCTGGTTTGAGTATTTGAAACTGAAAAACCCACCCCCAGTGACACACTTCCTCCAACAAGGCTACATGGTTCTGATAGTGTCATTCCCTATGAGCCTACAGGGGCCATTTTCATTCAAACTACCACAGTGTCCATGTTCTTTAAAAGACCCACACCCCTTGGGAACAACTTATCCTCATATCCATCTTAAAACCTCTATCGCTATTTCTCTTTGCTGTGTTTCCTACCACATTAATTTTTGAAGCCTATAGCGTCCCCAGCAATGTTTCTTAAACATTGTCCCTTCCCACCTGCCTCCGTTAAGAGTGTATGAAAGTAATTTGATTTATTGAGGTTTCATTGGAAAGACAGAACCCTGTGCCTAAGCTTTGGCTTCGTCTTTTCTAAATGGGATATTAGTTTGATTATAAATCTGTGAAGGACTGCTGCTTTGTTTTTATTTTAATGAGTTTCTACAGAGAAATATCACAACTGGGTACTCTCACAAGAGATGCAAGGGTATTGGCAGGAGCCCAAGAATGTCCGAGTCTTGTTCTCAGCCCACTGCTAAATTGCTCGGTTTTCTAAGACAAAGTGCATGAGCAGAGATGAAGCCCCGGAGGGGACTGCTTTCCTCTCCCCCTTTGTCCTCAGCTCACATCAAGCCAAGCCATCATTCCATCCTATTGAAGGCTGGGAAGCAGGTGCTCTTGTAAGAAGGTCTAGTTGTGAGCCTAGGAGCAGAGGAAAGCAGTTGTCCCAATGCCCATGACCATTTCAGACCCTGGCCCCTCTTCCATATGGAGCGTTCAAGTGTACCCTATTGTATGCATTAATATGTCATGCTAGATACCTTAGCTATCCAACTGCTAGAACCCATCTGCCCAATGGGTGAGAGAACATTTTAACAGAGATTTCAATGTATTAATTCTGAGATAGCAATTTTTTTTTTTGTATTTTGGACAATACTTTTTTCCAGGTTTTCTTAGATTTCCATCTGCCTGCCTGTCACCTTCATTAGGGAGGGGAGTTTGGGGATTCTGCCTCTGTTTATGTGCTTGCCGAATACGTGGAGTGAAGATCATCTGAAAAGCATAAGGAAAAGCAATGGAAAATATGTATCCATTTGGGGATACCTCCACCACTTTACCTCTCTCTGAGGAGCTGCAAACTGAAAGAGTCATGCCCATGCCTGGCTCCAGAGGGATCTATCTCTACAAAGCTCTTCTTGCTGAAAGACATACTAAATTCAGTCCTGTGGATTTTCTGTTTCTCTAGATAAGAATGGTTGTCAAAGATATACCTGCGAAATTTCTGCTTCTCTAGATAAGAATGGTTGTCAGTCTTTCTGTATCTTAGCCTGTGAAGTGAGTAGGCGTTCCTGTGTTTGACCAATCTACAACATCCCTTCTGAAAGGCAGAGAAGGGTGATACTGAGTCCGAGGGCTGCTGCATTACTGTCTTTGCCTCCCTCTGCACATCAGAAGACTAGGATCAGGGTACCAGCCGGTCCTCTTCCCTCTGAGGTCCTCGTGATGCCCTGGTCTTAGATTCTGCCGGGATATTGGTGATCCTTGCTGTCCCTTGGCTTTTAGGTTGTTGCTTAATCTCTGTCTTCCCTTTCATAAAGCGTTACCCCTGTGTGCAGGTCCTTCCTCTGGGTTCTAGTCAACCCCCTTTTTATAAGGTCATCAGTAATACTAGACTGGGGCCACCCCCAGAATCTGACTTTATTTTGACCATCTGCAGACAGTTTATTTCCAAGTAAGATCATACTCACTGCTGGAGATTAGGACTCTTAGTACTTGGAGCATGTTGTAGAAAACCTACCAGCCCCAGCCCACAACAGGCTTTAGAGACTGATGCTCTGGCCACAAGCACTATTCTGTTGCTACCTTGAATGGGATTTTTTTAAAATGTTAACTACATTACTACTGTTCTAGTTTGCTTCTGATCCTATAATCCCTGGAAAACACCATGAAACAAAGCAACTTATAGGAAAGGGTTCATTTGTTTTATAGGTTACAGCCCACCACTGAAGGAAGGTAAGGGAGGAACTGAACAGACCACAGAGCAGTGTTACTACAGGCTGGCTCAGCCTGGTTTTTTATGCCATCCAGGACCACCTGCCCATGGATGGCGCTGCCCACAGTGGACAAGGCCCTTCCGAATCAATCATTAATCAAGAAATGCCCCCACAGGTGAGTCTGATAAAGGCAATTAGTCAGCCGAGGCTCCCTCTTCCCAAGTAAGTCAAACTGACAACCAAGAGTTCCATATCTCTAGGCCCAGGGTCTTTCCCCACTCGGACCATCAGCCCTGTAAACCATAAAAGCTTAGGGGGCAACTTTTAATCTAGAAAGAGCTGAAGTCAGGTAGGTCCAGTCCTGGAGTAATGTATTTTCTTCAGTGTCAGCTCCAAACCCCTCTTAGAAGGCCTTCCTATAACCGTCGGTACCACACTGGTCCAGCCCATAAAGGAGCTGCCTGGATGCACCTAGCCATGTGCCTCTTCTGTCACACAATGGAAGAAAGTTCTGATAAAACCAATTCTGACCAAATCTACTAAAGCAGCCTAGAGGGAAGGAGCAGGGGGAATGGCTCAGTGAACAGAGCACTTTCTAGGCCCACGGTGGGATTAAGGAGTGCTAATAACCACAGCCACCTGACTGAATCAGGCTAGATTCCCCTTCTCTCAGAATTACAAGTAAAGAGGGAAACCTGGAGAGAGGGCTCAGCAGCCCAGAGCACTGCTGTTCTTCCAGAGGACCTCAGTTCAATTCCTAAAACCATATGGTGACTCAGAGCCATCGGTAACTCCCGCGCCAGGGGATACAATGCCCTCTTCTGGCCTCCACAGATATCAGGCATGCAGATGGTGCACAGACATACATGCTAGCAAACACTCATCACATAAAATCAAAAACAAATCAAAAGGTAAAGGGGGGCTCCTTGTCTTACTCTGAAGGAACACAACCTAGGACTATAGACTGTTTGTTCTAATTGGAAGAAGATGACAGACTCAAAACCAACAGAAAAACTAAAGATTGTCAATAGACCAGAGCTCATTAATCCACCTGCAGGAACCACAGGCCGACCAGAGGGGAGAACAGCTAAAAGCCACGATGCAGACAGTGCCCTGGCACTGTGTCCATACTGTGCCTGGCCAGGGCCTGCCCACCTTTTGCCCAGGGCAGAGAGAGCAGTGGAGGTCCAGAATCTTCTCTGGCCTCTGAAGAATAATGAGCTTAATTCATGCTACATCAGAGTCACTCAAGGGGGCTCTGTGGAACATTCCAATGTCCACACCCTCAGCCTTACCTGGGATGTAAGGTCGGACCACATGGATTCAGCCAGAAGTTCGGTTTTTGTTGTTGTTGTTGTTTTGTTTTGTTTTTGTTTTCTGAGACAGGGTTTCGCTGTAGTTTTAGAGCCTGTCCTGGAACTAGCTCTTGTAGACCAGGCTGGCCTCGAACTCACAGAGATCCACCTGCCTCTGCTTCCCGAATGCTGAGTGAGATTAAAGGTGTGCGCCACCACCGCCCAATGTTCGGGTTTTTTAAGTTGGTCAGTGGTCCCAGTGTGTATCCAGTGAGCAATGACAGTACAGAGAGGAGCAAGCGCCACTCACCAGTCTCTGAGCTTTCTCTCCTGCTTCTAAGCACAGGAGTGAGGGGACTTTGAGCGAGAGCGGTGCGTGTGTCGACGGAGATACCCAGGCAGGATACGGGTAAATAATACCTTGTAGCCAACAGTAAGGCTAGAATTGCTCTTCCTGGAGGTGGGACTTCTGCCTTGAAACACCCAGGAGAGACACAAGCGAGGCCTGTGTTCTCGCTCCATCTGCAAAGCCAATCAGGACTGGGTGGGTTTCCTTTCCCTAAGCAGCCCTGATCAAAGGCTCCTGCCCCCCCCCTTCCACTTCCAAAGACTCCTGTGATTACATTGGGCCCACCTGCGGGAGCCAGGGCTCGCAACCTATTTTTGAGATCAACTGATCTGGATGCTTTATTCCCGCCCATCGCTTTAATTCCTCTTTACTATGAAGCATAACATAACATAGTCACAGACTCCAGGAATCGGACGAGGGCATCTTTGGACCACCATTATTCTACCCACCACACAATACATCAGGTGCAAGTGTTCAACAAGCTGAAAAAAAAAAACCTTCCTATTACTCTCACAAATTCTAAAAGTTAGCTTGCATTACGGAGAAGTTGGCAGCTTGGTCAGCTGGATCTACACATGCATGCACACACACACACACACACACACACACACACACACACAATACTGGCAATATTACTAGAAGTGAGGTTTCATTATTCTAAACCTGCCCCCATGAAGTGGAAAGCTCCAGCAACTTTCTAGAGCTTTCTTTTTCCATCCTACAAGCTTTCCATCTTGCAGAGCCCTCCCTGCCTGACACATTCCCATCTTCTGTGTTAACGTGTGAGTGCAACCCAGCAAATTATCCTCTTCCGGGATGTCGCTGTGCCATACTCCCCCCAGAGGCTTATCATCATTCCACTGCATTTTCTCAGAAACGCCTGTCCCGTTCCCTTTTGACTGTGACTTCTGTTTCTTACGGCGTTGCCCAATTATAAATTGTTTTCCTACTCTCAGAAAAGGACTGTCGAGAAAAAGCCCAGCTGGGAAGCTCAGAGCCTGATTTACCAACAGGCATGAGCATGTGTGTACACAACACACACACACACACACACACATGTGCAGCTCCGTCAGAAAGGCCACTGTTCGTCTAGGTCCAGCAATTCAAAATGCCTTATGTGCTAGAGTGCTTGTGGAATCCACCTCTTTTGAACTTGGACACATAAACATGTAAATGCTTTTCGGCACCCCTCTTTAAGGGCACCTGCTCACCATGCCCTCTGACCTCCTCCATAGGTGAAGTTGGAGGAGAAAGAGTCAACCTCAGTGCCGGTCTTGGATATCAGCTCTCAGGAATCCAATGACAGAAATTAAACATTGTAAGAGTGGAGGAAATGGTAATTAAAAAGAAAGTTGGCCTGGAAGATATGCATTAAAGGCTTATAGTTAAAAGCCAATTATTCCTTCAAACTAAGTTCCAGAAGTTACCCCACATCACCTTTATCTTTCTCCTCTGGGAAGCCATGACCTGCTTTCACCTCAACCTCATCTTAATGGCCCTAAATTTGAAATGATCACCCCCATGACACAAGCATACATAAAAGATGACGTGAGCTCATAGAAACATGGCACAGGGTTCAGTGTGACTTCTAGACCCCTCATGACCTGGGATTCGGGACCCAAGAGCCAGACTTGATCACCTAACTCTTCAAAGTGAGGGAATTTGACCCCTAAACCTGTACACCTAATGTCTAAACTGTCATGCTGAGGTCACACAGCATGGAAAACAAAGACTACAGAGGCGCATTGAGCGTGGATCAAAATTCTAGTTCTACCACTTAATGTGTGACCTTGGGCAAACTGATTAACATGCCTCTCCGTTTTCTCAGCAGTGAATAGAGATAACACCATCACAGGGATGCTAGGAGGAATGGGTGAGCTAATTTGCAGAAAGCATTTGGGATGAGCCTGGGACAGCATAAGTTTGGCATAAATAATTGCTACTAGTCTAATTTTTAAACTAATTTTTAGCTATATAAAATAATTATTGTTATGACATTTTTGTACATATACATGTATATAACTTTGTATTTTGCTCATATTCACCCCCATTACCCTGTTCGTCGGTCATCCTCTCTCTCCCCATTCGGCTTTCATGTGTATATGTGCTTGTTATAACCACCCCTCTACCACACAGTTTTCCAGAGTAGTTCTAGGTCAGATGTATGAAGGGAATTTTATCAATTGGGACATTAGGAGCAACACCAACAGAGGGTTCTCAATCTTCACTGAATCTTCTATAAAGCCCAAGCTGCCAAAATTGTTAACCATCAAATGACCTATATTTGGGCAATCTCTTAGCTCTGTCCCTCAGATAATGGGGTTTACCATTTCGTCATAACTGCTTAGCTGCGTTTTCTTGGTCACTTACTCCAGAAACTTTATTTTAGCACCGGGTGCTAGGCATGAACTCAGGAAGAGCTTCTGCTTCCATGGAGCTCACATTCATGGAGCAGACACCCACCAAGCAAATAAACCAGGAAAGTGACCTCAGAATGTGGCACAAGCTAAAGGGGAAGTCAAGCAGAGAGCAAGGTCCCCGGTGACTCAGGCCAGTTTAGACTAAGTGGTCAGGAGGGGACCTCTGATGACAGGGGATGTATGAGGATACGGAATCGTAAGGACATGGCTGTGTGACTGCCGGCGGAGAAAGTGTCCTGGCGGTGGGATCAACAAGTCTCATGATCATAAAGAGGTAAGCAGTTTACGGACTGAAGAACAGCGAAACCAACAGTGCTGCTCTAGTATCCTACGAAAAGGCAGTGAGTGGTGACAACTGAGCAAAAGAGGAAGGCCAGAGCATGCCATGGAGATTCGAGGATCCCCAGGCAGGACTTGAAGTAGTTAGAACAATGGAGAAGATCAAACATGCATCCCAAGGGCTTGCCGTGTAGACATAGCGATGGGAATAGAGATCAATTTGGTCATTAAGTGCACTCCAGGGTAGAAAGTGTACAGGTTCCTAACATTACTAGCCTGCTCAGAGAGAGCATAATGAAGATGTTTCTCCTAAGATCTTGAGTTGAGTGTTCACACAGTGCAGTGCTGTTTCCTGGGCTAAGGGCACTAGGGATGGGATGCAACCCAGAGCACTGTTATGGTCGTGCAAAGGTAGGAATGCCCATGAGAGAGATGCAGGATGGAGAGGCCAAGCAGGCAGCTCACACTTGTATCTTACTGATTGTGATAATGCCCTGCCCTTGGGGTGGAGGTTTTGTCTGTTTCTATTTTCTAACTCTTCCTTCTGTTCCTTCTTTGCCCAAGTTTAAGTATTCTGAGATATTGAATAATTTCCATATGCATCTCAATGCCCCCAGGAGTGAATGCGCTTGCTCCTCAGAGCCCAGCAGCACTGGCTTCAAAATGAAAGTCATGAAAATGCTAATAAACCTCTCACTGCCAAGGGATCTATGAAAGTTCCTTCCCACTGGTCTATAAACACAACGGCCTAGTAAAACCAGACAAGACTAACATTCAGCCAGCAGGCCAAGGTCCTGAAACATTCGAGTTATGGAAGAAAATAGCTCAGATCTAACTTCCTGTCCTAACTCAGTCGTTCATTCGCTCCAAGGCTGAGAAGAACGCCTGCCGCCCCATCAGTTCCTTGTGGGGTAGAACATCTGTGGTGACCTACACGGAGCCTGACCCTGGTGGGTCATTGCTCCCTGCTTACTGCCTTTGCATGTCTGTTTGCATGAGGCACTGAATATAAAGACAAGCTGCTTCCGTCAATGGCCATTAAGCCCTACGGAAGCTCTTTACAAGAAAGCAATATACACTCTTCTTGGTAACAACCAGATAGATTTTGTCAACAGTGCTTTTTGGCGTGAAGACGGTGCTTCTTCCTGCAAACTCAAAGGCATACTTAGACTGGAGAAGATGGAGCATGTACAAGTAGGGATTAGAGCTCAGATATAGGAGTAAATAATTCTCTCTCCGTATCCCTAAACTAACACGTCAGGGTGTGTGTAACTTTACAGAAGACGAGAGTAGTATGATAAACTCTTCACTGGCGTTCGTGTTGTTCAACTCATAGCAAATGCAACTTGAGAGAAAGCAGAGCTCCGACCTCTTCATCCTGAGCCTCCCTGAGACGGATTCAAAATGTGAGGGTCTGAGCCAACTAGGTGTTGAAAGACGAAACCGTCGAGAAGCTTCTAGAATTTCAGGAGCTCACGCACAACTAAGACAGTAGGGAACTGAAGTGTAGCTGGGGTTAGAAAATGAAAACTAGTTAGGGGCTTTCCATGCCCCCAAACAGTGCCCAGAGGCACTGTCGAATTGAGACCTTGCCTGTCTGGGTAAAAGTGGTCTTTTCTGAGCCCAAGGGCATGAATCTGAAATGAAGCCAAGAACAAGGCCAGAGATCTCAGGATTTGGGAACCAAATAAGTTATTTTGAGCCTGGCGGTAGAAATGGTGTCAGTTTATCAGTACAGGGACAGTCACCCCAAGAGTAAGGCCAAGGGGAAAAAACCCATGAAAGATGTGAACTAAAAAGAACTCAAGAGAAAAATTCTCTAAAGCTCTAAGCTCGCCAAGCTAATAACAAAATGGAAACGTATCTCTAGCCTACAGATACATTTTGTTTTGCTTGTACCGTGTGTCTCGGTTTTCCTTTTAATTGAACACAAATATTATTTGGACACAGATATTACCATCGACCTAGCACCGGTCTTCCAGCCAGCTCCCATAGTACCTCATAGCCTTGATATGTTACTAAGCTATAAACACAGCCCCCAGGTGTGCGTTCATAGCTGTCAGGAAGTGGTTTGTGTCTCCAGATTGACTGGTGTGTGTGTGTGTGTGTGTGTGTGTGTGTGTGTGTGTGTCTATAAATCTGTTCATGTGTGTGTGCATGGAGGAATGGAGGTGCTGTAGATGTGTGTACACATGCCTTGTGGAGGCCAGAGGTCAACGTCAAGTGTCCTCTTTGATTGTGTGTGTGTGTGTGTGTGTGTGTGTGTGTGTGTGTGTGTGCAGGCATATATACCATGGGAATGTGGAGAAGTCGGAGGAGGACCTTGGACATCTTGCTTTATCACTCTCCACCCTACTCTTTCGAGACAAGGTCTCTCACTAAGCCTAAAGCTAGGCTGGTGTCCAGAAAGTCCCAGTGATCCTCTTGTCTCCATCCTCAATATTGTGTGACCATTTCAGGCATGCGTGACCAAGCCCTGCTTTTCAGATGGGGGCTGGGAATTTGAACTGAGGTCTTCATCCAGAAAAGGCTCCTGCCCACTAAGCCATCTCCCCAGCTCCGCCAGAGTCTCTCGCTGAACCTGGGTTCCATTGATTCAGCTAGGCTGGCTGCCAGCAAGTACCAAGGCTCTTCCCATCTCTGCACCACCTTGGAGTTCTGGGTTACAGATGTGTGCTGCTGTGCCTAGTTTTTAGCAGACTCTGAGGCTCAGGCCCTTGTGTTTGTATGGTAGGCACTTTATCAACTGCCATCTTGCTAGTCCTATTTTTTTTTTAAGTATTAACTACTTGACCCTATGCTAACTGCAAAGGCCACTGTAAAAGAATAAAATCCAAGAGAAGTGGGAAATGGGGGGGGGGGGACAGAAACTTTATCATCAGCACCTCTGAAATAGATCATTATAGCAGTTGAATATTGTACCAGGCATTTTTTTAGGCCACCAACCATATCTCAAATCATGACAAGGACACTTCTTATCAGTTATGAATGCTCGGCCTAGCTTAGGCTCGTTTCTGGCTAGCTTTTATTCTGTAACTTAAATGAACCTGTTTCTCTTCAGCTACATTTTACCCTGGGGCTTTTTACCTTTCTCTTCTTCTATATATCTTACTTTCATTGATTCTCGTATCTGGCTAGCAGCTGCTTAACTTCTGACCCAGAGCATGTCCCCCTCTTTTTCCCTTGTTTTCTTCTCCTTCTTTTCTCTCGAGCCTAGATTTCTCCTCCTGTTTATTCTCTCTGCCTACCAGCTTCACTTATTTCTCTCCTGCCCAGCTGTTAATGGCTCAGCTTTTTTTAGACCAATCAAGTGCCTTAGCCAGGCAACATGAAATAGCAACATGTCTTCCCATGATTAAACAAACGCAGCACAAACAAATGCAACGCATCCTTACAGCACTAAACAAACGCAGCGTGAACAAATGCAACACACCTTTACACAGTTAAAGTGGTAGTCCACAGCGTAAGCCAATGTTGCACACCTTTACATAGTTCATTTCCACAACAGCATCTCTTACTTCATGTTTTGGGAAGTGGGTGCCAGCCACTGCACTCCAGAGCTACAACTGTTCTCACCATGATTTCAATATTTGGAAGAGGTTCCTGGGAACTCCAAAGCTTCTCAGAACTCTTACTTCCCAGCTCTTCTTAGGACCTAGACTTAGAGCCAGGAGAAATGCGCTGGTCAGACTCTGACTTTGGGAAGGAGGAAAATGAACAGACAGGATGAAGTAGTTACCTGGTGTTGGTTCAGACACCTGAAGCAAGGCCCAAGTGCAGAAGGGACACTTCTGTGGTCTCATGAGCACGGAGTGGGCAAAGATTAGCTAATGTTCTAAACCAACCCTTGCACCTGCAGTACACTTTCACTCCTGAGATTTTTATCCCGGAGCCCAGCCTTTTCCCGCATTCCTTGATAGGCTCAGTATCATTTTATGAGGCTCAGTTTCTGCTACATCAGCCATAATCAGCTACCCTTTTTTTTTTTTAAATCCAAAGACTTCCACTAACAAAGAAAGCAAGGCAGACCTTTCATTGGGGGCTTCTTAGGAAGAGGGTCACTCATACTAATTTTTAGGAGCCCTAACGCCAGCTAAGAAGTTCCACCTATCAGAAGGTCCAGAGACAAAAGCCACGGTGAGCATCTCTTTTCTCTTTGTTCTGCACATCTGAATCCTCATGTCTTTTCTTAAGTCATGCTCATATTTTTTGCATTTGCACCCATATTCAATGTTTGTGGATGACTCCACTGTTCCCTCCGCAGAGGTCATGTTCAGCACTTGCAGTCCCTATCCTGGGAAGTTAATATTTGATGTTAATAGAAACAATTGTGCATAGGAGTGAAGTTATGCACGTATCTCCAAAGTTGTAAGGATGGTAGCATGTTATTAGAACCAGACAAGGGTGGCTGGAGGTTTGGGCTACAGCGGGGATTTCAGACAGAATGAACTCTAAGCATTAAGGGAGGTGATAGAGCATTTTTCTCTTTGCTAGCTGTTAAATAGTGCCACAATGGCCACTAATGGTACAGAAAGTCTCATTTCTGCTCCTGAGGACAATCCTTTCAAGGGACATTACTGAGCAACCCTTGTTTTACAGAGGAAACTCAGAGAATGGAAGAGGCTTGCTTCAAATAACAGGGAATCCAAACTGGGCTTTTCTGATGTAAGCTAATTGCCCATCTCTCTTACATAGGTGGCTTTAAGTAGGCTGCGTAGCTCTTTGGGAATCCCAGAGACTCACAGGAAGTCCAAAGGGATCAGTGATATTTTCAAGATGTCATTTGCCTCCTTCCTTCTCATCCTCTTATAAGGACAGCATGCAATCTCCAGTTACAAGAGTCTGTGATAACACCAAGATGGAAGCAGACAGAGTCATGTGAATCCGCCATCTTCTGTTAAACCCAATGGTGGAGAGATGTTCATTTACAAAACAGCATCACTTCCCATGTGTTTGAGAAAAAACAGGAGCTTCTTTGTTTAAAATACGCTATCATGTTAATATATGATATTTTATTATTAAATGAATCAATGAACGATTGCTTTTAAAGTGCTCTTTTGGATTTCTGAAACAACAAATACTTAAAATCCCCCGAAACAAAAAAGCTTCCTGGGCTCTTTAATGAATTTTAAATATGTAAACAAGTCTTAAGATGTAATGTGCTAGTACTCATTATAGTACTCTCCAACAGCAACGACAAAGTTCCAAGTTAAAGCAGATTTCCCTGAACGCGTCATGTTTATAGCCGTGTGAAGTTGGTGGTAGCTCTGGGTCTGCGTGCTTCCCCCTTCCTCTCCCCCCCCCTCCCCCAGTCTTCTCTGGAACTGATGATCTGATGACCAGGAAAGGTCTTAGATTATAAAATAACTATTTATAGTAAATCCCCTTCTTCCTCTTTCATTCCTAAGTACCTCATTCAGTGGAGATTCCATTAAATAGTCAATTGATGGCCAAATGGATTGCTGACCCAGATGGAGGACCTACATGCTACTTAGTTTGTAGCTCAGTAGAGACATCCTTGATGAGTATAGGCAGGGCCTTGGGTTTCAGTTCAGCACAAAAAAGGAAAGCAAAAAGACAACAGAAACAAGACACAGGAAATATGTGTGCTTTCTTCTGAGCCTGCTGTTTCACAATAAACTGGAGATTGCATTAACCCACAGTGAGGCCAGGCACACCTATGCCAAAATATACAGGGTCAGGCGCTTGCCTCCTGGGATGCACGAGGCCAGTGTTCCTCTTGGACCCTGCCTCCGGTCCTGAAGCCATCCAGGGCCAGCTCAGGGGCTATCTCCTCCATGACTGCCCCGCCCCCCGAAATGCGAACCCACTATGAGCATTGCAGTCGGCCATCATGCAGCTGTGCTTACCCGTGTTCTCTGCTCTGCCTCTTGATCATCTCATTTCCTGCTGCACCGCCTCCTTGATAAATCATGTATGCACATTTAATTTCCCCTGTAAGATCCCAGGCTTCCCGAAGCTTCTCATATGCCCTTTGTGTCACCTACAGGATCCTGCCAGTATGAAGTGAATTGTAACTTTTATTTAAATAAATCTTAGAAGTTTACACAATAATTCTGAAGCAACACATCACTGTTTCCCCATTACAGGCCACATGAAGATCGGGTCTCTCTCTCTCTCGCTCTCTCTCTCTCTTTCTCTCTCTCTCGCATTCTAGCATTCTAGCATTTTTTACATTACAGATTAAAATTCCACAGCCTAAGGTCACTCAGCTAGCGATGTACAGTCAGGAGACAAGCTTTCAATCCTGCCTTTCCCCCACTATATGATTCCCTAAATTCCCACTAATCAATTTATCTGAGAAACAGCTTTAAGGAAAATAAGGGGCCAAACCCCAGCCCAGGAGTCAGAGTGGAAAGAAATTGAACCAGGTCCTTGCTCTCCACATGGCACTGTGGACACCTATGCCCACACCCCCTGTGGTTTTAGCTGTCTGAGTAGTCTACTCCATGCTGCCTCGTCCTATGGGTAGCGCTTCCACCTCGCATAAGTCGCCATTTTGCTTTCTTCTGACACTGGGACTACTTAAAAACTCATTATTGTGTTTCCCCAGAAAAACTGAGGGGAAACACTATGAAATCACTCAGTAATTCTAAGATGTGCCTATCAAATGTGTTAAGCTTCCCAGGCCATGCCCTCTCCCTTCTCTTGCTTGCATTTACCTGAGGTCTGAACTTATAATTCGTTTCTACGGAAAAGCCTCTCTGCTGCTAATGAGATCACCATCCCATGAGTGTAAGGAAACCTCTAAAGAAAAAAATGCAAAGGTGTTGGAAGCACCATGAAAACAATTAGGGAGTCCATGATGAATACAAAGTTAGGAAAGAGATCGTATTGGAGTGAGAGAAATAATTTTGGAAAGCTCCCACAATTTGGGGATGTGCCTTGAGAAATGTCTTGAAAGAGATTGGCGGCATCTTGGGAATAAAGTCCCCACCTGCAACTCAATATCATATGTGGTAACCATACAAAATAAAAAAGTCGTCTTTCTTTGCAAATGTATCCATGAGACAGGTTTCCCACTCCCAGATACCCAGCCCCCTGCCTTACCCAAGACCCCACTTGGCAGAAATCCTGGTCGTTTGTGAAGCATTTGGAGAAGTAGACAGCATCAGAATTGGTCCAGAGGAGAAAGGAGATGTGAGTCTCTGTTTACTCGTTCCTATTTGCAGTGCCCCTTGATGCTAGACTTTTAAGAACATACCAGGATATGTGTATCACGTTACTCTCAGATCAGCACCCCTAAGCTATTCCCTGTGGCCTCTTTCATGACAACCAAGGTCCACATGGACCCACCTCTATCCAAAGCCACTTGAATTTGTGTTAAAGCCAACCCTCCAGTGTTACTAGGTGCACAAAAAGGAACATCTCTTACTAGCAACAGGGCACTGCCTTATATCAGCCGAGTCACTGGGGGGAGACGCATGTGCGGGGAGACGGGTCTTAGAACATCTTGAATTACTATGCAACTAGCCTTAAAGACAAACCAGGTGCAATGCTGTTCTGAATAGCTCCAGATATGAAGAAAAAGAGCCAGAGCGAGAAGGCTACACGATTGGGAAAAAAATTTAAGAATTGTGAATTACACGAAGACCAAATCGCAAAGGCCTTAGGGTGAGCTGAGTGATTGGTAATTGCTTCAGCATTAGGAACATTGTGGGTCCTCTACAGTGTAGTCTGGTTATCCCGGTGTGTTAACCCATAAGCAGATTTGGCATCTATCAGACCTGTTCTGTGGACACGTAGCTGACATGCATAGCTGTCTAGTTTTCCAGACGCTATGACTGTTTCTACACACACCTTGCAGACTGGAGTTGCCAAAATGAGATGTATCCCATATATAGAATTTATTCAAAAAACCTGACCCCAGTAGAAATTCAGGGAAGCTGCAATAAAAGATGGGGGTTCAATAATATGGACCAGGCATGGCCTTTGCTGGAATAAATTGTTGTTGATGAGCATGTTGCTGAGAAAAGAACACTTGGTAATGCTGGACAACACTCACTGTCATATGCTGATTTAAAAGAAACCATATATTGGAGTTTTTATTAATATTTTCTTAGACAATCATAACCATATGAGTTTTGATGGATATATCTGATATAGGATAATTGAATCAGGTTAATTTACATAACCATCACCCAAAGTTCTTTTCTGATTTGTGGTTTCAACAGCAAAGCAAGGTTATAATAATTTGTTTCAGGGGCAGTGGAATGGCTCAGCAGGTGCTTGCTGCCTAAGCCTGAGACCTAAGTTGGGTCCTCAGAACTGACAGCAGGGAGGGGAGAACCAACTGCACAGAATCATCCTCTGACCACCACACACATGATGTGGCCTATGTGCCCTCCCCACAATATTATTATAGGAAGTTTTAAGAATAAATTTTAATGATTTCAATTATTTGCTATGATTCGGAGATTTCTATCTTCAAGAGGCAAAAATAGTAAATGTAAATAAAGCTTGCCAGGAACAAGAAGCATGTGAATGGACTTCTGGGAGTTGGAGTTGCAGCCGACAATCTGCATCTCCAAGTCGGAATTCTACCTCCCTTCCCATGGGAGATCATGACAGTGTCCAAGCATGGTCCCTTTGCTACAAAACAGAGAGGGCCAACAGAACCAGAGCCACTGAACCAAGAACCTGTGATGGGGTAACCGAGCAGTCAGCCTCTGCATTGCACACCGCTTAGCTCTCAGAGGTCACTGGCATGGTTTTTGCTTCAATGTCAAAACAGAGAGCCTGGACATTTATAGTTCTCAAACTCTGTAAATCAGTCTGGAATAAGGCCCAGGCACCATCATTTTTAAAAGCTTCCTGGGTGACTCTAATGTGCAACCAAAGTTGGGGACAACTGTTATAAGTGTCAGAGACCCAGTGAGGATTTAAAATTGTCTTCCTAATTTCTAGCCTCAAAAACACAATGGCTCACCAGAAGACACTTATTTTGAGATTAAGAGTGAAGATTCAAAGTTCAGAGAATCCACTGAAGAAGGGTGTGTGTGTATGTGTGTGTGTATTGTTGGTGTATATATAATATATATGTATGTATGTACATGTGTGTAGCATATGAGTAGGTATATAAGTGTGTATGTCTGTGTGCGTATGTGCTGAACATGCAACATCTTAAGATTTAGTGATAATTAACGATATTGGTTGCTAAAAGTTTTCAGATAATCTGTTAAAGTTTTCTCTTTATCATAGACTATATATAAACACGTGTCTGTGCCAGTTAAAGGTTGTCTGGGATTACTGGGGACTTCCTCAAACCAACATTAATGAACTCTGATATAGTCATAGATTTTATAACTACTATAAAATCAGTTTTTAAAAATATTAGCCATAAAAATTAAAAGACTGGTAGAAGTCTTAATTTCGTCTCTAAATTTCTGTGCAATTCTAAGTAAGTTGCATAGGCTGGCTAGGGCCAATTTTCATCTCCATATGGCGAAATTCTTGTCAACCCTTAGGGTGGTCTGGGTAGTGTTTATCCAATTTGTTAAAAAAGTCAATGGAGAGTGGATGTATTGTATAAAGTATCCTGAAATGTGGCCACACACTGGAGCTGGCAGGTTTGAAGGTGCCATTTCCAGTTTCCCCTTCCATCCTCAATTTCCCGTTACCTGCAGCCGGAAGATTATCCTGCAGTGTTGGTTTATGGCACTTTCTGCAAAACTGCTAGTAAATCCTCTCTTCTAATTAAAAAAAGTCAGATGTTCAAATGCAAAGAAAAGGTAACAATCTGAGGGAAATTGAAACCCATGACTCGAAACATTCCTCGGGCCCTGAAATACCCGTTTCTATCATCTCTGCTCTGTCTCCACTAAAAGCCCCACCCCCCAACTCTCAACATCCCATGAGACCCTTACTACCTAGTACTTCAAACTTCTTGTAGCTCAAGAAAAGTAGTTGCCACAAAGGAACCATTAGTTGCAAGATCCTAAATCATAAAAGTGTAGGGTTAAAAGGAAAAGCCCATCTGACACATCAAGTAGCTCAGAGTGAAGATTCTTTAGTCCACGGTATGGCGCTAACTAGCGATGTGAACTTTACTTGCAAAGCAAGCAGAGAGCCGAGCTCAAAGAGAACACCCTCCAGAGCCTTGCGTTCTTAGCGTCCGTGTTTCCCCGTTCACGTCACTGTCTGAATGTTAATGCAGAGGAATAAAACGTGTGCACAGAAGATCCAATACCTTTAGTGAATTTAGATTGCTGTTTTCTACTCGGGGGGTGGGGGGAAGAACTTATTAAACGAGATGCAGAGTCACATAGTTCAAGTTACTGACTGTTTGTTCATAAAAGAAAATGCTTAATCTGCAGAAATTTCAGTGAAAGAAGATGTCAGGTCTCCAAAAACCACTATTATCAAACAAAGCAGCCAGAAAATGAATGCACTGGAAAAAACTGTGACCGTACTCTTGGCTGTCAGCCAGCATTCTTCGTCTCTCTTGGTAGGAGCATGCTTTAGCATGCCTTTTTGTGCACACAAAGCCTATCTACATGCCTTAGTTCTTTGACAAAACTTTCTTCCCTTCTTTCTAGAGTATTGCTTTAACTTTCCGACCAGCATTTTACAAACATTTGCTGACCCCAGCGTTTCTTCCTAAAATGCTACAAACAAATGGTTATCAGCAGTAATCAGGGTCGTTTCATTACTCATGAAAAGAAATGGGCCATCTAAAGACCCATGAATGTGATTGTCCCCCATCCAAATCAAGGTGTCCTCTCTAAGCACACAACAACCCTGCCGATGACCTTCTCCTATATCCTCCCGAGGAAGCTTCTTATCTCAGACATTTTAGAGGGAGAATCTCCGTGTCTATGGGAATGGTTCCATCAGCCTTTCCTTCCGGGGTTGCAAAAATCAAAACATGCCACTGGGTGTGTATAATTTGTGTGTCTCATCAACCCAAGACACAATAGCAAATTCCAAATGATTGAGGGATTGGATGTTTCAGGCTGTCCTACATTCTGATTCATTGAACATGGCCACTCATTTATAAATTACTGGGTCATAAATAATAGGCCAAAACACTTTCAAGGTGGGAACTTCCTTTGTATTAATCAATAAAACGAACACGCAAGAATTTAATAACAAAATCATATACCTTTTTGGACAGTTGATATTTTGTTTAGATGCATCATGACTAATAGTAATGTCTGTAATTCATCACATTAGAAAAGTAATCAACAGTGCTAGCCATACCAAATTAAAATTGATTGAGACCTCCCATAACCCTGGCAGAAGCTAATAATTACATCATTTTTACGTAGCCAATAGTAAACAGCCAAAACACTGTTTTTTTCTTTTCTTTTGGTTCATGAACTCTATTATATAAAAGCGAACGTAAAAAAACCTAAGCAAAATAGTTTAGAACAAAATAATGTTGATTTGTTTTCTGAGTAATTCCACCAAGAAAATTATTTCCACCTGCTTTGTCATTTCCTGTTCTATCTCCTTTAGGCCTGGCACCACACTGATGCTCTGCATATTTGATCCATTTGATCCCCATTCCATCCATGAAGGCTTGCTGGCACCAGCCTCATACCGTAGGAGAGCTGAACATCACCCCAGGGGCCCAGAGCAATCGCCAAGACTCAAACCCAAGTCCATCTGAAACAATGTCCGGTGTATCCATCCTAATCAGGGAGTCTGAACATAAGACTGGATTTGGTGAGGGACCCAGAGGGTCTCAGAGGAGGGTTCCCCTACAGCCACAACTCTTCACTCAGAGGATGTTCTCAACAGTGTGGAAGGGACACACAGGTGGTAAATGAAGAGCTGTTTCCCACAAACAGTATCCCTGACGTCATTTATGTTCACCTTCCAAAAACAAAGCAATAACAACAACAACAAACTGGGATGACCTTGCATAGACAAGTGATAAGTATCCTCACTGAAGCCTATGGAGTTATGGGCAAATGGCACTCAGAAAGAGTCTTGTTAAGCTAGGGAAACAGGTCAGGGGCAGAGCACATGCCAGGCAAGCATGAGGACCCAAGTTTGGATCCCAAACACCCATGCAAAAATCTGGGCACGACAGCAAGAGAGAGAGGCAGGATGGAGACAGACAGATCAGGGCCTCAATGACCATGAGTCTAGCAGGCTGGAGACAGACAGACCCAAGGTCTCACTGGCCATCATTCTAGCTGGATGAAGACAAACAGATCCTGGTTCTCACTGGCCATCTGTCTAGCAGGATGAAGACAGACAGATCCAGGGTCTCACTGGCCATCCAGTCTGGCTGAAATGGCAAGTTCTCAGTTCAGTGAGAGACACTGTCTCAAAAAATTAAGGAAGTTGTCAACCTTGGCTCCCATGTGGGCCCACATGGTGGGCAAGCTAAGAGAGAGAGGGGGAGGGGAGAGAGAGAAAGAGAGGAGAGGGAGACAGGCATATGTACAGATGTTCCTGTCAAGTGTAACTCTAAGTTCCAGCTTCTGTCTCTCCCAACAGCTGGATGTTAGGACAGTCACATCTGTGTTTGGGCAGAGCCAAACTCGTTTCTGACCATGCAGAGTTTGGTTGTTTTTCTCTTGTTTTCTTGTTGTTACTGCGGCTTCAGTGTTTGTGTTACACATTCGCAAAGGAAACTTCTTTCCCATTGGCTGGCAAGGCAAGGGTTAAAGAGTGGCCTCAACTCTGGGATGAGCTGACCAGAAAGCTGGGTCTTGGGCTATCAGCAGCTAGAAGCACGACCAGGACTCTCTTTCACTCAACTCAGGAAACTGAAAATACTGGAAAGTGCAGGAAGGAAACAGAGTGTCTACCCTTTGGTTAAAGAAGCAAACCAACTGCGTACTGCAGTTGTTTCTTCTGTTTTCCCATTCTCCTGACGCTGCCTTTGTGGCAAAGAAAATAACAGAATAAGAAGGGCAACCATGGTTGTGTTGCCTTACCCAGCCTCCTTTGGATCTCCTGAGCTCCAAAAAGGGAACAAAATCTCCTCCCACCATAGTCAAGCTACTTTCATGAAGTAGGGTCCAGTCACCATGGGGAGAAATTAACAAGATCAGAACCAACTGTGCTGTTCCTCGCTGCTGTACTCCTCTGCCTGAGCGTATACCTGCAGGACCGTGATAGGTGACCCATATCTAAGTATAGAGCAGCTTGTCGGCTGTAAGCTTGTATTCCCACGTACCTAAGTCATACATTTGACAATAAAAGTGTACAGCTGCCTTTCTTTGTTCATCCTACTTGGCACTCTGCTATGAAAATATGTGACTTTTATGGAAAAAATGAGAAGTCTGAACATGAATTCTGTACTTCGTGATGTGAAGGAAACACTAAATATCTTTAGAATGAAGCCAGTATGTGATCATAGGTTTCTCCGAAAGCATGTCACTTTTAGAGCTACATAATACGATGTGCACATGTTTAATCATGTAATGTCTGAGGTTTGCTTCAAACTATGGAGGGATGTCCCAGGTGAGGACCTGGATGACACCATATTCCCTACTATAAGAGCTCTGTGGCTTCCTTGGGACAGCTCTTGCCTCTACTTTGGGGGGTTTGCCAATGTTAACATTTTCCAAGATGAAAAGCTTTGTAAAACTAACCCGAATTCACCTGGATGACTTGAAATTAGTATCAGAAGGTGTTCTTTCAAAAAATCTAAATATCTGCTTAACTTTAAAACTCTTCATGTTGGCTCACACACTAAAGAGCCCGAAGCAAGAGGATCAAGGTGAGTTTGAAGCTAGCCTAGGCTAGGGAAGACCCTGCCTCAAGAAGCAAAAGCAATTCATTTGTATAATGAGTATTAAGTGGAAGAGGAAGATCTAAAACTGCCTAGAAAATGTCAGGTAAACAAAAGAAATGTAACCTAGGACCCTCGGTGGTGAAAATAAGTGCTAGTTCCTTTATTCACTGTTACTTTTTTGTATTTTTCAAATTTGCTAGAAGGAAAATACATTAGGTTTGTAACTTTACAAAGTAAGATATGTTGATAACATAATGTGAAATGAAAAGTTACAAAATTAAAAAAAAGTAAGAAAAGTTGCAAAATTGTTGCTAAAGTATAAACTTGTTCTGTCTCCCAGTGAGTCCTTGCATGATATATGTGAAGTGTGCTTAAACAAATAGCATGAAATTGTCTGTGGCAGTTTGTTGATCTCTGGATGGTGGTGAGAGTGGCCATTTTTATTTGCTACCTTTTACCTCTGTGTAGGTTTTTGCCATTTATTAAGTACATATAGAGTAAGAATTAGCCCAACTCTCGTTATTAAACCCTTACGGTAAGTTGGTATTTATTCTTTGACCAGCCAGCATATCAATATCTTGATCACGTGTCTTGCTTTCCGTCCTCTTCCAGGTATATCCATGCCGATCCCAGTCTTTGGATTGCAGGACGATTCGAAGGTCTTTAAGGAGGGGAGCTGCCTGCTCGCTGATGACAACTTTGTCCTCATAGGTTCTTTCGTGGCATTTTTCATCCCCTTAACCATCATGGTGATCACCTACTTCCTCACTATCAAGTCACTTCAGAAAGAAGCCACCTTGTGTGTGAGCGACCTCAGCACCCGGGCCAAATTAGCCTCCTTCAGCTTCCTCCCTCACAGTTCTATGTCCTCCGAGAAGCTCTTCCAGCGGTCCATCCACAGGGAGCCGGGCTCCTACGCAGGCAGGAGGACGATGCAGTCCATCAGCAATGAGCAAAAAGCGTGCAAGGTGCTGGGCATCGTGTTCTTTCTGTTTGTCGTCATGTGGTGCCCCTTCTTCATCACCAACATCATGGCCGTCATCTGCAAGGAGTCCTGCAATGAAAATGTCATCGGAGCCCTACTCAACGTGTTCGTCTGGATTGGGTACCTCTCCTCCGCTGTCAATCCACTGGTCTACACACTGTTCAATAAGACTTACAGGTCTGCCTTCTCGCGGTATATTCAGTGTCAGTACAAGGAGAACAGAAAGCCCCTGCAGCTAATTCTAGTGAACACTATACCCACATTGGCATACAAGTCTAGTCAACTCCAGGGGGGACAGAAAAAGAACTCAGAGGAAGACACTGAACCAACAGGTAACGACTGCTCTATGGTTACTCTAGGAAAACAACCCTCAGAAGAGACGTGTACAGACAATATTAACACCGTGAATGAAAAGATTAGCAGCGTGTGATGGACCCGTTGCTCTGACAACTGCACTTGAACAAGGTTTTAACCCTTGCGTGTGGGGGCGGGGGTAAGGAGACTGGGACAAATGAGAGCACCCCAGTGACTCAACAGCCTATGCCTCATTGTGTTCTGTGTCCAAGGAGCAGCGAGTCACAGTGTGCACTGGGACAATGTCCTGACAGCATCTGAGCTAGGAGTGTTAGGGTTTTATCATTGTCCTTTTAACATTGTCAGTGAGATCTTTAAAACCATTTTCCTCTACTGTACAATTATGAGGCATAAAATCAATCCAGCTAATTTCTATTATCAAATAGAAACCTTGCAGCCCTGTTGTTGATGAGTGGCTTGGCAGTGAGTTGGTAACTGATTATTGTATATAAAAATAGCTAGAAATGATGAAAATAGTGAATAGCCTCTTTTTTAAAAAAAGCGTTTAAAATTCATCATGACGCATATTTTGAAAATAGAAAATAGTATTACGAAATTTGTACTGCTAATACAATTAATTGAAATACTTGACAATATTTTTCATTCTTGCCTTTTCATAGATGCCATTTTGAAATGTTCACAAGATCGCTGGCATTCGCTGCGTTTGTCATTTAATTCTCAGATGTGGAAGGGTTTTAAGTGTTATTCGATAACGCGCTGCTTTCTCTTCTACTTCTTGGGCTTTACCTGAATTTGCAATGTGGTCTTGTTTCTTATATTTTCATCTCTGTAAACTAACTATCAAAGGATAATTTCGCTTTTCGAAATACAGTTCTAGCAATTGCTTCAAAAAAAAAAAAAAAAGCATCCTGGAGGTGTTTGGTCACGCTCTACGGAACCACTGCATTGCGCATGCGCCCTTTGAGCTGCGACCAGTACATTGAGTTGACTGTCCCAGCTAAGCAATAAACTCAGGTTTCTCGCTGTTAGCAGTAGTTTCTTAGGCTATTTCTGTAAAAATTAAAAAAAAATTAAAAAAATAAAAAAATCAAGTGATTTTTCCTACTGACACTTAATCAGGTAAAACTGATGTTTTCAAAGGGCAGGGGATGTAGCTCCAATGATGAGCGCTCATCCAGCTCACAGGAAGCCCTAGCTTGGACCCCCAGAGCTGTGTGAAGCCGTGGTACAGGCCAGTAATCCTAGTCCCTGGGAGATGCAGGTGAGAGAATCAGGACTTCCACGCCCTTCTCAGCTGTGTACCAGGTTTGAGGTCAGTGTGGACAGCATGAAACCCTGTCTCTGAGAAGTTAAAAACATGATACTTTGAGATTGATGTATTTATATTATTTATTAAAACAGGTTAGCTTGACAGTGATCTACTGAGTGTGTCTTAGGAGTGGAGCAGTTTCTTAGTTGCTAAGGATATACAAAGAAATGCATAAGGTCTTTGAATTTAACAAAGGACAATTTAATTGGTTGTTATCAAAAGTATGAACGGATTTGTTTTGAGAATCAATCAGTTCGGTTTCTTTTT
Source organism: Neodon shergylaensis (assembly GCA_025134845.1). NCBI lineage: Eukaryota > Metazoa > Chordata > Mammalia > Rodentia > Cricetidae > Neodon > Neodon shergylaensis. The sequence goes on along the minus strand of JABTXL010000002.1, from coordinate 36,968,706 downwards.
TATACCTGATTCAGAAAAGAGTTTGTATCCACTCCTGAGAATATTTTATTTCAGTTTTCCTCATTTGCCAAGCAGGCAAGGAAATGGGGGAAAATTTGAATCAATGATTTGAACTGACGTATAGAAATAAACACCTCATACTGGATCCAGTCCGTGACTATCAAGGCTTAAAGCAATATTTTTGTTCCTTCCCTCTAAAACTGCATTCATTTTACTCTGAAAGACACTAGCTCCCAATGAAAAAGTAAATACAGCTGTGCAGTGGTGGTGCACACCTTTAATCTCAGTGTTTGGGAGGCAGAGGAAGGCAGATCTTTGTGAGTTCTGAGACCAGCCTAATCTATAAGAGTTAGTTCCAGGACAGACTCCAAAGCTACAGAGGAACCCTGTCTCGAAAAAACAAAATAAATAAATTAAATTAAATTAATTATTTTTTAAAAAAAGCAAATATCGGTTACCATAATGTTTTGTAGAAATGGCTATTACAGACTAATGAGAATCAGCCACCGTTGGTCCGTTGGTCCACCTTGACACTGTGATGCCCAAGGGTAAATTGCACATTTCTGTTGGGACAGACGATAGATGCAGGATAAAATGCTGAAGGGTTTTTATTGACTATAAAGGTGTTTTGCTGTAAGTCTTTGGGAAATGTTACAGGTTTGGGGAATTAAAAAATATAGGAAGCTTCATTGTGTAAGTCGGAAATGCATCAAGGTTTTCCCAAGTTTGTCCTTACAGGAACTTCAGATGACGGCCATTCCTTCAGACATAGAATTGATAGTGCGTCTCTAGTACCGAGGTTGTTTTTAAAAGGAGTTAGCCCTTAATGACTAGACCCTAATGACTGCTACAAATAGAAGTCAGAAGAAGTCTGCTCTAATGCGTTTTTGCCTTAGTTTCAAACGTGTCAATAATATGCATTAAGGAAAAGATTACAGATTCAAATCCACGGACTTAATTCATCAGGATGAACACAAATACTGCCTGGCAGATGTCTTTTGACTACACATATATTACCAGTGTGTATGTGGTTTTTCTCTCTGTAAGTATCTATTGAAGTGTATATAAGAAAATGTGTGCCTGTATATATGTACAGACATGTTCCCATGCACTTTATTCAATATTTATATATTTATATGGAAGAAGAGCAAGTCGGTGAAAACATACACATGTGCATGTTTGAATCATGTTGATCTAAATGTGAATTCATGTTCTAATATTTCTATGACCTTCCATGACTGCCAAGGGAGGTCACTGTGTAACAGAGATGCCCTTTAAATAAACTGGAAGTTGCTTTCATGGTATGGAAAAGTTTTCACACAGTTCTATCAGGGTGTTGAAAACAATCATCTGTTTTCCATGAATTAATCTTAAATTGAATGGTAGCTTAAGGCCTCTCTTTAGTCTGGGTCCTTCCTGACCTCTATGGCTTTTCAGATACCCTCCTCTCCCCAGTAGGGGGAGCAATGACCCTCTAATGATTTAGGGATCCGTGATGAAAGGATTCATTTCTAGTCAATACTATTAAAAGAGTAACAAACTTCACTCTTCTTTAAGTTGAATGATAGCTTCTTCTAGACCTAAGGGGTTCAAATGCCATAGTTAAGGAAAGCCCAGTTAAAGCTTACATAATCTATTTGGCCACATTGCCATCTCATGGTCAGTTTTGGGAAGTGCCACCAGAGTCCAATCAAATTGGAACCGTACTGCTTTTGGCAAAAGGGTTCTTCTCCCATTTTGTGCACTGATGAAACATATTTATAAAGTGTTGTTATTCTGTGCCATATGTAACAAACATAGTGAAGATTTATTTTATGTACTGATTTTAATCTATTCTAAAATATTTCAAGAATGAATGATTAATTGCCAATAAAGTACATTAAAAACAGTGAGTCAATAGTTGTGTTTGCTCAAAGGAATTGTCCAAACCTTCCAGATCTCCAAGATGAGGACAGTTAGAAAGTGAAAGCCTGGACTTCTGACTTCACCACATCACAAAGCTAGAACCTCACTTCTCGTTGACAGAGATTTCTGACCTGCCCAGTCCCGCAGCCGTTCAGTCCCAAAGAAACACACAGAGGTCTACATTAATCGTGAATTGGTTGGCCGATCAGCTCAAGCTTCTTATTAACTTACATCTTAAATTAGCCCATAATTCTTGTCTGTGTTAGCCACGTGGCTTGGTACCTTTATCAGTGAGGCAGTCGCATCTTGCTTCCTCTGTAGCTGGGTCACAACTGCAGATTCAGCCTTTCCTCTTCCCAGAATTCTCCTTTTCTCATTGTACTGCCTCTACTTCCTGCCTGCTCGCCCTGCCTATACTTCCTGCCTGGCTACTAGCCAATCAGCATTTTTATCAAAATACAAATAATACATATTTACAAGGTACAAGACTATTGTCCCACAGCAACTTCCTCAGCTTATTGGTCATGAGTCAGTTTCTAGCCACACACAGAGGACAGATGCTCTGTGTCTTATTGATACTACCAAGAGATATAGAGGCATGCCCACAGGTGTACACAGGTACAGGTATATTACCATATATGCCCGAGAAAACACACACACCTACAGAAGAACCATAGTTAATCAAGGACGTATAGCATCATTAAATAGGCCAGAATGTCACCTGATTCATCTTTTCACCTTTAAGAGTAGAAACAGAGCATGGCTTCATAGCTGCTTGCCTATAACTCCAGCACTCAGGAGTGGAGGCTGAAGGATAGAGGCTCGGGGATGCCTACAGATTACAAGGCCAGTCTGAGTTAGATGATACCCTGTTTCCAAAACATTTTAAATGAGGAAAGTATAATTACAAACAGAGAGAGTGGTTTTTCCCAGGTTGTCATGCCTCATGTGTTGAACATCTACCTACTGTGTGCCAGGCGTTCAGCTGTTTGTTTTGCTCGTTTTACATAAATGGACTCTTTGCCATGATCCTAAAGGTAGGAATAGTCTTCTTGAAGATGAGAAAAGTGAGGTTCAGTTAGTGACATGTCAAAAGTCACACAGCTAGCAAGAAAAGTGGTCATTCAAGCCAGGGGCATCTGATTCAAATCCATAAATGCTCCTCCCAACTTCATCCAAGTGCTGGAAAGAGTCCCTTCAGAACCGAAACACTCCAGTTTCTATCTTTGCTTCTCCTATACACTTGGTCTTATCACCATGCACCTCACTGTGTCACCTCTAGAACGGGCCTGCTGGGCCCTGCTACCTAACTGACAGAATGTGGCTCCATCTGATCATAGCCATAGCTGTCCCTGATAACCTACAACACACTGGAAATGTTAGGAATGTGTTGGTTTGCTTTAGTTTTTGTTTGCTTGTTTTCATTGTGATGAAACTAAGGATTCCATTTAGGGTCTCCCACTGCTAGGCAAGCATCCTGCCACCAATCTGCCACCGAACTGTAACCCCAGTCCTCTTTTAAACTTCCTCTAGAGAGAGGGTCTTAGGTTGCCCAGGCTGGCCTTGAACCTACTCCATAGCTTAGGAAGGGCCTGAACCTGTGTTCTTCCTCCAATATAGTTCTTCAGAATTCTCTGCAGTTTTCTTTGAATGTTTCTGACCTTAGAACTACTTTTTATGTCTGCCACCATGAGGCAGAGGTTCCTTCATCTGGCTCCCTTTATTGCATCTACCTGAAGTTACCCTTTCAATGTCCCATTTGGAAGACCGTCACCAGATAGATGATCACATTCCATCTGTACCCAACAAGCAAGATTAAGTTACTCATCCTTGATAAGTCCATTGAAAGAGCCAAATTAACAATGAAAACAATAAATAAGGATGTATTCGATGAGGGATGAAGAGATTCAGAAGGCAGGAGAGAGCTAAATGTCTCCACCAAGGTTTTTGAGTTTCATATATGAATATATACAATCTGGTTACACTCACCTCTCTCTCTTGTCTTCTTTCCCTCCCATCCCTGCCAAACTCCTCTTGTTTGGCCCCTTTCTCACGTTCATCTTTTTGTTTTGTTTTATTACCCACTGATTTTAACCAAGACCCTCTGTATGACCATGCAGTTGGGACTTGGTGGAGCTTGGTGGGCTCATCCAAGGTCACAGCACTGAAGCTAATGACTGTCTTTCCTCCAGAATTTGCAAGTAGCCAACAGTTCAGCAGAAGGGATGGGACTCTGAGAGCTCCTTCCTGCACCATGATGGACTAATGGCTGACCCAGTTTTTGCAGGCTTAGTGGAAGCAACCAACCTCAGCCGCTGTGGGATCATGATAGCAATGACTGTCATGCCCTGAAGGAAATATTTCAAAGCCTTTTGCCTCATCTCCTGGCTCTTACATCCTTTCCTTCTCCCTTTCCCCAATGTGCCCTGAGCCTTACCAAGGATGATATAAGGTCAGTTTAAGGCCAAGCACTCAGTCTTCACTTATTCTCAATACCTGAAGCAGCCATAAATCCTTGCATTTGGTCACTGCAAAGTAGTGATAATTTGCATATGCAAAGCAGGGTTAAAGCTTCCAGCTCAGCTCACGTGAATCAGCACACAATTGCATTGCATTTCGTTCACTACAGAGAAAAGTTTCTCTGATTGAGGCTAATGGTGTGGGACAAATATCTATATTCTGTCAATTATATTTTAAATAAATGCTGATTAGCCAGTAGCCAGGCAGGAAGTATAGGCGGGACCACCAGACAGGAAGTAGAGGCAGGTCAATGAGAACAGAATTCTGAGAAGAGAAAAGCCCATTCTTCCGCAGTCCTGATCCATCCACAGAAGAAGCAAGATGTGACTGTCTTGCTGAAAAACGTACGGAGGTAGCTATACATGGCAAGCATAGACAAGAATAATAGGCTAATATAAGTTATAAGAGTTAATAAGAAGCCTGAGCCAATCAGTTTAATGTAGACCTCTGTGTGATTTCTTTGGGACTTAATGACTGCAGGAACCGGGCAGAACAAGAACTGGGCAGGACAGAAACCATGACAACAGGCTAAGATTGGCATTTGTCTATGAGTATAATTGATTTCTAGAAATAAATATTTAGAAGACACCTTAAGCCTATGTCAGTTTAGCTACACACTAGGAAGTTCCCATCTTGGGCCTAAGAACTGTTGTCATGAGATTTTTACTGGGATTACAGTACCGGGCATGAACTCCCTCCTTTGAAGTGGGCCTCAAATTTAATCAGAGATTGGTTGGTTAGTTCTTTTAACACAAAAACGTAACTCTTATTGCAAAGGGGGATAAAAGATAGTTTATTACAAAGCTAAACAAATACAAAAGACTATGACCTGGGAACACTAATTTGGATCACCCCAAATCCCATGTTCCAACATGGACACAGTGTAACGAACTTTTTACAGTAGCGGGACAAAGAAAATCATAAATCAAGGCATTTTTCAAATATGTCAGTGAGAACATTAAGTTGGCGATTACAGAACAGCAGAGAAATCTCAGCTATAGACCTCATGTGCTATCTGATGATGCTCAGCTTTTGGATTAGTGAAAACTGCGGATTAAGTTAACATGAGGTTTTATGTGTTAGTCATACGATGTTAGGTCGGACATTTTCGGCGGCTAAAGATGACCCAAGATAAATGTTATTGGCTCTGGACCTCTCCACAGTCATGGGAAGAGGTAGTAGGCTAATCACCATTGCCGACGGTTCCAGACTTTCACTCCCCTCTTCCTAACAGTCGTGCCACTATGGCACCAGCGAGCGCACAAGGACTGCCAGGTTGGCATCGTAATTCATGGGGTTCACAGCTGGTTGAGACTGTTAATGCCTTTTCTCTCTGTGTTAATCAGGATTCTCTGGAGAAACAGAGCAGACAGAAGGAATATACACACATATATGGGAATTATTAAAGTAGGCTTTGATGCCAGCTAAACAAAACTGATGGTGAGCAGGCCAAGAGCAAAACCTTCTTTTGTCCTTGTCCTTTATATAGGCTGCCACCAGAAGGTATGGCCCAGATTTCAGGCAGGTTCTCCAACCTCGAGTGATCTGGATTTAAGGTGGGTCTTCCTACCTGGAATGACCCAGTAAATCAGAAAGCCCTCACAGGTATGCTTGGGTTTTAGTTAATTCCATAAGTAGTCAAGTTGGGAACCAACAATAGTCATCACACTCTCCCAGTGTTCTGTGTGGCACCTTCTGGGGCTATGATAGCTAACTAGCAGGGCTAAACCATCCAGCTCAGCTCTAACTTGATTTCTCTGCATTCTCCAATGATGGCGTATGGAGTCTTCAGCAATAGGGTTTACCAGCTCATTCTGATGGGCAACAAGGAGGAATAACAAGAGCCTTGTAATTTAACACCCGTGTGTTCACACGACCCGGGACACCATGAAAGCTTCCTGCCTACTTAGAGCCTCTTCAAATGGCCCAATTGCACCAGGAAAGAGACAGAAAATTCAGGTCAGCTCTGCTTCTCTTGTCTGACTGTGGGCAAATGTTTCTTTCGCCTGGAAGGTAGGACAGAAGACTTAGAGCTAATGATAAAGGAACCTGTCATAGGTCTGAACTTACCTGAACGTTGGAAAGCCTAGTCCTTCAGACCTCGATGAACCAAAGCAAAGAACATTCTGGAATGCTTCCATTCTATAGATGAACTTCATGCAATAGCAGCTAACTTTCATAGCCGCAATCCTGTGACAAATCAAAGATCAAAGGAATTTGTCAGATGTGGAGTCGAAAGTGAGATATCAGCATATGCGGGTCTTGCTGTGGCATTCTCTCACAGTCAGACCTCCTGGGAACACTTCTGTAGCTGCTATAAGACGAAGTTGCTCTTTTCAATAGTTCCCAGCTTCCTAAAGAGTAACTGAACCTTTTATTTGAGATCAGTTTTCTCGAAGGGTTAAAATTTGAAAGCCCAAATCGATTTAGAACTCAGGGTGACAAAGAACTTTTTATTTATTTTTTTAAAACTAGATTATTGTTGAAAGGAAGCCAAGGTCACTTAGGTCTTCACTTATAATTAGAATTATGAGATCTTCAAATGGTGTTTTTTTGTGCCTCCTAGAGAACAGCACAGCGTGTACTTCCTGTCCCACATTTCCTTCTGATATTGAAAAGTGATGTACGCCATTACTCATCACGTCTGAGTTAGGGTGACTCTGAGAACAGAGCCAAGAGTGAGGTTCAGATTGCCAACATGCAAGATGATAAAAGGAAGAAAATGGGGTTAGAGAGAAGAATGAAATTTCCATAAATGTATTATATCTGTGGATGCCGGGCGTGTAGCCATTGATCTAAGCTGAGTTGAAGACATCATTTATTCTCTCAGCAGTTCTATTAATGAAAACCCCTGTGTGTTTATTCTACATAAAGGTGGATTACATATGGGAAGTCTGAGGATAGCAGTATCCTTTTAGAAAACAAATGAGGTCTTGTATGGGAGATTATTTGATGCACTTTACAAAATATGTGTTTATTTTATTCAGTCCTCCAACTTTGTCACAAATTAACCTAGGTAATATGCGTTGAAGGGGTACACAAGACAAGATGACCGTGACTGTTTTAGCCACCCTGGACACTAGTGAAAAGCAGCATTATATGGACCAATGACAAAAGTCTTCAGATTGTTGTAGAATTCATAAAAGTATTTTCATTATAAAAAGAAAATTAGGAACATCATAGACAAGAATTTCATAAGATAACAAAGTCATAAAAAGCAGTGACCAAGCCAAAACTAATTTTTTTCCAACACATACATATTTAATCATCTGTCTCTCTGGTGCTCTGAAAATGAGATATATCTGTTTTGCATTTAATCTCTAGAAGGAGATTTTTTTATGAATTAGAAGGAAAATATACCATTAGCACATGAGTGATGTGAGTCTGACAAAATTAAAACAACAAAATGCTTCTGAGAGCAACTGGGATGATTTCCATGAAACGTCATTCTTTGGTCAGGCTTCCACTAGAACACAGAGAGCAGGACTGTGACTAAATTGTCTCTGACCTTCTCTCCACAGAATGAAAAGCTATGGCCCACATTTCGTCTTGTTCCCATATACAGGATAGGCCTGACAATGTTCAGGAACTCACTAGAACTACTCAAAAAGAATAAGTCTTGAATCTGGTGGTGTAGCTTAGGAGAAGATCATCTGCCTAACATGTACAAGGCCCTAGGTTTTATCCTCAGCTCAGAAAAAACTGAAATCACAATCATTATAATGATATAAATAATTTATCTTAATAATAACAAGATGAGACAAACAGTGCTGTTAGAGGAACGGTTATATAATTATTCCTTGAGAAATTTGCCTTACTGATGTCAAAAGATAAGTGAACTATTTCTTCTTTGGGTATGGATAGTTTTTTTGGTTTTTGGGTTTTTTTTTTTGTTTTTTTCTTTTGTTTGTTTTGTTTTGTTTTGTTTTGGATTTTTGAGACAGGGTTTCTCCATAGCTTTTTGGTTCCTGCCCTGGAACTAGCTCTTGTAGACCAGGAAATATGAATTTTTTAAAATTTATTCTTTGACATTTTCATATTTGTAAACAATGTGTGCTGATTGTAAGTATTCCTAACAGTTCCATTCCCCATCATGCCATACCCTTAAAAATAAATAATAACCCACCAAGACCAACTGATGCTGCCTGTCTGAAGGTAGTCTGGTCTCATTGGCTTGATCATGTGTGGGTGACACATTTGCAGTGAGTTCATGAGTGCCCTGTCCAGAAGGCAGCATTTCACAATATCTTTCCCCAACCTTCAGCTATTGTGCCATTTCTAGCCCCTCTTCCACATGTTCCCAGCCTTGTGGTAGGAATAGAGGGGGCTAACATAGATGTCCCATTGAGGACCAAGAACTAGATAGTCACCTGGGTAAGAATATTACTATCTGTATAAGGCAATCACTATGCTGTTAAAAATGAGGAGTGATCTGTATAGATTCTAAGAATTTGGGTAAGTTATAGTCACCTGTAGGTGGGCAAATAATGAATACCAACAGTAGAAATTAGCAGTGTTTTGATGTGTTTTTCTTTTCTTGCAGTGCAAATAGTAAGCTCACTATCACCCAGTCTATTTCCCTTACAGTAAGAGGGAGAATAGGAGAAACACAGGAGCAAGATACGGATGCCAAAATCTGTTGAGCAAGAATTTTGTGCAGAGCTCACATATGCAATCACAATAAGGCAGCCAATGAATAAATGGTCTCAGAAGGCAGTTTGACCAACTTTTCCAAGCTGAAGAGTAGAAGTCTGTCCCTGTGGAAGGGAAGGGAGATAGAATACACTGGCATAAAGTACTAAAGGGAATGATGGAACAAGAAGGCATCAGAAATGAAGGGCAGAGTAGAAGAGGAAGTGGGGGGAGACACACACACACAAAGTTAAATTGGAGTCACCCTATAACGGGTAATAGCACCCCTAGTTGATACTCAAGGCTAACAAAATCAAACAAAACACAGTACCAAGTATAAGTTACAACTTGTGGTAGTTGAATGAGAATGGCCACCATAGGCTCATATATCTCATGCTTGGTTCCAGCTGGTGGAACTATTTAGGAGGGATTAGAAGGTGTGGCATTGTTGAAGGAGGCATGTCCCTGGAGGTGGTTTTTAAGGTTTCAAAAGTCCATGCTAGGCCCAGTCCCCCTTCAGCTGCAGCTTGAGGATCAGATGGAAGTCTCAGTTACTACTCCAGCACCACACTTGGCTGTTACCATGATCCTTACCACAATGGTCATGGACTTGTCCTCTGAAAAGGTAAGCAATCCCCAAATTAAGCACTTTCCTCCTTTGGTCATGGTATCTCTTTACAACAACAGAAAGGTAACTATGACATTTCTGTTGGAACTGTTGGCCAGTGAGGTCCCATAGCCCCAAACAACACAGACTATCATCAACGCTTTTGGTTACCCTCCATAACATGACAATAAGGCTCTAATTCTGCAGACATACATGCTTGCAGCATCATAGAACATGAAGAAATCAAGCTGGTACTAACCAGTTTTATTCCATACAAGATAGCTTTTCAGAGTGCTGGAAGGTTCCAAGGAAGCACTATAGGAGAACAGTATTCACCAGTCAGACCCAGTAAAGAACCCCTCGAGCTCTGGTGATCAGCCTGGAAAGACTTACCCACGAGTGCAATCGTGAGGCAACTGTCATGTGAATAACCAACTGCTTTTTCATTGTATCTAAGTACCACTTCACAGAAGAAACCCAAACCTGATACCACTTCTGGACTAAGATCCTATGGCTAGAGAGGTCATAGGACCTAAGGGAGAACCTACTGCTATTATTCTGATAAATGGACATAGTATTAAATTGACTGTTGATGACCTATTGTTAGACACATAGATCATTGCATCTCTTAGTCCTCATCTGAGAAGCTTCTATCTGCAGTCGATGGTGATTAACACGGAGACCCACAATTAGCCAAGGAATAAGAGACGAAAGAGTGCTCAACACTAAAAGGAACATACATACTGAAAATTCCCCTTCCAAGATTCAGGGAGCATTATAGAAGAGGTGCTGGAAAGAATGTCAAATCCTGAGGTGACGTGTGATTGCAAAAAAAAAAAAAAAATTCTCCTGGACATAGTTAGCTGCACTTATGAACTCAAGGCAGTTGTAATAGCACATCCAAAACTTGTGCAAGCCCAAACAAGACCAAATCCCAGCAAACAGAAGAGTTGGGCACACACTCTTACCCCAAAACATGGGGCCATTGGTGAGTGACAACTGCTAGGAGAGAGAGAAGTAGTTTTTCTAAGAGTGTAGTCCCTGGTAAGTTGACCACTCTTCTGTACAAGAGCGCACATCAAATAATATTTGTGCAGCAAATCTCTGTTGGTAGAGGCCACTTCTTTGTTCCTGGCTGCTGAGAACTGAAATAATCACACAGAAACTATATTATTTACAATGCTGTTTGGTCAATAGCTTAAGCATATTTCTGGCTTACTCTTATAGCTTAAACTAACCCATTTCTATTATTTTATATTTTACCATGAGGCTCGTAATTCCAGCTGGCAGCTCACATCTTTCCCCTCTGGCAGCTACATGGTGACTCCCTGACTCCGCCTTCTTTCTCCCAGCATTCAGTTTAGCTTTCCTGTCTAGCTCTATTCTGATAAGCCAATGATCAAAACAGATTTATTTATTAACCAATAAAAGCAGCACACATAGACAGAAGGACTTCCCACACCAGATCTTGATTTTATTTGTTTCTTTGATTTGATGGAGTGAAGCTACACCAAGCTCCAACTTTGGGCAGGATACAATTCTTCCTAGTGACTGTAACTTCCTGTTCAGGGTAAAGAGATCTTGATAAAGAAACACCATTTAGTTATCAATGTAATTCTCTACACAAAGAATTGCTCTTGACTGGATAGACAGAATGATAGCATACCCTTGTTGTCTCTCCTTTTGACTCAGCTTTTTGCCCAGAAAGTATACTCAACATAAGTTCCTCTCAAACAAAGTGGAAATGCATAAACTCTGTGGATCGTCTTAGTGGGTAGGTTCAAAAATAACTTTCTGATATGTTCCTTGTGCTCCATGCACCAAGGGAAAAAAAGGAATTTTAACTAGACAATTCATATTTTAAATGTGTTAGACATGCTAGTCAGAGACATTGCAAAACCTCTACTTCCTTCAAAGAATATAGAACTTAACCGTCAGGATGCAAATGGAAATGAGTAAGGAGAGACCAATAACATCTAACAGGCCTTGCAGAAGTAGAGAGACACATCCTACTTCATACCACATCCAAAGTTGTCAGAAAGATGCACAGAGAAGTGCTCCATGCTCACTACAGGCTTCCTAGTCTGTAGCTACCCTCCTCAGCCCGTTTCTCTCGTGTCTCTTTCTCTTATCATCTTCCTACCAACCCTCTTCTAGCATCTTAGAGTATGTCCAACTCAACATCCACCATGACGTAACCCTGCTTGGTCTTTGATCTTCTATAGTTACCAATAATCACTCCATCTACCCTGTACTTCCTTGTGCAGAGGTTTAAGGAAGGACTGATCGTGGTTCAGGTTCTCCATAACAGGACAGATATGTTCTGCTGAACCCTGTCTGAGGATGCAGACCAGATTCTAGCTAGAGGCTCTTCTCTATCTAATCTTCTGAGATGAGCTGTGTGGGAAGTTCCCCAGAAAGGATCTTTGGCAGGAAAAGAGTCACAGGATTTACCCTAGGTCTACATGCTAATGAAAACCTTCTCTGCAAAGTGAATCCATGGACTTCCTGTTCTGGTCAGTGTAGCTATCCGTTTAAGGCTTTGCATTCCTGTTTCTTTCCATTTTCCCTTCTAAATATAACTATTTTCAACTTCCCCTCCAAGCCTCTTCTGAAATACAGAACTTTCACAATAATTGACACTTAAAAGGATATTATAAGAAGCATGTCAACCACTTTTTTAATGGTTTAATTAGAAAAAGTCATCACAAAAAAAAAAAACAAACAAACAAACAAAATCCAGAGGCATGAATACAAAACAGTGGATGGAAGATGAGTCAAACTCAGTGATGTTTTTTGCACTGCTTGCCTCAGAATTGTGATTTGATGACCTTTACGGAGCAGTTACTGTACTCCGTGATTAAAATAGTCACATTACAATCTACAGGAAATTGGACAATTTAGGGAGAAAAAAAATCATTCAAACCTCAGTAGAGGAGAAAAATCACTGAGTAACTAAATTAGAAACATTTATGCCATCAGTTCGACAGAGCCCTTAGACCCACTGATGTTACAAAACTTGTATATTCCAGAATGTCTGCATTATAGTTGCCAGTGAGGGGAACGTGGATTTCAGCCTCTACAGATCAGAACCGTGAGACAAGTCAGAGCCTGGAACACTAATAAAAATATGGTAGGTCAGGCATGGTGGTGCACACCTTTAAGCCCAGCAGCACTTGGGAGGCCGAGGCAAGTGGATCGCTGGGTTTAAGGCCAGCCTGGTCTACAGACAGAGTTCCAAGACAGTCAGGACTCCACAAAGAAACCCCGTGGAGAAACAACAACAACAACAACAACAACAAAAATCATTAATAAAACATTCCTCCTGTATCACAAGAGTTATTCAAATTATTCATATTTCTTTTTTGTTTGGTTTGGTTTGGTTTGATTTTTTTTTTGAGGCAGTATCTCACTGTGTAGCCCTGCCTGACCTGCAAGTCATCTCAAACGCACTGTGAGCAGCCTCTGCCTCTGCCTCTGCCTCTGCCTCTGGAACCCTGGGATTAATATACAGCACAATGGTTAACAATACTGTATCACCACCATGCCTGGCAAATTTTTCATATCTTTTAGATTCACAGCAAGAAGAGAATAATGCAATAAAGCTGGGGTAATTTGTTTTTAAAGTATCACAGTGAATCGAAATTCTTAGGAAGGACATGGTGTAGAGTCTATACTTTAAATCTAGTGCTGAAAGATTTAAGAAGACATTAGAAATAGATTGCAAGCCTAGAAGTCACCCAGACATTACTATGTATCCTTTCTCTACCATTTACTGTCTGCGGGGAGCAATTATTTATACCTTGCCTCACCTGTTAAATGTGCATTGTTATGATTCAAATGTGAAAATTCTCCAGAACCTTCTCCCCATTCTGTGGTGCAGTACTGGGAGGTTGTGGGATGTTTGGGGCACAGGGCATGGCTTGGAGATACTAGGGGTGAATCTTCACGGTTATAACAGTCCTGTTTCTGGTCCCGTCTCTGCTTGCTGTCAGTCACAATGTGGGAAGCATAACCCACAGGCTTCTGCTGCTTAGGGCCAGACAGATTTTCCCACTGTGCCTTCCCCATCGTGAGGAAATGAGCCAGGACAAACCTCTCCTCCCTTAAGTTGTTCCTGTTAGGGGTTCTGTCACAGTGGCACAAGTAACTAATTCAAGGGTAACATTGGTTGGCAGCATTGTAAGAATCAGGGAACATTTACAGAGATTGTCAGTAACAGGAGCTGATTCATAGGAAGAGGTAGTGAGCAGAGGCTACTATGACCTCCTGGCCATTTTCCACAGGAAGGAGGAGAAAAATGAATGCAAGGGACCCTCAGTACTAACAAGCCTAAGGCAAAAGTTATATATGAGATCTAGCAAGGGTTCCCCACAAATCTATCCCTGTCTGGTTTTTCCCCTGGTGTATCTATAAGATGAGCTACCCAGGGGGAAAGCAACAAGAAAGGATGAATGCTGTGTGATCTCACTTACATGCAGGATATAAAACAGTGAAACGCATAGCAGTAGAGCAGCGCAGTGGTTATCAAAGGCCAGGCATTCAGGAGATGTTGGGCAAAAAAACAAAGCCTTACAGTCATGAAACTGATAACACACAACAGGATGTGAGCAGTTAGTAATCCTGTATCCCTTACTTGAAAATATCTAGAAAGGTAGATACGAAGTGTTCTTTCCGAATACATCTGTGCACAGATGTGTGGAGGTTGATGTGTTAATTTGACTGTTAGTCATTACATACATATATGTAAATTTAATCATAACATGGTATACCTTAATGTACACAGCTGTCAGTTACATCTCATTTAAGTTTGTGAGATTTCTGGGAGAAAAATGTATTTTACCATTCTTCAGTCTAGTCCATTCCCAATATACTTTCGTGAAGGCGTCAAGAAATATTAGATTGAGGAATGTAGAAACTATTTGACTTTAAAACTAAATAATAGAACATTCTTTGGAGTTCTTTTGAAGATACAGCTTAACAGGGGGCATCTGCTTTCCTGCCTTGTCTGGTTTTAAAAGTTATGAGAGATTCTTCCCATAAGGGGACCCCAACATAGGCCTCTCGGTCCCCCTGGATTGTGTTACATCAGATGCAGATAGGGTGGGAGCAATGCCTTCACCAGTGTTCCTCAGAGATGTGGGAAAACACAGGCTTGGTGCTTCTACAAGTGAGAAAGACCTATGGCCTGCTCCACCCTAGACAACAGCTGGCAATCCAGAAGACTTCTTTCAGGCCGCCAATGGACCAGCAGAAAGCAAAAATCAGATGCATTGGCAAAGGAGCTCCACATCTAAGCCTGGTGTGAAGGGAGTGAGCCTCCCCACCTCCCCACCTCCCCACATCCTCACATCCCCACCTCCCCGCCCAAGCACCACGGACAAGGGCCTCACGGGGGAAAGAGAGCATCTCCTTGTACTTTCCTACCAATCTTTAAGGCAAAACAGAAGTTGGGTACAGAGTAATTTTGATTTAGAAAAACTTTTTTTTCCTCTGAAATCTTATTATTTAGATTAATGGTAAGGAAACTATGACTTCAAGGTACATTTCCTCCGAATGGTATGAAAAACTGTTGCGTTGGCTGGGGAGGCGAGAGGCTCTTTCCATTCCTATCAACCATCTTTGAAGCAGTAAACAATTTTCATTTTTTACCACTGGCTGACATCTACTGGGCATCTACTGTCAAGCAGCCTCAGCTCCTCAGAACTCAAGAGAAAAGAACCAAGAGAGCCACCAAATCCCCAGATGACTCTTCAGCAGGAACAGGCACAGGTCTGCCCCTTGTCTACAGAGATCTTCCTCACGCCCCGAAATGGAGGCCCGGCTCTGCACATAAGCAACACTGTGGTACCCACGGCTTCCAAGTTTGAAATCACAGGTACCTGTGGGTTATTGTAACAGTCTTGTGATGAGGTGCTGTTAGTGACCAGCGTGAGTCAGAATAAAGCAGAAGAGGGAAAAATAAGGCAGACACGGGGATTCAAGCGCAGTCCACTGTCAAGGTGTAGATAAACTACAAGTGAACAGCAGAAGAGAATCACCAGAGTCCAACAGTTTGTTTAGATAATGACAACAACCTGCATCTTTCAAAAGCTCCGGAACAATAGTTCTCAATCTGCGGAACACATGGAAAATGCATGCTGCGGGGTCCCTTTCCAGAGATTCTCGATGCGTTTACCTAATTATTCTTTAGCAATAAAAACTTGGGAGTCAGATATTGGGATAAGATAAGACCTGAATGATCAGAAGTGGCAGAGAAGCGACCAGTGACCTCCCTTTCTCTTTCATTCCTCCATCCAAAAAGACTGAGACCCTCTCTAAGCCCTGCCCTACTGCTTCCTCTCTATCTGTTCTCAGTCCTCCAAAACCTATATGGTTAATTTTGGTCAGCTAGTACTTAGCTCAGTCCTCTAATTCAAAATAAACTTTATTGATAGTCTTGGGAGCATCAGAATGCAATCAAAATATCACACAGAGATTCTGTTTGGAAACATGTAGGGTGTAGGCCAGGAATCTACAGTTGTATATATCACACAGAGTTTCTACATAGTCTTCGGACCTCTTTTCAGGAAACAACGACTTAAAGATATGGCTGCAGCAACATTTTTCATTACTTCAGTGGAAATTTATTTGAAATGCATCCAAGTGGTCAGGCATGGTAGCACAAACCTGTAACCCCAGCACTCAGGAGGCAGAGTAAAGAAGGAACACAACAAGTTCAAGACCAGCCAAGCCTGTGTAATGAGACCTGTCTCAAACTTAAGTAATAGAGAAATGTAAAGTTCACCCAGTTATTTAGGGAGATGCTGGGAATTACTGCAAGGATGCTGACAAAGGCCCAGTCCCTGGTTTCAGAAAGTCCACAGGCTGACTGAACACACAGGCACAAGAGTGAATGGAAAACCGGCCATTAGCAGGTCTGGAAAGTATTTGTGAATGAGAAGACTGACTTGTGACAACTAGAGCCTGAAACTCCCCTCAGAGGCTCGTGTTTCCGGGACTTGGTTCTACCCCCACCCCGCCCCCACATCTTGCAGATGAAATTTGAAGTCTGTGGTGCATTTGTGAGATGGGGTTGAGGTGGAGGCAGCAGACCTGTAAGGATTTTATCCCTGCTGGTCCAGCTGCCGATCTGCTTCTTGGCTCATGCCTTGAGGATCCTAAGCCATGCGTGGTGGTGCATACCTCCTTTAATCCCAGCGCTCAGGAGGCAGAGGCAGGCATGTCTTAATCCCAGCCTGGTTCTACAAAGCAAGTTCCAGAAAAGCCAGGGCTACACAGAGAAACCCTATATCAAAACCAAAACCAAAACCCTTACCTACGCAGGCTCTCACTGAGTTGCACCATGACTTGATTACACAGACACCAGATGGGATCATAGTATTGAAAGTAAAGATGCTGGAGGTGAACATGATGGCCATACCTAAAGTAGAAAATGATGACAATGTTTGGAAATAAGAAGAATGAATAGGTGATAGGAGAACAATTGAATGAAGCTCTTTAGAGACTCCAGGCACACAGTCTTCTGATCATCATACCAAGAATCTTTATCCTCAATTCCAAAGCCAAAAAATATCAAAAACTGAAGTTGCTACTTACTTTATTTAGTTAGTGAGCTACCCACTTTGAACACCAGAGCACCAGAGAGCAAAAAGGACCATGGGCATGAAGAGGAAGACAAAATCTCATCTCTGGTGTGGACTGATGCTAACAGAGACCATCACCATGCAGAATGAAAAAGAAAATAAATGGGGGCTGTGGAGAGATGGCTCAGCGGTTAAGAGCATTGCCTGTTCTTCCAAAGGTCCTGAGTTCAATTCCCAGCAACCACATGGTGGCTCACAACCATCTGTAATGGGGTCTGGTGCCCTCTTCTGGCTTTCAGGCATACACACAGACAGAATATTGTGTACATAATAAATAAATAAATAAATAAATAAATAAATAAATAAATAAATAAATAAATATAAAAAAAGAAAAGAAAACTAAAAGACTAAAGAATGTTCAAGGGAAGTTAGACTAAATAATAATTTTCAATTCAAGTTACTCATTTTTGAAAACAGTTTTTAAATTAATACATTAGTCATATTTGGAGAAATCCACTTGTCAGTCAAACTTCAAGCTTCTTTTTCTTTTTATTAATGTTGAGGACTTTATATATGGGCACTGCATCTATCTGTATCACTCCCACCCTTCCTCATACAACTCCTCCACAATTCATATCTTTTTAGAAATATATGCACACACATATACATATATATCCATGCATATACAACCTACTGAGTCAATTTAGCTTTGCTCATATGCACACGTGTCCAGGGCCGATCACTTGGGATCGGACAGCACATGAGGAATCTTATCGTGAAAAAAACTGATTCTCCCTCCCAGCTGCCATTGATGAACCACAGCCCTCCATCTAGGGATGGACCAATGTAGGATTTCTCCTGTCCAAGTTGGCTTATCTGTGATGTTATCAGTATGCTGATCTTGTTTATGGGTACATTTCCTCCGTCACCTCAAGCTTTTTAAAACTCAGATAAATGAAGACAAAAACCAATAACATGTGAGCTGGGTGGGGCACTTCAGCATGCTCCTAAAACTACAGTATTTATGCCTCTCGATAGCCCCCCTAAATTTTTGTTAGCTTGTGCTTACAGATTCTGCCAAGTCCTCATTTCAGTGAGGATTCAAGTTGCTTTTCTGTATATGAAGTTTCAGAAGATAGATTCCCTAGCAGCAAAGCCCCTATAGACAAGGAGAGGCTTGAGAGCACCAGGAAAGGAATTTCCGGAGCCGTGTGTGCTTTCGCACCAGTGCCAGGGGAGTCTCTACTGAGTTCATTAAATAGCATGACATTACTTATTTCTGCTTCTGGGGGAACACATGGAAGCCCATACCTCTCTCCTGTTCAGTACTCCATATGATTTGATCACTGTTTTCTGTCAATAGATTTTCCCCAGTGGAAAGAGAATTGCAGTGGTTTGTACATCTATTAACCTTGTTTGCTTCCCCATCTCCTCAGTTAATAATAAATTCAACTGTTCCATCCTTGATTGCATTTTTCTTTATAGTTCTATATTTATCAGATGGCCACATGGCATATTACAATGCCCTTGCCAATTCTATGCACCAAATATTTGTCTCGGTCCCCCTGGATCCCTGAGGAAGCATGTGCTGAGATTATATACAAGTTGCCTAAATGAAGTCCCGTGTGCACCTAGAAAAAGATGTCAGTATCACATATAATTTCAACAGGTGTGTAAATGTTATGAGAATATTGTATTAAACAGGGATTTCTAGAAGAATAGAACCAATAATGTGTGTGTGTGTGTGTGTGTGTATACTTTAAAAGGAAATTTATTAGATTTGCTACACCCTAAAGACTGGGTAGAAAACAATGGCTGTATGCACACCAGAGAAAAACACAGTAGCACTCAAACCAAAAATTCTGGATACCTTGGCAGTCCCAATGCAGCACTGAAAGTCTAGTTCTCTGGAAAGTCATTGATATTAAGCCTGTATTGGAAGACCTACACCAATATAGAAAGAACCAACATATGTTAGTTTATTTAGTAATATATATTAGAATGAATATATAAGCTCATTATATCTCTAAAGGAGATTTATTAGAATGGCTTCCAGCTAGTCCAACAATATCTGTCTACCAATGAAAGGTCTGAGAATCCAGTACTTGTTTGATACATGAAGAGAGATGTTTCAGCTGGTCTTCAGTATATGCTAGCATCCCAAAGAAAATCCCAAAGAAGTCAGGTCTAATAGCTGTGAAGGAGGAATGGACTTGCTAGTGAGAGTGAGCAGTCCTTTATACAGGCTTCTAGCAGAAGGTGTGGCTCAGATTAAAATGGATCTTGAAGTGGATCTTACCTCTTCAAAAGGTCCAGATTAAAGCTGGGTCTTTCCACTTCAAATGCTTTGAGAGAAAAAAAATCTCTCACAGGTGTACCCAGTCAGTTGGGTTTTTAGCTAATCCCAGATGTAGTCAAGTTGACAACCATCGCAGCAGGAAGCTGTTGCTTTTCCCCTGGACCATGTCGCATCTGAATAGCCCTTTGAAATTTGTTGCCTACTCTGAAGATGGCTCTTCTCTTCCAATACCTTGATTTTTAAACCAAGAAACTTGTAGGCGGAGGTGGCCGCTTGTTGGTTCCCAGCCACCCCAGCTAGCTTAGCCCCGAAATAACCACGCAGAAATTAATAAACAGTATTAATTAAATCACTGCTTGGCCCGTTAGCGCTACCTTCTTATTGGCTAACTCTTAAATCTTAATTTAATCCATTTCTAATAATCTGTGTATGGCAATATGGTTGTGGCTTACCAGCAATGTTGTGCATCTGACTCTGGCGGTGGATCCATGGTGTCTCTCTCTCACTCCACCCTTCTTTCTCCCAGCATTCAGTTCTGTCTTGCCCACCTACCAAAGTTCTGCCCTATCAACAGACCAAGGCAGTTTCTTTATTCATTAACCAAGACAGAAGGACCTCCCACATCAGAGACTCATATCAGATGCCAGATCTCCAGAACTGTGTAGTAGCTCACGTGTGACTCAGTTTCCATCTGGAGTCATTACTGATTTAAAGAAGTCATTTGAGTTCAAGATAGCCTGCCCTTCTTGCTCCAAATATCCTTGAGGACTGTGAGAAAGTTCATCATTTAGCCCACAGGAAGGAGCATTTTCACCCATGAGAAAGAACAAATTATTAAGATTTGGGCTGGGGTATGCCAGCCGGAGGCACTCCTTGTTAGAGATGAGAAGCTGCTTAGCTGAATGAGACAATGCACCTGTTTGAGCTTCCTCCTAAGGACAGTGCAGGGATGCAGCCAGCTGACTGTACCTGCCCTTTGTTTTGCCGTTTGCCTGTAATTAGTTTATATGCTGGCTGAGAAATAAACTCGGGGCTGTTTGGCATTAACTTCAGTCCTCCTGGTCTATCCAATGTTTCTGTCTTCATTTCTCTTAATCTAACATTTCCTCAGCCTCAGCGCCCCCTCCCAGGGCACTCCCAGCTGACTTCTGTGTGGCAGGTTCCAACAGAACTGCAGGATGTGTGTGCTTTAAGTCAATCACCTTGTTGTGTCAGCAGTAAGAAACTAATATACAATCCACTCTTCATCTCATAGCAACCAAAGACAGTGACCTCTTCTAGAAAGGTTCTTCCAGTTCTAAAATTTCACCAGCTGGTTCTCAGATAGGTGGTTTGCTTATTTATGTATTTATAATGTATAGATGGAAGGGTGTTTATTCACACATATAGAAAAACACACATAGGAACAAAAGACACAATATACAGAAAAATAGAAAATCAAATTGAGAAAGAGCAGAGAGGGGGGAAATACTTGTTTTGTTTTGTTTTTGTTTTGTTTTTTTTTGTTTTTTGTTTTTTTCGAGATAGGGTCTCTGTAGCTTTGGAGCCTGTCCTGGAACTAGCTCTTGTAGAGCAGGCTGGCCTCGAACTCACAAAGATCCGCCTGTCTCTGCCTCCCAAGTGTTGTTTCGTTTTTGAAAACATCCCCGGGACCAAATACTATAACCATGGCAGCCACCACACCACAGTGTGATATGAAGCTAACTCCATACAGTTGCGTTCATGACTATGGCCATTAGTCATCAATTGACCAAGGAGATATTATTGATCAGATCCTGTTGGGACCATTCAGAGTCCTGGCCTCCAGCTGTTCTTCCCTGCTAGAGATCTTTACTTTCCTTCTGATCTGAGTTACTGAAAGCTGTGTCAAAGTTGTTTACCAGCTCTGCTTCACGAGCACGTGTTGCCTTGCCTTGAGGATCAGAGGATAAGGTTTTCACCTGTTGGCCCACCTGACTGTGTTGGGTATATAAGCCTCCATGGTGCTATTGAATAAAGGGCTTCTTACCAGTGACTAGAGGTCCGTGTCTCTGTCTCTCTGTCTGTGTGTCTTTGTGTGTGTTTCAACCTCCAGCCCCTTGCCCGAAGCTCGCGAACTGTATGGTAGTGCATAGAGTGCAGACGGGCATTGTGCGCTACAAGATCCCATGCAGTTGTGTGCTTGTTTGTAACAGACAAGAAGTGTGTGGGGCTAGAGAGGTGACTCAGAAGTTAAACTGGCTCAACTGTTCTTGCAGAGACCCAAGTTCAGTTCCCAGTATCCATATCAGGTGGCTCACAACCACCTCTAAACTTCGGCTCTAAGGGATCGGAAACCCTCTTTTGGCCTCTGTGGGCACCTATACTCTTGTGCACATATACTCAGACACTGGAGCCCACAAATACACACAACTGAAACTAAAAGGAAAGGCATCTTTTTTAAAAGGAAAAACATGTAGCTAAGTCATGACTACCATCATCCTGTGTAGTTTTTGCTGGCTTGTTGCTGCTGTCTGTGTTCAGTCCCCATTTCTTGGGAGGTAGGGGGTGACAAAGTCAATGGCACAGACTCTGAGAGACTCCAATGCAGAAGCTCTTTATTGTAAAAAATAAAAGTTGGGAGTTTTTATGGGGTTAGAGAAATTGAGCTGCCCCAGGAATGTTTTTGTTTGGTCCTTTTGAAACTGGTGGTCACTTCTGGTGTGTTGTGATTGGCTAGCAGCACATGTCATTAGTTACCGTTCACTGACAGGTTGCCTTGTCCAATTTTGCTTTCTCATTGTGAGCTTGCACGCACTTGCTTGTGCTATTGCTCTGCCTCAGTTGTGTAGACTTCAGCCTTCTTCGATAGAGATAATTTGACCATGCCCTTTCTTATTTCTTTCCCTTTTGTTTCTTCCACTTGCCTTATTGAGATAGATAAGCTTTCAAACACTGCTTTATAATCCGGAAGCTAAGATCCCACTAAAGACAGACTTTTCATCCCCCTGAGAATTTGATTCATGCTCCCTGAGACCTCCAAACCCTCCACACCCTGATGGTCCTTTTAGTTTCCTCCAACTAAATACGTATTCACACTGAAGACAAAGAGAGCAGACAGAGCCTTCACCCGGGTCCTAGAGTAAGATGCTCTCCATGTCCATGGGCAGTCACATCTGCTGGAGTGCACCTGGCCTGTTCCTCCCACCGCTGACTCACAACATCATGATTTTCAAATGTTGTTACTATATCACTGGCTCACAGGTTGTATAGTTGGCTCTAGGAGGTGGACGACTGGGCTAGAGCGGTATTTAACCCTTATTGGAAGATATTGGCTATGTCATGTTTGCCTGCGCTAGTCTGGGCTGGAAGCCATGGGCACTGGTATAAACTCACTAGCTTCCATTTTTCCTGCTCCTCTTGAAAACCTCCTCTAACAAATGAGTTGATGGTCTGGAGACAGATTGCTTCAATTTGTATTCAACTCATCTCACAAATAAAAGAGATCATTTAAAAATATTTATTTACTTAATTATTATCTATACAGTGTTCTGTATTCCTACATGCCAGAAAAGGGCACCAGATCTCATTATAGATGGTTGTGAGCCACCATGTGGTTGCTGGGAATTGAACGCAGGACCTGTGGAAGAGCAGAAAGAGCTCTTAACCTCTGCGCCATCTCTCTAGCTCCTAACAAGATCATTTTTATTGATTAGTTTATTACTTGACTATCCTCTTCACTCTCTAAAACTGTAGGGGGCACAGAGGTCTTTGTGTTTATAGACATGTACTAGGTGATCCTGGATAGATATAGAGATAGAGATAGAGATATAGATCTGTTGTTCCTTCAAATAAAGGATAGAAAAATCTGTTTTCCACCCAGAATGCTGGAGTGGATGTCCTTTCTAGCCCAGTGACCTTTGCACAATTTGTGTCGCTGGAGGCGTTGCAGCACTGGACTTGCTCCGGGCCCATTCTTGTCAATTTGTTCTTCTCAGTCAATATATAGACCCCATCTTTATGGAAGGTATCACAGGTATTACAAAGAGTTTCAATGTAGTCACGCCTTGTCTGTATTTAGCTTACTTTGTCCCTCAAATAGATTTCTGTAGGCTTTGTTGTGCACGTGAGACTGAGTTAGCCATCACAAAAAAATAGTTTTCACCAGGTTGTGCTGAGCTTAATCCCCAAATAAGCTACTTGGGGTCAAACTCCCTAAGTTTGAGCCAACACTGGCTACTAGGTCACGTGTGCTAAGTTGTCTTCTTGCTTCTCACTCCGCACTCTGCTGCTTGTGAAGGTCACAGAGACCCCTGAAAAAAATTACTGGAGGAAGATTGCCAAACATTCTCCCTCCAGAAAGCAGAAATAAGGTATATTCTGCTTCCTGGGGAAAAATAAACAAATTTTATGTAGATGACTGCTAAGAAAAATACCAACAGAAGACCTTGAGCTCAAGGAACCAATGCTTTATACTGTAGCCGCCTTAATACATACGATATAAGGCTGCTGCTAATAACATGTTTTTGCTTAGTCATTTACATAAGAAAATAGCGCCAAAGTATTGTTCTGGGAATGCTGCTGTCAAAGCAACAGGGATATAATGGCAGGTGGTAAAGCACAGAGGAGGTTTTTTTTTTATTGTACACATAAAAGAGATATATTGTACACAAAATATCCATTCCTAGAGATGAGGATTAAGATAGTTATGGATTTCCATATGATTGATGAGTTTCTTTCTTAAGATGTCTTTGCTTTATTCTCTCTCTCTCTTTCTGCATTGCTGTTTTGTACTGAATAGAATCAATAAGTGGCCTGATGTCTTTAATAAGTGTGATAGTGGACATAACACATGCCCACAGATTCTTTGGCCTGTTTATCAAGCCTCCTTTCTGTAGCCTGGGTAGCTTGTGGTTTCCATGATAAGCATTTCAAGGTGCTATGTCGAAAGGACATGTAATTCCTGTCTCATCTTTCTGTACCTGAGCCAGCACATAGACAGGCACATGCTCTGACCAGAAGGCAGCATCCACTGCCAGGTTTGCGAGTGAAAATACCTACCAACGACTCCGTTCCCCCACTCTTGACTTATCTCAGCTTTGGGATCTCACGGTTAATCCACAGACACCAGGGATCAGAGATAATTTATCCCTCTTTGTGCCTTGTCTAACTTCTGTACCCCAGAATGAGCAAAGCAAGGTGACATTTCACATGACTATGCCTTGCAACAGTTTGTGCAGAATTAGTTACCAGGCCAAGGTGGCATTTGTTAAGTGAAATGTGGCACATATACAGACTGACACCGCACATAGCTAGTAAAAGAATAATAATATTTCATAATAATACATATTACCCCAGTGTACAAAAGTGAGGATGATAAACACTGCACTTATGAACTTTCCAGAAAGAAATATGGCAGTAGATTTCAAGAACAATAAAAATGTCCAGAACAATTGACCCAATAATTCCTCCTGTAGGACTATATCGTAAATTAAAAATGTTTACGTCCAAACATAAATCCAAGAGCATCTGCTTGAAAACATCAACAGAAATAAATCACATTTAGAAAAAAAAGTCGATAAAAGAAAAAGAACACAAACTCTCAACAATTAACAAAAACAATATGACAGTCATAGCGGTGAAGACATTTTTAATGGCACTAGTATGTAATATGAGTGAAATAGATCACCTCTTCGGAAAACGTGGATTATTAAAAGAATGTCTTGGTTTTTTTTTTAATTTTTTTTTAATATTTATTTATTTATTTAGTATACAATATTCTGTGTGTATGCCTGCTGGCCAGAAGAGGGCACCAGACCCCATTACAGATGGTTGTGAGCCACCATGTGGCTGCTGGGAATTGAACTCAGGACCTTTGGTAGAGCAGGCAATGCTCTTAACCTCTGAGCCATCTCTCCAGCCTAAAAGAATGTTTTTTAAAACTTAAACAACCACACTACAAGTTGCAAAAACTCTCATTATTATTCATGCACACACACATGTGAACACACATGCACGCGCGCGCACACACACACACACACACCGCTTTGCAGTCAACAATTTTCAAGTTGAGCTGCTGAGGTCTGGAGAGCTGGCTGGGAGTACAGTGTTCTGTGTAAGCATGAGGGCCTGAGTTCAGACCTCAGCACCTACGAAAAAAGAGCTGGACCTTGGGGTGCACACCTGTAACTTTAGTCCTGAGAGGTAGAGGCTAGAGGATTCCAGGGCTTCATGGGACAGCTAGTTTAACCAGATGTTGAGCTCCAGATCAACGAGAGACCCTGTCTCAAAATACAAGGGGGAGAGCCAGAGGGAGATACCTAGAATGAACTCCAGGCTCCACATGTATGTGGCATGGACACAAACACTTGTTCCCATGCATGCACTCATTCACATATGAGGTGTATGTGTGTGCATGCGCGTGTGTGTGTGTGTTTTAGGAAAGGGCATGCAGTTCCTGACTCTTTCTCCTGGGACTTCTTTATGTACTTGAGCCACCATGTAGACAAATAGACACTCTGGCCAGAAGACAGCATCCATTGCCAGGTTTGTGAGTGAAAATATCTACCAATGACTCACTACCAATGCGCGCACACACACACACACACTGTCCTATGCAGAGATTAAATTCTCTCAGAGAGGAGAGATATGGTTCTCATGGATATAACCTGTAAAGTTAGCGCAGCTGGCTCTGAGTCTAGTGATATATATATCACTAGGTTCCTTCTGTAGATTAAATATTAATCTGATGCAGACTCCACTTTTATGTTCCTCAGCTTTATACTTGAAGCCTAAATCCTCAATTTGATGGCATTTGGAAGTGGATGATTATAGCATGAGAAGGAAGGTCCTCCCAAGGGTGACTAATGCCCCTAACAAAAGGCCCCGAGATCTTGCCCTTTGCAGTGAATTTGTCCCAAGGAGCTCCACTGCAAACCAGGAAGAGAACTCTCACCAGGACAGGATTTCCCAGCTCTCAAAATCAAAACGAATAAACTTGTTATGCTCTACCCCAGAATACAAAGTTTTGGGAGAGCGAAGACAATTTCCATTCCCACAGATCTGAGGAGGTTTGAGCTTTTAGCATTTCCATTGCCTCCCTTGGTTGATTACACCCTGCTCATATTCATTCAAATTGAGAAACTGAATAGTCTCAGTCACGTACCTGTAGGTCAGCGGTTCTCAACCTGTGGGTGACGACCCCTTTGGGGCGGTATCAAATGACCCTATCAGAAGTTGCCTAAGACCATCGGAAAACACAGATATTTACATTATGATTCATAACAGTAGCAAAATTACAGTTATGAAGTAGCAATAAAATAATTTTATGACTAGGAGGTCACCACAGCATGAGGAACTGTGTTAAATGGCAGCAGTATTGGGAAGGTTGAGAACCCTTGCTCTAGGTAATTTTGGACAAATTTCTTTAAATGACTAATAGTCGCTCACTTTCATTATCAGAAATATCAACGTTACCTTCTCATTCAGCTTACTTTACTTTCATATCCAAATAATGCATACTCTTAATATTCTAGAACATAGAAGTTTTGATCTTCTATAATTTCATGCTACCTCAAAGAAAAGTGTCATCGTGATTATTATTACCTCATGCGAATACAAGAACCGTTTAAGTAAATTAGTATTCTGTACCTCAAAGAAATCAACTTACTAATCGAACACCCTTTAAACTTTGCTCAAACATTTAAGAATTAGAAAGAAACCTGCAGACTTGGGCATTCTTTTATTGTTTTGGTTGTGAGACTCAGTTTGAAGATAACTACTTTTTCAGTAACTACATTTAAAAGGAGTTAAACTGGGAGTGGTAGAGAACACGTTTAATTCCAGCACTGGGGAGACAGAAGCAGGTGGATGCCTGAGTTCAAGGCCAGTCTCATCTACAGAGCAAGTTCCAGGCTAGCCAGGATTACATTTGAGACCAAATACCAAATAATAGTCATAGTATTAATAATAATAACAATAATAAATTTTAAAATTCACCTTAATAGCTTCTCAATATAATATTCTTTTATGAACAGGTACATAAATATACCTGAGTCACATGACACAGAAAAGCTGCGCGAGCAGCTCGTCAACATTTAGATTATAGTGGTCAGTTCACTACCTTGTTATTTCTGCAAGACTAGCCACGTAATGCGCAGGTGTCTGAGCAAAACTAAAACGCAGAGCAGGCCCCAGGTCCTTCTGACCGATCTTCTATTCCCAAATGCACGGGTTGCATGTTCATTAAGCCAGAAAAACTCAGGCTGTGTACTGTATGCACAACCTAGCGGCCTAAATACTGGTTTAAAAAATTAGTTGCAATGTTTAATTTTCTGAACAAAGTCCACTTGCTGGTTAAATTGGTTGACCAGAGATCTGCTGTGAATGATTAACCAGCAACTCTTAAACAGTTCAACTTTTATCGAGGGAAGGAAAACGGACATTGATAGAGTTACTGTGTGCCACCCTCTGGAAGCCCCAGCTCAAGCCGGTGCACCCAAGACTTAGGACAGGGGTGGAAATTTGAAACTTCGCCCAGGTTTCTGAACAACTGAAGAGTGACACTTAAGCCCTTTCCACAAGTTAACTGGGGCAGGCCCGCGGGTGTACTGGAGCCTCATTCCCTTGCTGACTTGTGGAAGCATTTGAAGCGCGCTGCAGAGATCAGGAGATCCAACGTCAGATCAAACACACTTTGGCTTACCCTGGCATACACGGTGAAAAAAGGAGCCCGCGAAAAGGCTGTCGGGAATGGCCTCGTGAAGGAGGGGCAGGGCCCGGAGAGGGCAGGGAGCATTCTTAGAGCAGGGCCACAGGGAGAACGCAGAATGGGAGCAGCCCTGGAGGGCGGGCTGCAGGGGGGGAAGGGGAGGGCCTTGAGGGCGGGGCCGTGAGGCGGGCCCAGAGAGAGGACAACGGAGGGGGCGTGTCCATGGGCGGAGACGAGAGTGAGACCCGCCTCTAAGGGCGTGTCTAAGGGGAAGCCTAGCCGTAGGACCCGCCTCTAAGGGCGTGTCTGAAGGGGGCAGAGCGGGCTGTCCTGGGTGGGCGGGGTCATGGGGGCGGGACTCTAGGCGGACATGTTAAAAGCTCCGCCCTTCTTTTCTGGCCTTCGGTCTCCCCACCCCCACCCTTGGAGCGGTCTCTCCCCGAGGTAAGAGGGGGTACGCGGCGAGCCCCGGCACCCTCCCCAGCCTGGGTCTGGAGGTGGCCGTCCGCAGACGCCTAGCCGTGCGGCGGTGATGGCGGCGGCCCGAGAGTGGTGACGATCCCTGCGCCGTCCCGCCGAGGCAGGGCTGGCCTCGTCCCGCCGGGCCTGCTAATCGCATTAGCTGCGGGAAGCTGGAAACAATATGTGACCTGGGGCGCCGCGCTTGCTGGGAAGCTCGGGTTGGTGGGTGGAGTGCCCGCTAGTGCAGCTTGATGCGGAGCATTCCGGTGCGGAGCTCCCGCTGCCGGGAAAGCATTCTGTCCCGGAACCCCGCCTGGGCTGCTGGCGACGCCACTGGGGCCCGGGTGACCCCTTCACCCTGAGGTGCCGTCGGGAGCGCGCGGGGCCCGTGCACCCCGGAGCTGGAGCCTAGTGCTCACAGTTCAGGTGTCTGTTGTCCTCGATAGGTCGTTCCTGGTTGGATCATCGGAAAGATGGCATTTACAGTTTTTGAAAATTAACAAAAGTTGCTAATACTTTTTGTAGGCCTTATTAGGCCTAAAGATGAGCTACTTAAAGGCATTCATTGAGAAGTTAAGTGAATGAACACCCAGGCTTTTATAACGGTATTGTTTGTAGTGGAACATACTAGTAAGAAAATAGACTAAGTTTAAAATTATCTATTAGCCATATATAATTGCCGTTGTGGTAGTGGAATTTATTTATTTATTTTTATTTTGTAACTGATGCCTGCCCTAGAACTCACTTTGTAGACCAGGCTGGCTTCCAACACAGAGATCCACCTGGCTCTGCCTCCTGACTGCTGGATTAAAGGCACGCATCACCAAGTTAGTCTTGCTAGTGGAGATTTTTAAAGTTAAACTTTGATACAGTCCAGATGTCAGTTAGGTCGTCCAGGCAACGATCTGGAAACAAGCCAACAAGAAAGGAAGTTGACTTGAAGATGAACAACCTAAGTTTAGTTTTAAATGTGTGGGGTTTTACTAGCTGGTGATAGACGGGCCTAGCAATTCTGGCATTAATGCTTACAAATTTGAAAATAAGAAGGCAGATTTAGATTTTTCAACCCAGAAACTAGTTGAGTTAGGGGGAAAATACGTGAAGAGAGCAAGGAAAGGGGCACGTGGGCGGGGGCGGCTGGGTGTGTGTGTGTGTGTGAGTACCTGAAATAGAGTGTTTGGCCAGAAGAGGCTTTGAGTAAAGAAA
Source organism: Neodon shergylaensis (assembly GCA_025134845.1). Taxonomy (NCBI): domain Eukaryota; kingdom Metazoa; phylum Chordata; class Mammalia; order Rodentia; family Cricetidae; genus Neodon; species Neodon shergylaensis. The sequence continues at coordinate 36,938,821 of JABTXL010000002.1, read as the reverse complement.
TGCTTGCGGGTCAGTACTGTTGAGTTTGTGCCCGCCCCCAAGCAGCCGAAAATGTCGACTCATTGTGAAGCTGCAAGAGTTGTGTTCATTGTCAAAGTTCCTTGACCAAACCCTAAGCCTTGTGGTGAACAGATGCAGTCACAGGTTGCTTAACAACTACGCTAGATCCTGAGAATGTTTTCTTAAGATGGTTCATTCGTGGGTGAGCATCCCAGAATGAGTTTAGGCAAGCCTAGTTGGTTCTTTGACTATAAAATATGGTCTGCGATTCTAACACAGTGGTAATGTCTTGTGTATCTCCACAGAAAGGTGCAGAAGGACCTAGCGATTCTGGTAGTAATGCGTAAAAATTTGAACATAAAAAGGCAGATTTAGATTTTTTTTTTTAACCCAGAAACTATGGTTGAAATTTAGGGAATGTGAGTTAGGGGGAAAGTATGCTAAGAGATCAAGGAAAGCAGGGAGGTGATAGAGTTTTGGGCAAGGAGAGACTTTGGGTAAAGACATGGTAGTTATTACTATGAGTTTGTACCAAACACACACACACACACAAAGCAACAGAAAGTGCCTACTCATTGTGAAGCAGCAAAAGTGTTCATTGTCAAAGGTTTTCGACCAAACCCTAAGCCTTATGGCAAATAGTCATACATTACTTAGCAACTAGGCTAGGTCCTGAGAAATGTGTTCATTCTTGTGCGAGCATCCCAGGATAAGCTTAGGCAAGCCTAGATGCTACTTGGGCTGTGGACATGTACAATGTATAGACTATGGTAGGCAATTCTAACACAGTGGTGACTAATTGTGTATCTCCACATAAAGAAGGTGAAGTAAAATGTGGTATAAAAGATAAAAAAAATAAAATAGGATGCCAGGAAAAGAATGCGTACTGCAAATGGAGCTTATAAGTCAGGAGTAGCTCTGGTGTGTGGCAGTGAGTGAATGGAAGTGACCCCGAATGCTTAGGAGGTCTATAGATTTCTGAAATCTATTGATTTTAGAGCTGCACTAAATTTACTTTAAAATATCTTACTGATAATAAATCAATCTTAGCATACTTTAACTTTTTCATTTATAAACTTTGTAGTTTTTAGAACTACTTAACATTATAATTATGCAAAATATGTTACATTCTTATTTTATCAGCTTTTTGTTCTAAGTTTTACAAACTTTTTATAAAAATGAAGACCTGTTCCCACAATAGGCAGTGCTGATTGCACAGGATTGATCCCGTCAGTATTCCTGTCTCCTTCCTCCACACTCGTCCCATTGGGAGATCCTTAGGGCAGTACACATACTGTCCTCTCCCACGGTAGCAATGCCTTCTCCCAGCATGCCTCATGTGAGGCCTTCATGAGGCTTTTAATTTTAGGAGTTGGAGAGGAGAGTGTGCCTTGTTTAACTTTCCCTTGTAGTCCTAAATTTGATAAGTGACTGATGACCATCATATTTCCTCTCTATTAATAAAAACCTTTTTGTAGTGATATTTCATTTGTATTTTAATAAATAAAGCTTGCCTGAAGATCAGAGTGTAAAACAGCCCCACTGGGCAGTCTTACAGACCAGGCAGTGGTGACACACACATTTAATCCCAGTAGCCACACTAGTTTGCCATAGAAAACTGGGTGGTAGTGGTGCATGCTTTTAATCCCAGCCCTAGAGAGGAATATAAAATGGGAGGAGACAGCTCCCAGTGTCAGTCTCATTCTGAGATTGCTGGAGGCAGCATTGCCACTTCGGACTGAGGTAGAGGTAAGAGCTAGTCAGTGGCTGGCTGTTTTGCTTTTCTGACCTTTAGGTTGAACCTCAATTTTTGTCTCTGAGTTTTATTAATCGTGCTATACCTTTTAGTATTTGTTCTCATGTTTTTAAAGATTTAAAGATCTGCAGCTATGTGTGTGCTTGCAGTTTCAGCTCTTACAGCATCGCCATCATATATGTCATATGTTCTTGACTTAAACTGTTTGGGTGGAAATTCCATCCCAAGCCCCCTCCCCTGGGAGTTGCCTCAGTCCAGACTCCCCCTCCGAGAAAGCCTGCCAAATGATGACCCCTAACCAGAGATGCTCAAGACTACTCCCACAGGGTATTTAAACAGCACCCTAGAGAACAAACAGTGGTTTTCCGGTCTTCCTTCCCAGCTCCTCTCTGGGGGGCTGGAAAGCCATCCGGGAGCATTGGTATCCGTTAAACCTGAGCTTTTTCTAAATCGGTTTAATTTGATTTGGTCTGATTTGGGTTATTACATCAGCAGAGAAACTTATCGGGTGCAGAAACTTTTCACAAATCCTCTCTGTGCTGACTGTGGCTATTAAGGAAGACTAAGGGGGTTGAAGTATTCATCTGTCAACCATATTTCCCAGGTCAACAATCACCTTCCTCAAAAGAGTATCTCTGTTGGGAATATGTCACTGTGTATAACCTCTGGGTAGCCTGTGCTGTGGTGGAATATGTTCTGATTACAATCTGTTTCTTCTTTTTAGATCCACTGCCCTTTGGTGCAGACAGAAAGAACAAGTAGCAACTTAACAGGTAAATTTAAGTGTCATTATTTGTGACTCAGTTAAAAATGATAATAGTATGGTTTAAAGCAGTTGTTAATTTCCACACAGAAAAGTTTTATTGAAAAATATAATTACCTAAATATAATCACTTGTTTACTTGATTTAAAATTGAATTTATAAAACAAATAAAAGGAGAAAATGTTAAGTTTTTTTTCTCTTTTTTTTAAAAAAAGGTTGTAACCATGTTTCTTCTGGCCAAGTAAAAAATTCTATTTAGAATTCAGCTACAATCAAAAAGCAGAGGAAATAAAGTATTTGTGGCTTATTCAGATAGGCAAGTAACAGTTTCAAATGGTACAAAAAAAGTATCAAAAATGAAGTTCAAAAAATTACTCGTCAGTTCTACAAATCACAATAATTAGGTGCTTCTTGTGTACCAAATATGTGCTCAATGTGCCATGTTTTAAGGAAGCAGATGTACTTTCTGCTAACCAAAGGGAACAAGACTTCATTGTAGAGTCATTTAGCAAATCAATTGCATTCCCCAGTCTCGTATGTGTGTAAAATATATATACTGTCTGCCTCTGTAATGTTAATGTTTTAGGAACATGACTGAGAATAACTGAAATTTATATAGAATAACATGTTATGGAATAATTTGTCATTTAAGAGTTAATATTTTGTAAGTTAAAAACCAAGCTATCTATGAACAAAGGGTACTTTCTCTATGTGTAACTACCCTAACCCTATAGAATTGGTTCATCTGGACTCTGAAAGAGAGAGAGAGAGAGAGAGAGAGAGAGAGAGAGAGAGAGAGAGAGAAGAAAACAGAAAGCTCATGGTCCTCTCAGTGGCAGGGCCACAAAGCAGCTACGAGTAGCATCACCGATGTCGCCCACCAAGTTCAAATCACATTCCTCCAATGTACAACTAAGTGTCTGGATTAAAGACAGGGTGGACATTACTCTCATTTAGAATTGTGCAAAGACATTTCCAAATTTGCTTTTCAAACTGATGTTGCGCATCTGAGAGTAGCCTGGAATAGCAGTACCCAGTTACATCACTGAGAAGACCACCAGAGTGTAACACCTGCTTCTGGTGTCTGAAGGTGCTGGGTGTAAAACCTATTCCTTTATATTTTAAGTGGTGCTTCTAGGGATGGGAGGAAATCTTTTTGTGAGGTGCACACCAGAATCAGTTGATTCTTTTCTGTGTAATAGGTATTTATGATTAAAAAATATTCCAGGTTTTTCCCATGCATTTTCTGTTGAAAGGTAATATATATGTTTAAATTTATCTTCATGTGATAACCAAACAGATTCATTGAAGAGAAAAGGAATTACCATGCTTCAAAATTTCCTGACAAGCTCTTCCTTTAGTTCACAGCTAAGAGTTTATGTTTGCTTGTTAATTTGTTTGAGAGGAGAAATATTGATCAAAGATAGCTTGTCACTTTCTTGCAAAATGGGCGCACATATAAAGATGCCTGTGATGCTGGAAGTGCTCAGTAATTTTCTAAATTAATATAACTTAAGATCTGCCTTGAAAGACTGTCAGACAGTCACGACAGTAACGATAACAAACCTCACAGATGACGTACCAAAGTACTGACAATCTCTAGAAACAAATGTGGCCAGCACACCTGTGAGTGTGAAAACAGTTGTGTTTAGATAAAGGATCCGAGAGCAGTTCTGTGTCAAGGTTTTTAGGGATGGAATGCCTTTAGAATGAATGGGATTCATCCTCACCCACAGGAGGAGAATGGCACTGAGGCAGATTTCCAGCAACAGGTGCTTTGGGGGGCTCCAGAAGGTCTTTGAACATGACAGGTAAGTGCTTAAGATGCAATTGGAGAGACCTCTCATTCAGTTCTATTATGTATTTTGTTATCATTTTAAATAAAACTTCCACTTATAAACCTGCCTGCTCTGCCCCATGCCCACTGTGTATCTGAGAATTTCACCACATTTAATTGTTTCTGGCTTGGGCACTATGAGAAGAAGGAGAGCCTGCAGACGCTCTTCAAGCTGTGGCTTGACGGTCTTCTGAAATTTTCTGGAACTTTATCTGTGTTGCTGTTAAAAATTCAAAGAACATCTTCCTTGTGGATCTCCTAATATAGCAAAGAAACCTAGACTTGATTAAGTTGGCAGCTTAAACAGACATATTCTACCACTGTCTGAAATCTGACTATTGTGTCTTAGGTGAATGCATTAAACATACACACATACACATGTGCAGAGACAAAGAATCAGAGGACAGGAGCTAAGAACAATATTCCAGATGCATAAATGCAGATAGTCACATACCACATAACTCAGCAAAGGTTTAGTCCTTTATCATCATAGTGGGGAGCATGGCAGGAGGCAGGCATGGTTCTGGAGAAGTAGTTAAGAGCTATATCCTGATCTGTAGGCAGAGAGAGAGAGACTGGGAGGTGGGCAGGCATGGACTTTTGAAACCTCAAAGCCCACCCCCAGTGAAACACTTTCTCCACAAGGGCACACCACTTAATCCTTTCAAATAGTGTCACTCCCTTGTGACTAAGCATTAAAATATATAAGTCAGTGGGATCATTCTTATTCAAACCACCACACCCCAGAACTCATATGGTGGAAGGAGAGAACTGACTCCCATAAGCTATCCTGACCACTACACAGGTACCATGGTGTGTCAACCCACACGGTGTATACTAACTCACCATGAGGGATAATTCTAGAATTCTTCAACTGCATGGTTTAAATTGTCAGACTGAAAAGGCTATCCAGTACAGAACACTACAGTGCTATGACGTATCAGAGCACTGGGAGCAAAGAAAATTTCTAAACATTTAGAGGAGAAAATGGATTGAGATTTTATTTTAGGATACTGGTTAGTTCATGAGCCATACCCAAATCAACATTTTAGTGCCCAGAAGCAAACTTAGAACTGAAGACCCATGGTTTTAGAATTCATTTCTTATAGAAGTTGCTTTGGTATGTCATACTCATTAGAAATAAAGACTTTTTCATAGAAATGCTACATTGGGCATTACATTTAATTTTTTAAATTTTATTCAACCTCAGAGCATAGGCTCAGTATACTAAGCTGGCTCCATTCTTTTTTAAAGGAGTACGGTATATTTCTTAAATGTTAGTACTTACTTTAAATGTTAAATCACATTTTAAAAATTCTTTACTGTATATTCTTTCTTTTTTAAAATTGTTAACTTAGTTTATGTCTTGATTAATGAAGCACATTAATACTTCTTTGTGGTTGTTAAAATTGCAGTGTTGAGCTGAAATGTAAAATGAGACTTGCTGTCTACCTGCCTCCACGGGCAGAGAGTGCAAAGTGTCCTGCACTCTACTGGTTGTCTGGTAAGTGCTTTTCTTTGAATTTCATAAAAGCATTTTGTCTTGCTTTTTGATTGTTACCTACTTATCTATTTCTTGAGTCATTTATAAAAATCTTTTGGTGGGGCTGGAGAGATGGCTCAGTGGCTTAGAGCATGTGGTTTGGCGTTTAGAATTCACGCCAGGCAGCTAGCAACTTCTTATAACTAGAGATCCAGGGGATCTCATGCCCTCTGCAGGATTCTGAGGGTACAGGTATTTGCACTCACACATGCACACACATACACACATAATTAAAAAGTAATAAAATAAATGCTTTTAAAATTTTAAATTTTGTCCTACTCCATTTTATGGCTTTATCTTGAGAATAATTTTGGACTTAAGAGAATTACACTTTTAGTTCCTCTTCAATTAGACCAAGTCACTTAGCTGAGAACATAAAGTTCAGTACTCAGTGATAAGGGTTTGGGAAACTTATATGTAATTTGTACCCGTCCAATCATTTCTGGAGTTTGCAAAGACTCTAGCGGTCAAACAGAACACTATTAAATGGAACTGGAACACAGGGACGCATGCATTAGAAAGCAGAAAAGAAACTTTCTAGATGGGCTGAATGCTGAACTCTGGTCTAGAGCAAAATATTAGGTCTCACGAGTATAGTGGTATATTATATGTGTTTTAATAAATAAAGCTTGCCTGAAGATTAGAAGGCAAAGCAGCCATACTAGTCAGACATACAAGCCAGGTAGTGATGGCACACACCTTTAATCCCAGTTGTCAGAGGCAGCTGGATCTCTATGAGTTCAAGACCACCCTGGACTGCACAAGAGTGGTTCTGTCTAAAAGAGAAATGGAGCTCCCACAATGGTGATCCCAGCATTTGGGATCCCTCACCTTTAATCCCAGCACTAGGGAGGTGGAGACAAGAGCAATATGGGTGGAGAGAGGAATATAAAGGGGAAGAGACAGGAACTCACTGGAGTGTGGAGTCTGAGGTTGGTGAACATTGCAGGATTGCCCTTTGTTCATCTGAGCCTTGATGGAGGTAAGATCTCTCTAGTGGCTGGCTGCTTTGTTTTCCTGATCTTCAGGTTGAACCCCAATATGTGTCTCTGGGTTTTTGTTATCCGTTTTACACAAGAGCATTCAATTACTTTTAATGTCACTTGTAACTTTGTGTCTTATTAATTTAATACTGTTTGTGAGTAGGCTTAGTCTCTTTTCTCTTGTGGGCTAATAACTATAAATGTTTTATAGTTAATTTGTAGTGTATGCATTTCAGTAAGCTTCATTTTTGCAACTATTCAGATATTTAGCAGTGACCTTTGGAAAAGTGCTGCCGTGTTAGGTTCAGCTCAAACACCATTGCTAGTTTACTTGGTCATTCTCATATCAGTCTTCAGTAGCTGATTTACTGTATGTACAGTATTAAAGCTTGTGGAATATTCACAATGTAGCTTGACATAACAACTTTTTTCATCTTCAGGTTTAACTTGCACAGAACAAAATTTCATAACCAAGTCTGGCTTTCAGCAAGCTGCCTCAGAACACGGCCTTGTCATCATTGCTCCAGATACCAGTCCCCGTAAGTGTCCTGTGCAAAATGCCTTACAGACATCTAAGTCTTAGTCTAAGTTGTAAGTAGAATAATGCCCATTATATAATTCCTCCTAGGTTTTTGCTGTCATTATCCTTTGGTTATTCAAACAACATCATGACTCTAAAATACCATAATGGGAGGAGTAGATTGGGGAAACTGGATGAAATAATTCCAGAGAACATTAGGGGACATTTTCAGCTCAAGATAGTGATTTTCACCATTGACATCTGTCTCCTCATAGTGGTGAAGAGAATTCCAGAAGTTTCAGTAGTCCATGAGGGTCGTCAGGGAAAGCATCACAACACAGTCCTGGAAAATAAAGAGCACATGAGCTTCTTGTAACGGAATAAACATACGTGTTTTCAGAATGTGTAGGAGGATGTTGAAGTTAGGGTAGCTTGCCTTGCCTCCTGAATTCTCGTTTGGAAGTCTTCCTTCCCTCTCATCTCATTGGCCAGAACAAGTACCATGTACCACTCAAGGGAAAAGGACCCAGGAAGCTGAATCCCTTAATGTATCTCAAAGAGTAGAGGAGAGTTCACAGTGTATCGTGAAAGCTCCACTGTGTGTGGATGCAGATATTTAGCGAACAGTGTGTGTGGTGGGGGTCATTATCTTACTAAGTAGCCTAGGCTGACAGGCTGGGCGATGAGTGAGTACCCTGTCTCAGCCTCCCAAGTGCTGAGATTATAGGAAGGTGCCACTGTACGTTACTGAGCATGGGGAGCAGCCGTAGAGTGGTAAAAGTTTACCTTTCCCCTTGCTAGGTGGCTGCAACATTAAAGGAGAAGATGATAGCTGGGACTTCGGCACTGGTGCGGGCTTCTATGTGAATGCCACTGAAGACCCCTGGAAAACAAATTACAGAATGTACTCTTACGTAACCGAGGAGGTAATTCAGTTGTCTTGTAATTATTGACTGATGACCACTGGTTTTCGTTACGGAGCCCTTCCAAACCTGAGAAGTTATAGGAATGACACTGGAAAATCAATTTTAATTTAGGAAAAATTCCAAGGTCTGCTAATATTATAACTGTAGGGTTTTAAATGATTTTATAATTATATGTAGGTCTGTGCACACTTTCCAGGTTATCTGAGAAAATAACACATGAAAAGACCTTCATGTTCTGGAGCCAGTTCAGTTAGGTATCTTATGTAGTAAGCAAGGGCTTCATTAGAACGGGCAAGTGGAAAAGCATGATTTCTTTAGTAATGTTGATATGCAGTGTATGTATTTTCCTGAATTTTAATCACATATATCATAAAAACTCAGAAACAGTTGAAATCTTGGTCATGTATAGTTTGTGGTAAGTTGTTTGTTGTTTTTGGTGCTGGGGTCAAACTCAGGATCTCATGCATACTAGGCAAGAACTTCACCACTGAGGCACCCCAGCACCCAGGCACCCATAATTTAACGCCTAGATAGCAATTATGCTTTGCTATATTCTGAGCTTTAAATTTTTTACTTATTTTTTATATACTGATTTGTTGGTGCGGTTTTTCTTGTTAGCATTTGTTCATTGTACATTATCCTAGGTTTCAATGTTTTCATACAAGCAATATCTCCCACACAACCCCTTAACTTCTCTACTCCCTTACTGCTAGTTATTCCTCTATCAGACATGCCAGCCTGCAGCACATGGCCACATGCATCCTAGGATAGCTACAAATACAGCCCAACAAAACAGCAAACTTATTCAAAGTATGTGTGTGTCTGGTTTTTCTTGGTTGTGCCATTCTTAAGTGTGACCTTTGTAGATGACAACATCGTGTTACATTTGAACACCCTGCATTCTTCTTTCACGTTATATCACATAAGTGATTTTATGTATCTAGGATCCACAATTATGTTTTTAGGATCCACAAATGAGAGAAAACGGGATTTATCTAAATTTGCTTAACATGTTAATCTCCAGTTATATCCATTTTCTTGCAAATTACATAATTTTATTCTTCATGGCTGAAGAATATGAACCACATTTTGTTACCCATTCTTCTGTTGATGGATACTTAATTTGATTCCATAATTTAGGTATTGTACAGTAAACATTGATGTGCAAATGTCTTTGATATATTGACTAATGTGTGGGTCCTAGGATTCAGGCTCAGAATTGTCAGGCTTAGAGGAAAGTGACTTTTATCCTCTCAATGTATGTATCAATTTCTGTCATTTTCTTGTTTTGTTTGTTTATCCACTATTATACCATGGCTTATTCTTTACTGTAGCCTCAAGGATGTGTTTATTTTTCTTCAGTACAAAGGATTCCTTCATATATCCTCTATAGTAGATCATCAGTTCTCTAAACTGTTTATTATGGAAGCTTTTTTCTGTAATTATGAAGAGATAGTTTGGCTGGGTATAATAATCTGAGTTGACTATCATTTCATTGTGTACACTGTGTTACCCCATGCTCTTCCAAGTTTCAGGGGTTCTGTTGAGAAATCTGATGTGTTATGGTGGGTTAGTGTGACTTGGTGCTTATTCTTGCTTTCAGTGCTTTCTGATCTCTGTACTCATTTCAGTAATGATGTGAATGGGGAGATTCTTTCCTGGTCTTGTCTGTTGACATTCTAAATGCCTTCTGGATGAATCTGGAAGACTATTTCATCCCTAGACTTTTTCTGTTTTGGTTTTATTGATTATATCATTTATGTCTGAGGTTCTTCCTACTGTCCCATGAGTCATAAGTTTGACTTTTTATTTGTATCCCAGAGATCTTGTTTGGTTTGTCTTTATCAATGTCCAAATGTTCATAATCATTTATTTCATCTTCTGTCCCTAATGTTCTGTCTTAAATAAGCTTTATCCATTCTGCAGGTGAGGCTTTCTACTTGTTAATTTGTTTAATCAAGAGCTTTTCATTTTAAAATTTCAACTAGATTTTATTTCAGTAGCTTTCCTTCTATTGAACCCTTCTTTCATATCTTGTATTGATATCCTTGTTTACTTTGCTTACTTATGTTCTTTAATTCATTTAGTTTACTGTATTCTCTTGATTTTGTTAAACATTCTTACAGTTGTCCTTTTAAATTTGTCTGATATTCTATCTAAATCACTCTGATGGAATCCACTACTGTGGAATTGTTTGGGGGTTTTTGTTTGGTTTTGGTTTTCAGGTGTCATACTGCCTTGATTATATGTGTCTCATATTTCTGCCCATTGGAATTTGTGTACCTATGGTTACGTCATAGGTTGTATTATATACATCATAGGTTGGATTGTATACTTTCATGGGAAGAATTTGCAAGGTTTACATGGGGCAATGTTGTAGGATTGAGGTGTCTCTCCTCCACAGTAGACTGAGATGTAGTTCTTGGCTAACCCCTCAGATCACATGATCAAGAGCACCAGGCATAATTCTGAAGAATATTGTTCACTACAGAAGCAACTACAAATGCTAGACAGGTCCACTGTGCAAATATAGTTGGTCATCTATTTAACTTTAATATTTGAGTCATAAAGGAACAAAGGTAGTATGGGGTATACTAAAGTTAAGACTCCAAAAGAAATATGCTGAAGAAGTACATGGATTCATGTTTGAGCAGAGGAGAAAGACACGAGGAGGGAAAAGTAGAAGGAATGGGGAGCCTTGGAATATTGCTAAGGTCCCACGGGGATTAAAGATTGTTAAAGCTACAAGATGTTATAGTTAAAAAGTAAAGAGAGAGAGGGAACGAGGTAGGAATGATGATGCATCTGTGGACGGTGCATAGGGAAAATTCAGTAGAATAAAATGGGTGCAGAAGTTAGTGGAACACAGGACAATCCTAAAACTACTTGAGCAATAGAAAACATAAATTTAGGAAATGTACAAGAGAGAAGATATTTAAGATGTAAAAATAAAGTCAGGTAGTCTTTTTGAATGTAGCATGGGTCAGTAATTCTTTCTCGGTAGGGTGGGTTCTGAGTTCCTTCCCTCCCTGTATTGTTTCACCTGACTTTTCTGTAGTGGAGGTGCAATTTGTTTTGTTTTTTTTTGTTGTTGTTGTTTTTTTGTTTTTTTTTTTCTCGAGACAGGGTTTCTCTGTGGCTTTGGAGCCTGTCCTGGAACTCGCTCTGTAGACCAGGCTGGTCTCGAACTCACAGAGATCCGCCTGCCTCTGCCTCCCGAGTGCTGGGATTAAAGGCGTGCGCCACCATCACCCGGCTTGGAGGTGCAATTTGTATATCCAGTTCAAACCTGTAAAGCTAGATTGGTGAGTTTTCAGTGGCCCAGTGGAATTTAAACCGTACAGCGGTTCTCAGCCTTCCCAGGGGTGCAGCCTTAATACAGTCCCCCCCTCATGCTGTGCTGACCCCAACCATAAAGTTATTTCATTGCTACTTCAGAACAGCAATTTTGCTACTGTTCTTATCTGTGTTTTTCAATGGTCTTGGGCGATCCCTGTGAAAGGGTCCTTTGAACCACCCCCCCACCTCAGCTGATGGCATCCTACAGGTGGAGAACCCCTGCAAGCTAGCAGCCCTCTGCAGGGAATGTTGCTTTGAGGGTGATAGCCACTCAGTATTCTGCATATGTTAGAGGTCACACTTCCTCTGGCTGTTGCCCTTTTCTTGGAAGCCTTTGTCTTAAGGCTCTGGCTGCCTTTGGCTGTGGTTTTTCCAGTCTCCATGCACTCTGAGACTATATTATTAGGAAATTTCATCCTATTCGCATTAGCTGGATTTTATAAGTATTTTTCAGTATTAGTCTAATTTGAATGATTTCATAATTTTCCATGTACTTTATACTTTTTCTTAATGTAAGACATTTGTGTTTTGAAAATGCTTTTACCATAACAAATACCTTCCTACCTAGCTTTTCTCCATAAAGTACTCATTCCTTATAAGATTAGCAGCGTTAGCTGCTAAGTCTGAAGATTGAGTTCTACAGCAAGATAGAAGCCACCTGAAGGAGAGAGCTGGGCTGTCACAAGTTGTCTTGTGGACTCCATAAGGGGCATAGTGTAGATATGCGTGGGGACACACACTAAGTAAATAATTATGGGGGTGGGGGTCAGAATGTTTCGAATGTTCTTCTCTATCATATTCTTAACTTTATCCACTGATCTATGAAACATCTGGGCGCATATTTTTCAGTGACATATTAGTAACCGTTGTCCGCCTGAGGGTTTTTCTTGTAATCTGCACCAGTTCAAGCCACTGTGCTTTTGATCTGCACCAGATCATACTGCTATATATAACTTTGGAAAAGTCTAATATTTCCTCTGAGATCTTAATCATATCATTAAATTCTTTCTAGCTTCCACAACTCATAAATGCCAACTTCCCAGTGGACCCACAGAGGATGTCTATTTTTGGTCACTCCATGGGAGGCCACGGAGCTCTGATTTGTGCTTTGAAAAATCCTGGAAAATACAAAGTAAGATAACAATGAGCTTCATTGATAAAAACACTTCTGGAGATTAATGGGGATGTTCAAAGACTGAGATTTTGAACTGGCTTTAGAATCAGTCAGGGATTAAACATTTCTTGGGTTGGGGTTTCAGGAGGTAGGCTGAAACTTGATCACATGTGATACATGCTATACAATTATTATCATAGGAATTCCATCAGAATGGTTCTCATTGGCCTGGTAGAAGTATTAGAAAATACAGTTTATATTTTCACTGCTCTTTTTCAGACTGTAGTTTTGAACATATTTTCCCTCAGGATTGTTGGTCTTGATTACTGTTATTATGTGACACTATCTGTCTATCATTGCTTCAACTTGAGAAACATCTCTGTAATGCTGAATTTGATTGCCTACAGTGGAGAACATTCATATTTTAGAATTTTATATTTATGAATGCTCTGAATGAGGCTGAAATGCAACTTGGTTGAAACATATCTCTTACATCCCTGATTCCTCATGCCCTAAACCCCTACCTCACACCCCGCTTCATTTAAGGCTTTGTAGATTTTCTTTTCTTTTAATGAGACAAGATTGAAAAGCCACAACTGAAATACTAAATTCAGCAACTGAAATGAAGTGTGCTTGCAAGCGGGATGCGTGTTTTAAAACAGGGTGTTTGGCATCTTGAGATTGGTTTCATCTGTTTCCTTCCTTTGGCAAGACTGCAGTCACTTTAGGCATTGCTACTGAGATATGTGTTAGTCGTAGCAGCTTCCTAACCCAACACTAGAACATAAGGGTTCAGTTTTCCAATTATTATACAGTCAGCGAATTTATTGTCTGAGGTAGAAAGTGAACTTAAATATTTTATTAACTTAATTTTTTGTTTGTCTTTTAAAAATATGAGTAGTCATGAACTTGTGAACATTGAGAACTCTATAGCTGAGAAACACACTGTTGCCCCACCGAGACTCGGCGTTGTGTGTGAAGGCAATCCTCCTTGCTTCTGTGCGACACTTAAGAGAAACACCTCATTTAACAAGAGCTTCACTAGGGAGACATCAGTGTTTATATCAGTACAGATCAGTTTTCAGCGGGAATGAGGAGTAGAAACTCTGAACACAAACTTTTGTTTGTACCTAAACTGACTTCTAAGGCGTGGTGTGCACGAAGCACTTCAGTTAGTGAGCTTTTGAAATAAATTATGCAAAGCTGTAGTATGAAGAGGCCACAGTTGCAGGGATTTTGTGTTAAATCAAGAGTTGCAAGTTGTATGCATCCATATTTGATTAGCAACATATAACTTATTCTTAAATTTCCTTTGTCTCTCAAGTCTGTGTCAGCATTTGCTCCAATTTGCAACCCAGTGCTCTGTCCTTGGGGCAAAAAAGTTTTTAATGGATATTTGGGACCAGATGAAAGTAAATGGAAGGTAGGTGATGTTTAAGAAATACTCATTCTTAAATTTTTAGGTTTGTTACATATACATCTATATGTATATGTATATACACCATGTATGTATTTGTGTGTGTGTGTATATATATATATGTGTGTGTGTGTGTGTGTTACATAATCATTTATGTTGACTATTGTATAGTTAACTCCTGCATGCTCGTGGGGTCTACATCTGTAGATTAAACCAAAAGAAGCTGTCATTTTAGTCACATTTGTAGTTAACACGGTCAGGCCTTTCCTCATTGTCTCTGTTCTCTGCTACCTTACCTTGACACTGTAGCAGGTATAGGAGTAATCTGTAAGTAATTTCCAGTACTAGGGAAGGTGTGTGGGTTGTATGCAAACATCGCTATTTATATAAGTTATTGAAGCATTGCCGTGTTGACATCCTTGGATGGGTTCCACAGCCAATCCCCAGATGCCCGGGGACAGCTATGTAATAGTAACCATGGTTTTTGGTTGTTCTGAATCATGGAAGTTGTCCTGAGGCTGCTTTCTCTGATGGTGATTGCTTTCATATTTTTAAGTTACCATTACCTCTAAATTAATTTTACAAAAATTTAAATTGGATGCCTGACTGATTTAGGCTAAAAGTTAAAATAATTTTGAGTTTAATTTTGTTTTTAGTATAGTATATTCTGGAAAATACTGTTTTGGACACTTGTAAAATTTTAATATTTTTTCTATTTATAGGCGTACGATGCGACCTGTCTCGTGAAGTCCTCTTCAGGTTCCCAGATTGACATACTAATTGATCAAGGAAAAGATGACGAGTTTCTTACAAACGGGCAGTTACTCCCTGATAACTTCATAGCTGCCTGCACAGAAAAGAAAATCCCTGTTGTTTATAGGCTACAGGAGGCAAGTATTGGGAAACCTTTGTTTATCTACATAGCAACACTTTTAAAAAGCTAGATTATGTACAACATAGATTTTATTTTAGCTACTTGAGGACAGAGGATGATGCTGGCCGCAGGAGTCTTTAGTTACATTAAGGCATCTGGAGTGAAATGTGCGCTACCTAAGGCCAAATTAAATAAGAAAGCTTTTGACAGTGAAAAATAATGCAGTGTTGCCCATTGTCAGGCAGTGGGAACAAGTTTAAGGCTTGAATGGCATCGTCTCCCACAGACTCACTGCTGGCACTCTAGAATGTGGCCCACCTCTCCCTTTGCTAGGCTTCATGTACACCGTGACCTCGGAGACTGAGTGTGGTCTCCTACAAGTGCTGCTGTGAGGGGGAGTGTGGTTGGCTTGCAAACTTCCTCTGAAATTCTTCCGACTGTCCACTGGGTCACCTTTTTGTGCTGCTCTGGTTTTAGAAATTTTACTTTTAGTTTTTAAAAATACTCATGAGGTTCAGAATATAATATAAACAAAACATTCATTTCAAGATGAAAAATGAATACTGAAAATCATATGATCATGTTTTATAAAAAACTTACTTGTTAAAGCTTAAGGTGACGTATCTGACATGTCTACTAAAGTGTAACTATGACAATAAATGCTTAGGTAAATCTAGCCAGTGTGCAGCGTGGCTCACTAGTTTGCACCATGCTTTCACGGCACGGACTCATCTGCAGCCCTCACACTAGCCAGTGAGGTTGTTTCTGTGCACCTTCATCCTTTCACACATGTCAGCTTTAGAGCAGCATTGTAAAGTTTTTATCTGAGGTCATAATGTGTGGTGGAATCAGGACTGTTAAACAAGATCATGGCCACAAGTTCTGGCCCATCCTCTTTCTGGTTTTTTCTAGGCAGTGTTCTGAAGAGCAAGGGGATGAAGTAGAGCTAGCACAAGGGGAGACTGGGTGTAGCCTGCTACCTCTCTAGCTTTCACGGAGTTCGTAATTCCATGTTTACAAGGGTGATTTGATCATATGGACCATATAAATATGTGTGTGTGTGTGTGTGCACACATTCATATTTATCTCCATTTATTAAGTCTGTGTGTATTTCATCTTAAGTAATAGCATTTTTTTAGGATTATTTGATTTTAACTATCTCTGTGTGAACAGGAGCTGGAAACAGGTTTTATATAAAAAGAAAGACAAAAACGACTGCAGTTCTGTGCATGCTGTCTTCATTGTCTGTCAAGTCAGATGTTCTCAGTTTATGTTTATGTTTATGCTTTGTCAGTTGCCAAAGAAGATTGCTTGAGAGGAAAGGACTAGTTCATGAGGATATTTATTTATTTCATATAGTTTTTAATCTGGGGCTTTGTGGCATCTAAGTTGCAAAACCGTGATATGCAGCAGAACTCTGGCAGTGTTCAGACACTCCGATTATGACAGTAGGACCTTAGATGCCCTGATTTTAGTTACTGAAGTTACAAAATGGGAAGAAAAGTTCAGTGGCCTAATGCTGAGGAAACATCCAGAAACAGCAGCCCCTTCTTAGAAAAGAGAAAAGGGGAAGGCTAGCCTTTCTGCCCAAGTCTTGGGGCTTTTTTGAAGATTCGGGGGCTGTTTTGACCTCTGCCCATCTCTGCTGCTGTGTGTAAGTCTATCTAGCACTAGACTCTGACTGATATATAAGCAAATGAAGGTCTTTCACGGCTGGCTCTTCTTTATTCACTTGAAGTTCAACCTGAGCCTGTCTAATTGGATCTAGACAGCATGTAAGGAGGTGCTGCCTTTTGATGTAGAGATCCATAGTTTGTGGAGCACTGCTTCCCTTTTGAGAGTTGACTGAAGACAGAAAGAATGGGTTTACATTCTCAGAGCCAGCTTTCCTACTGAGCATTTTTCCATTTAGAGTTTGGAGTGTAAGAGAAAGGGCCTCCAGTGTTGCTAAATATAGGGAATTACACAGCTGCTTGACAAGCCAAACTGACTAGTTAGTCAGAGAATGTAGTGGGAGGCGCTCGTTCTCTTACCTCTTATTGATACTTTGAAAACTCCTTCTTGGTCCCTCACGGCAGGCAGCAGGCATAACTCTAATTATTGAGAGGTGGGAAATCAAGTAATTCTAGGGCACAGTCTTAGTCATGATGATCTTCCTCTTGGATGCTCTTCCACACTCGAAGACAGGTTACTCTTAAGTTACTGGGGTGCGTCTGCATTGGAACTTCATTCATGATGGATCCAGAGTGACCTTCCAGACCTTTTTTTGCAAGAAAAGAGAACATGTACTGACTCGGGGTTCAGAAAATGTAGGCAGTTCCCTATTTCTCCAGTGAAAGCTTGATGATATTTTGTTAGGGTTGTTTTTATCTTACATGCTTAGAAAAATTCACATTTCCCCATCAGAGACTGTTCATCACACACACGCACACACACACACACACACACACACACACACGAGTTCTTAGACTTATGTCACTTTCAGTTTATTCTGTGGTGCTGTTCCCCAGGCCATTGATATTTTAATACTCTTAGATGTTCATCCAGTCTTAATGTTTATCTTTCAAAGCTACTTACCTTGTACTCAGAGGAGAGAAGGTTGCATTTCCTTCCCCTATAACAGTGGTTTTCATTGGAATAGATTCAGCTTGGCCCATTTGATGTAGAGTTTGATGAATTAATTCCTTTCTTCTCAAATAAAGATAGGACATGGGTAAGAGAATTTTTTCTTCCTCTTTCCATGGGGGTACGTGTACCCATGTGTGCTTGTGCATGTAAAGGCCAAAGGTGAACATCAGGTGACTTGCCTCAGATTCTGTCACTTTTTGGAGCATGTACAAGCAAATTAAATGACAGGAGAGTTTGAATGACTCATTCGTAAGAGACATTTATGTCGGGGTTTCTGAATGGCACAGAACAATGTCTTACTTTGTCTTCCAGGGTTATGATCATAGCTACTACTTCATTGCAACCTTCATCACCGACCACATCAGGCATCATGCAAAATACCTGAACGCATGAAAAGCTTCAGGTGGAAGAATCTCATCAGGATTATAAACCTTGGACTACACGGAATTGCTCAGTAAAAGATTTGGGGTTTCCTCTCAAAAGATCATCCTCCTGCAGTTGAATCACTTTTCTGAATAAAGATATCAAACTTTCTGATAGTTATTTTACACAGTTATTAATTCACATAGGAATTTAATACTTGATAGTTTTTGAGTCCTTTGGAAATCCCTGTTAAATAGCCCCAAGGCTTAGACTGAATACAGTTCTGTTGGAGTGATGCCAGGATTGAAAGGGAATTCCGCACAAATTTTCTCACCCTCCAGGTCTCTGAGGCCACTGGCGCTTCTCACTGTGTCTTCAGGGATTTGGTTTTTAAAAGGCATTTGCTAACTGATCATTAACAGGACAGGGAAGCAGGCCCAGAAGACTTTAGTAAATGCACATCATCACACAGCTGTCTGCAGACTTCCTCAGCTCCATTCCAGTGAGGGTTCTCTTACCTACTGAGCTGAACGCATTGGTAAATACTGGTTTGAGCTTTGTTGAGTCTCTCAAGATTATATACTAAGACCCAATCTGAAAAGAGTTATGTAAGGGGACTAGTAACTTACATGTTACTCTAAACAAATGTCCCCATGTAACAATTCTACTCCAAGATATGAACACACAATCAAATGAAAATGGTCGCAGCAGCACCAATCGCAGAAGCCCAACTCTGGAGATGAGCTGGATGTCCATCTGCAATAAGGATGAATAAAATTGAGCACGTGAGGGCTGGAAAGATGGCTCAGTGGTTAAGAGCTCTGCCTGCTCTTCCAGAGGTCCTGAGTTCAATTCCCAGCAACCACATGGTGGCTCACAACCATCTGTAATGAGATTTGGTTCCCTCTTCTGGCCTGCAGGGATACATGCAGATAGAACACTGTATACATAATAAATAAATATTTAAAAAAAAAATTGAGCACATGATGAGATACTCTACATTAATGAAAATGAACACATTACAAGCAGATTTGGCCATACACAAGAGTCAAAGAATTGAAGCGACATTCCATATGAACTCCTTGTGACTAGTTTACATAAGGTTTCAGACCTGGCCACATTCATCTATGGTGGTAGAAACTGGACAATGGAAAGCCACAGCAAAGAGAGGGGACTGGAGCCTAGTGTAAGAGGACAGTTCACTTTGAAAAGTTATCAGGACATACACAAAATTCTTCCACTTTACCCACACATGCTATTCTTCAAGAAAGCTTACCATTAAGAGTACTCTGAGTACTTAGTCTGTGAAGACCAGACAGCCACTCACTACTGATGTCCGACACAGGACATTTATCCTGGGTAAAATCTCCAAGGCGGCAGCAGCTGTTGATTCAATGATGTGTCTCCAAACCCTCAGAGGTAGCGACATGTCATGCTGCGGAGTACACCCTGAGTGGCATACTGGTTTTGAAGACACAAATGAGTTTAGATAAATTTTTCCCTGTGAAATTTTATAGTGGAATAATAAACATGTCCAACCTATGTATCTAAGGTATTTTGGGTTTATTTTTTATGTATGTGCATGAATGCCTTGCCTGCATGTATGTATATACACCACATGGGCTCCTGGGGCCTGTGAAGGTCAGAAGAGGGCACTGGATCCCCTGGAACCAGGGCTGGGAGAGTTTTGAGTCACCCATGCAGCTGCTGAAGGGACTGAACTGAAGCCACCTCTTCAGCAAGAGCAAGGTTCTTGACTGCTGAGAGCTTGAAGTGTGTATGCAATAAGCTCTAAAAGTGGGAATGATTTTTACTTATTTTGGTGGTTGGGGGTGAACACACATGCCACAGCCCATGTACGGGGAGTAAAAAGACAGCTTTTGGGAATCAATTCTCTCTCATGTGTAGGTTCCAGGAATTAAATTCAGGTTTCACAAAACAACAACAACAACAAAAAAAAAAAAAAAAAAAAAAAAACAAGACTAAGCCACATCCCTGACCCTGGACAAGATTCTATAGTCTAAACATCTATCAACTAGCAAAGGCTGGTCTGGATTAGCATCAGGGAGTGCAGATGGCTTCCTGCTCAAGGCAATCTTATGTTTAGGTTTACTGGGGATATACCGTGTGGAACAGACTATGTTGTCTGTAGAACCTCTCAAACCAAAACTACCTCACTAAATGCAAAATGCCAGGGCTTTTGTATTTGTGATTGTTTGAGCTTTCCTTTTAAAGACTAGCTTCCAAGTCATCAGAAGAATTGGGGCTTTGGGTGAAGAGGAAGTATTACCCATGCTCCAGTGATAAGAAGAAACCGGCGGAGGTGTGGGGAAACAGAGCACGCGGCAATAGAGGCAGCAGCCTGGGTTCCACTAACACCAGCAGCACAGACACTGAGATCGACAATTAATAAATGATTATCATAATTCGGTCAAGAAACTAAGGCATCTTCGAGATGTCTTGATCCGAGGGAAGCCCCACCCTCACACTCAATTGTACCCCCTACCTTATCATAATAAGTTTGCTTTTGGTTTCTTGTATAACAAGTAAATTTTAGCTTGGGGGGACAAGCATATTAACCTGCAGGGAAGGTACATATGTATTCTTCTCCCCATGTGCCCTTTTATCTATTCTCAACCTAGCAGCTGTTCAAAGACCTTCTAGAACTTCAGACAGTACTGAACCTTATTTTTTCCTATTTATAAATTTAAATTACACATCAATATAGTAAGATTCTAACTATTAAAATAGAAGTTACAAGAGAAATTATATATATATTATATATATAGTTAGATTCATGTATATTTACAATATATGATTGCTATGATCTATTTGAGCAATGGTACCCTATGTTTGTGTGTGTGTGTATGTGTATATGTGTGTGTGTAGTCAACATTAGCATCAGACTGATAAGTCAACCCAAAGGTGGTTGGTACAAGTTCAACATTTTAATGGCTGTTAAATAATAAAAAGGTTCGCACTATATACATTCTGTCTACGTATCATACTGTCAGCCAGCCATGCACGTTTCATTGCACATATAAACAGTGTACAAGGATCTTGAAGACATCTTATCCATACAAGAACTGCATTAAAAAAATTTTACAAAATATTTGAAGCCATTTGTATGATACAGCCAATTTCAAGAAAATAGTGGAAATTAATATCAAAAGAAATATTTTAATTAAAAAAATATCCAAAAGTCATGGTTACTGAGCTTCATGTCATCAAAGATACATGTAAAAATATATTTCAGGACCCCCTGCTGCAAAGCCATGAAGATGCAGCATTCCAAATCCTGTGGTAGCTAAGCTCTGAATGCTGCTCCGGTTGAACACACTGTTAAAAACCCTCTCATCTTTACACTGCTACACCATCTGACAAAACAGGTATTTGTGCAGTAAAGTATTAAAATAGATTTATGTTAAAGTGCACAGTACATTTGATAGGAAGTAATTTCCTAGCTGCCGGTCAGAACCCCGTGTTCAGAAACCCCACCAACCATGTCCTGGTGAAGGGTCTGTCTCTGTTGAACGCACTCCTTTCTCCTGAAGTCTTTTTGTATCTACTGTGACAGTCACCCCCCCCCCCCCCCGTAGCTACTGTGGCTAATGGCTTTGTACAGAGGTGAAAGTGCAGTCAGCATTCAGGGGTTTTGGACAGACGAATGGCTAGGGTATCCATCCATACCTACAGCGTGAGTGTGCATGGGTGTGACTGTCCCGCATAGTCCTATGAAGCCTTCAAGGAAGCTCTCGCACCCGCAGGATGGGTCGGGCTCCTCTCCCTGGCTGGCTCCTCTCTAATCCTAATGTGCTTGTCTTTGCTCCCCACTGGCTGCTCACACACTCTACCTACTTGCCCTTTACCCACACTGCATGGCTGTGCATGTAGCTGCCTACCAGAGGCGCCACGACCCACCTCACTTCCCAAGTTTCCTACCAGACACCACGAAGCTTCCACGTCTGGTCTCTTTAAAAAACAACAGCTCCATTACAATAAAAATGAGCCTGTCAACATTCCGGGAGCTCATGCTTTTGGAATGCCGGCAGTTGTAAGAAGTGCTGGTTTCCTGACTCCAACTCTTAAGACCCTATAGTTAGACTTTCCATCATCTCCAGTTCCTCATCCATTTCCTCAACATCTACCTTTGGTGCTAGATGCTACTCAATTACCCAAAATACAGTGCAAAATGATACCTCAAGACATGGGCTGGACACGTCCCACTTCTCTGTGTTAAAATGTGGATGTTTTGCGCATAGCAAAAGAAACATGAATCAAAAAATAACCTGTTCACATTTCATCTTCAAGTTTAATATGTCTTTTTTTTCCACATAGCTATTTACAAATTACTCTGGGGTGCGCTGGCGATTTCAGTCAGTTCACTCTAAGAGGGGCCAAGAGGGCTGCTGGAATGTAGGAAACTGGATGGAATGCAGAAATATAAATAAGATCGATGTTCCACAAATCAAAAGGTGTGTGTCACCTCCCCAGAATACAGCTCTCTGTCACAGAAGCATGTGTTTCTTGCTTAACTTCCCTTTTCTGAATCATATACACCAGGAAATAGGAACACTGAGACCTGGAACTCCTACGTGCCAAAGAGGCCCGGAAATAACTCAGTATTTATAATATTAAAATAAATTGTTTAACCACAAAAAAGCAGTAATAAAATAGTCTCCTAATTTACAATTTGCATCCAAAGGATGAATAACGACTCACTAATAAATAATATTTATATAAATATTTTGTGTGTTGAAAATAGTTTCTCAAAAAAGGCAATGGTCTCAAGAAACATCTTGAAGAAATTTGGTGGCAGAAGAACCTGGTTGCATCCCCTTCCCCGCCCCCCACCACTGATTCTGCAAGGAGTTTGGTTTTGCTACAACAGACGCGACTCACTGTGAAACGGTTTGTGCTTGGCGTTTGGTAATGGCGGCTGGTAAGTGTGGAAGGGATGGAGGAGGTTGAAAAGGCAATGGTGTGCTACTCCGATCTCTGCCAGCTCCCTCACTGGCTGTCAGACAACACCTGTCCAACCTGAACCCTGGAGACCAACTCTAAAAGGACCCGAATCCTCCCTTCGGCTGAAATCTTGTCAACGTAGCTGGTCAGGGAACTGGCAGGTGGCGAGTGGGGGAGCAGGTACAGGTGCCAGGAGCAGAGCCCGGGGTCCCTGCTCTGGGTAGAGTCTGAGCCCACCCAGCAGAGGGGGCTGGGCCTCATGTGAACAGAGTTTTTGTGACAGTGACGTCCAACAACGCTTGAACTGTCATGCCTACTTTGACCAGACCTTTCTCTTCAAGGATGTGATGAGGCAGACAGAGCTTTTCCTGAAAGGAAGAACAAAACACCAGAGTTCAGATGACGGGCCAAGGACGGTGAACTATTGCTACAGCGTGGGAGTTGGGTCACGCATGGCTGTGCCGCTTTCTTCCCTCGGCCCGTGCTCCCTCCTCCCCTGGGGGCTAAGCCATTGTCGAAGTCTTTTCTGGGCTTGCAGGGAGAATGAGTTCTCATATGTGAAGGTTGTTTCAGAAAGGTTCTTAATCACACCCAACTCTGAACTAAATCTAAACAAGTAGGAAAATTTTCACTATAAAACTGAGTGATACAGAGTTAAAATAAAACAAACAAACAAAAAACCCATACACCGAGAATATCATAGCTTTTAGCCTGGGCAAGAAATACTGCAAATAACGGATGTTTAAAGGAACTCTCTTACTCATTTACACAGACTACAGAGGGTTATAACGACCACCAGCCTTGATCTAATTCACTTTATTTTTTGTCATTTCTAGAGGAGTACATGCTAGGAGACCCTTCTGTGGTTTAGGCACAGTCTGTATATAAGAAATCTTTTAGCCGGGCGGTGGTGGCGCACGCCTTTAATCCCAGCACTCGGGAGGCAGAGGCAGGCGGATCTCTGTGAGTTCGAGACCAGCCTGGTCTACAAGAGCTAGTTCCAGGACAGGCTCCAAAACCACAGAGAAACCCTGTCTCGAAAAACCAAAAAAAAAAAAAAAGAAATCTTTTGTAAGGTCTTTTTTGAATGGCAATTTCTATTCTCTGTGCATGCGTGTTTTGGTTGCACGTATGTATGTGCATCACATGCATGCCCAGTGCCTGCAAGTCAGAAGAGGCAGTGGATTCCCCAGAACTGAAGATACAGATAGTTGTGACCTGCCATGTGGGGACTGGGACCCAAATCCAGGTCCTCTACAAGAGCAGGAAGTGCTCTTAACCACCGAGCCATTGCTCTAGCTCCCCCAATGTTGTGTTTTTTAATTTTCAATCTTGTACATGCCTATGTGTCAGTGTGTGAGCATCTGGATGCAGCTGTCCACAGAGGCGGGAAGGGAGCTGGAGTTACTGCCCTGATGCGGTGACAGGAACAGACTTGGGTCCTCTTCTAGAGCGCCGCGTGCTCTAACTACCGAGCCACCTCTCCAGCCTCTACAGACTGCATGGAACACAGCTCCCAATGACCTTTCCTTCAAAGGTCTTTTCTTTAAACTGGCAAAGACACACCGAGCATACAACTTCCTCATGTTCTGCCTTCGCTTGTGGGAGATGTCTGAGGCACAGTCCTCAAGGAGAGCGACCTGGAGCCCCTCCTGGTGTACCACCTTTCATATGCTACAAGGCAGTGTACAGAACACCATGAAAAGACATTTGTACCTTTGTCACGTGGCCCTGTTCCATTACCTAAGTAAGAGAGGCTTGGACTCCGGGCCTTAGGAAATGATCACATGTGGCAACGTAAGAACAATTTTACCATTGCCTTCATGGATGACCTCTGTGACATGTTAGGCAAGCAGGTGAGTTTACACTGCTAGTCAATCTCACGGCCAAATGTCAGGGTCAGAAAGGATGGGCGCCATGTGTGACTGAAACTCAGAGGGAGTCATGACCCAGGTTAGGAGGAACGGTGACTCAGGGGGCATCTATACCTAGATGACACTACCCATCCTTTTCTGACACCTTCTGTACAGGCCAGGAAATCTGTAGGCTCTGTTGTTCCTTTGCCGCAGCTGGTTAAAGGGGCAGGGTATGTCCTCCTCATTCTTCTTAACTTCCCCAGCACCCAAGCTCACCTCTAACCCACTAGGAAACTATACACTTAATAAAGTTAAGCTTCTGGTGTCAGGCATTATTTTGGAAGGGAGGGAGGGAGGGAGAGAGAGAGAGAGAGAGAGAGAGAGGTCAACACTTCATACCATATGCTAAAATCAATTAAAAGTTATTAGAGTTAAATGTTAAAAAACTCTAAATGCCTTTGATTAAAAGGAAACACAGATTTATGTATTTATTTATTTTGTGTGTGTCTGTCTGCATGGATTTGTATGAACTACATGCCCATGTACACAGATAGATGCCAGGAAATCTACTTGGAGTCCCCGGAATTAGAGTTACAAGGGAATGTGAGCCAACCCATGTCCACAAAAGCAGTCTTACCCAGTCAGGGGAAGACTCTAGGCCTAATAAAGACGTATTTACAAAGTACAAAGGAAAGATCAAAACATTGAAAACTTAAAAATGTGAGGTTTCCATTTGAAAAGTGAAAAAAAAACCCTACTTAATGAAAAGATAAGCAAACAAAAAAGGCCGTAAAAAAGTATGTATTTGCATCAGATTACAAAGGGCTTTGCGATATGGAGGGATCAGTAGGTGAATACAAAGGCGGTAGGCGTGTTTGTAATCTAGAACCCAGGAGGTGGAGTCAGGAAGATCAGAAGTTTAAAGCCTGCCTATGCTACCAGAAACTCCCTCAATAGATAGGTAAAACTTCCTGATAGCTTTGCCTACAACAGTGTAAAGACATCTGATTCCCAAACTAACCTACCTACATCATGGCTTGGTCCAGCATCTACGACACACATGCTCAGAATACTTGCATTAGCTTACCATTGGGTAAAACCACCAAACACAAATTTTATTCTATACCTATATAGAATATGTATTCTATATAGTGAATAGCTCATGTAGTTTGAGTCATACACTGAAAGCGAAAATGATACCATTTTTCAGAATGGCACCATCTTAGGTGTAGAAAATCCTAACTGAGTATCATTAAGTCAGGGACCACCTATGAACACAAACAGAAACATAACCCTCGTACCCTTCCTTCCTCCTCTCATTCAGGCCCACCCAGAGGTAGCCTCAGACCAAGTGGATAGCTTGGAGTCATCTAAGAAAACTAGCCTAGAAGGCCAGAAACCATATAAAGATACAGCAGCCCTAGGTACTCCACCACAAGACTGGAGTGAACACGGGATTTAACTCTAGGGGCTGTCTGGAAAGATGAACACAGATTCCTCAGAAATGGGGAGCAGGGTCACCCAACTTGTGGAGAAAGGTCATTTTCTATCACAGCAGTTGTGTCCCTGCTTCTCCCCAAAGCGGGCTCAGAGGATGGAACGGGACTGGAGCTGCTGTGGATTTACACTGGGACCGGGACGACGCGGAAGATCAAGGGCTTCTAAGAGCCAGGCAGGTCAGGCGCCACCTCCGCAGACCACAGCAGGAAAGGACTTACAGCAGAAAGCGCTGTGCGTGGTAACTGACTTTACACGAACTATAACTCCCACCGCAGGATGTCCGAGGACTAGTTGAAAATATGACGGAGGATGCCTAGTCTATCTGTGGGCAGCCTGTGCTGTTATTTTTTTTAAACCGGGTGAAATCACAAATATGACCCAGCTTAACCCTAAAACACTCGGCTGCTTTTTGGAGCAGGTGCTTCATGTTACTGCCCCCGTGGTGGAAATGCTTAGGCCTCTGGGCCTCCACCTTCCTAACGCTGTGACCCTTTAATACAGTCCCGTATGTTGTGATGACCCCCCATCCATAAAATTATTTTTGTTGCTACTTTGTAACTAATTGTGTCACTGTTGTAAATTGTAATGTAAATTATTTTAGAGATACAAGTTTGCTGAGGGGGTCCTGACCCACAGAGGTTGAGAACCACTGGATTAGGCTCTCTCATTCACACTTTCCTGAGCCACAGCAAATAGGATCAGAAAAGGCAGGCGAGCCATTGAGAAACAATGCTAACTGGGGAGTAGGGCTAGATGGCTGTAGGTGCTGGCTCTTCTCTCCCTGCTATGTTCTTATGATGACTGCAGACAGCCAAGCGTACGCCGAGGCCAGCCACTGGTCTAAAATGAAGCCCTCCACACCAGCTTACTTCCCTTGGTTCCGCCTGTTTCTTTAAAGGAAATATTCTGGGACTGAACTGTGTGAAGCTTAAAGTCTGTGTTATTTTAATGCACAAGAGTGCAAAGGTCAAGTTCTGCCCCCAGGGTCAATCCCTCCCTACTTCTCTCTTTATTCTTCACGGTGCCCCCGGGCTATTCTCTGGTCCTTCTCACCCCATGTTATCCACAAACATCCATCCTTCCACGCCTTCCCACTCAGGCCCAGCTTACACATCTTTCTAATCTTTAGTGGATATTTGCTATTTCAGGGGATCTGCATGGCGCCCCTTCTTGAGTGTCAGGCCATCTTTCGATGTGTTTCACAGAATCCCGTAATTGAGCCACCCCAAGTCCTTCTCACTGAGTCTCTCTTTGTTTCCTAAGAAGCCATTTGATCAGGGGGTCCACAAACTAGGACCTGCAAGTCAATCCAATTCCAGACCTATTTTTGTAAATAAAGTTTTATTGGCACACAGAACTGCACATCAGCTCATGTATTCTGTGTGCCGCTATTGATGCTTCAATGACAAGCTGGGCAGTTGCAGCAGAGACCATCTGTCTAAAAAAATCATAAAATTTCTGTCCTGCCCCCCAAATGCTGGAACCTGGCATGGACTACAGACTTTCTGAAGACAGGGGCATAGATCTTGGTCACTATATTTTACCTGCAGAGTCTCCCATAGGGGCCAGTGCACAATGCACATTCAATGCACAAGGAGTAATTGAATGAACCATGAATGAACACCACTGCAGGGAAAGTCAAGGACTGGAAGTCAAG
The DNA here is from genome assembly GCA_025134845.1 of Neodon shergylaensis. Classification (NCBI taxonomy): domain Eukaryota; kingdom Metazoa; phylum Chordata; class Mammalia; order Rodentia; family Cricetidae; genus Neodon; species Neodon shergylaensis. The sequence goes on along the minus strand of JABTXL010000002.1, from coordinate 36,910,780 downwards.
GAAAACACACACAGTCCACCAACCTAAAGGGCTGTTTGTTGAAAGGGAATTCTGAAGTCTCAAACCTCGCCTTTAAATACTCTGAAAGAAAATTAGATTAAAATATTTTTCAGGAGGTGGGACACAGTTTGGACAAAGAAAACGCACTCAGCATACGCAAGACCCTAGGTGCGCTTCTCAGCACCTGGACATTTTAGCTAACCTGTAACCACTCTGTCTTACTCAGGTCCTGAAATTTTAACTCAGACTGGGATTTGTGTGAATTTTGGAGACAATGCATGCACTATATATATATTACAAATGAATGCATTGTGATATCAAGTGATTTATTTAACCACTCTCACTGATAAATCCCAACTGAGCTGTCCTGGTTTGGGATTTAACAAGGCCCCTTTTCTGTAGTGTTAAGGACACTGAAGTAACCTGGCCCTGAAGCCCAGAAGGAGCCATTAGAAATGGGCTGTTTGGAAATCCTTACACCAAGGGGAACATTTTCAACCAATAGCAGCGAGGAAAGAAAAATATATGCATGAAGGGCTACTGCAAAATGAAAATGGGAAGAGTTGTTTCTCTTTATCATTTATATTATCTTTATAGGAGCGAATATTTAAAACATCCTTTCTTATGAGAAGACGGGGATTTAGTGTGCCTCACAGATCACACTGCTGGATCCCCGCCCACCTCTCAGGCTCAAGGCAGATCAGTCAGGGGTCCCCAGATGAGATGCAAAGGCAGGTGTCCCGTAAGCACATGAGCTGGTGTCTGGGACCTTGGAGAAGTGTCACAGAGAGGCTTCGCGTTCCAAGCAGAAATTAATGCCTGGGCTCATAATAAGCAAAATGACTCGCTCCCAGTTTTGCCTGAAGGGCTGAACTAATTACGTTCTGTTGAGTGACCATACTTTATAATGAAGAAATATCACACAGCCAGTGTCAAGGGGAGCGACACATTAGGGTGCAAATTAATGACATGAAAAATGAAGTGTGGCCAAAGGATCCTCGGGATGCCCGATGAGAGATACACAGACAGTTAATGCTGAAGTTCAAATCTCAGCTCATGAAACTGCGCTACTCACTCAATTTTTATTGACAGTATTTTTTTTCCTTGAACCAGCAACCCAATATGTTTTCTCTTTTCGCCTTCCACCCACCATAAAGAAAGCGAGGAGAAAGAAATGCAAACAAGCGGTGGTGATCACTGAAAGTCAGCCCCCGTGCATGGCAGAGCTGCGTGGAAATGCCAAGAGCCACTCTGGGGACCCATGAACAAATGCATCAACGGGCCAAGAAGAAACTTGGATTAATCACCCAAATTGTGTTTATTAAGCGACTTATGGCTCAGGGTGCTCACCAGACACTGTACAAAGGGATTTTATTGTTACAGATTGAAAGTACAAGATAGCACCAAAGGCAATTCAGTACATCTGTGGTTACTTAGACACAACTCAATGTCCAACAGCTTCCAAGTACCCTGTATTCCCCAATCAACACAAAGATGGGAGGAAAAGGCTCGCTCGGACAGTCTAACATCGTACCATGTAAAGAATGTTTCCTGTTTAAAAATAATTCTGATCTGATTTAGCAGCAAGGAACCATTATAAATATATCCTTTCAAGTATGGAGGTTTTTCAGAATCTCCTCTTCCCTGGACTCATGAATTGGTTCAGAAAAATAAGATACTATCCTTAGCAGCTGTATCTGAGGAATGTCTGCATCCAGCAAACTTGAAATTTACCTTGAGGACAATAACTCTACCATCTTCCCCACCCAAGAAGCAGCATTTGGCAAGAAGGTATAAAACAAAGCAGGTGATAGTGGCTGGAGCTTATAGCAGGACTTCTCATATTGTAAAGAGGCATCCCAGAACTCAGCAAAAGCTGGGTCTACATTAGAGTCTAACATTTTTCCCCTTTAATGAAAAGCTCATTGTTTTGCTTCAAAAGTGAGCGTTGATAAGCAAGCCTTTAAAAACTGACTTAAAAACTAAACAGTTGGCCAGTTAACATGTCTGGAAATCAGAGGACAAGTGGACAAAGTAAATGTAGAAAACAAGATTCATCTAAAATAAGAGCAATCTTATCATTAGCTGCTGCTATAGTAACTCGAGGCCCCGGTACCAAGAATGTTCCAAGACCCATAGATTTATTTGGGACTGAATAGTCAAATCCATCACATTCTGGATCTGCAGTCATGTGACATATCATGAAAGTAAAATGACCTAATACATTATGCAAAAATAGAAATCCCTTCTAGAAAACACTTTTCTCAGACTCTCGGAACAACCCTAATGAAAAGGAAAAGCAGTGTAAGCAGATCCACCAGGTGGCGCTCTACCAGGAAGGCACTTCCCCAGAACATGCCTGCATAGGGCAGAGAAGGCAGGATGCGGTGGACATGGTCGGCATCCCTTCCGGGTACCCTTCACAATCCCTTGCAGCAAACAGGAAGGACTCCAACTAACCAGCCAGCATAGCAGCCATTCTCCAGGTAAGACTTCTCAACTTGGTCAGCAATGGCATCGTTAGAGACTTTTATGAATCACACAGGGCCAAAATGCTGACTTCTTGTCTCTGCAAGGCAACCTCTCTACAACTCAATTCCCAGTCCTGACTTCGAACTAGCATCAAGTCTCAAGATTCCCATAAGCTAAATCCAGTCTGTTCTGTCTTGGCTCCCCTTATCCACTACCCAGAGCAGCAAAGGCTCATGGGAGAGAGCAAGGCCCACCCCAGCATTGGCGCCCTCACTACGTGCATGAAGAAACATGAGGTATGGATTGACAGGCTTTGCTGTCACTGTTAAGGGAAAGAAACTACCCAAGGGGAACTGCATTCTATAAAGTTTGTGCTTCTGGAAAAAATCTGGTTCATAAATGTTCATAAACTTCAAAACTCAATAGCTTACTGAAGAGCTGAGAGGGATGGGAGTTTGCAAGGCAAAGGCTCCAATGGAGGAAGGAACTGGGATGGACCAGGGAGCGAGTCAAGCATTTGGATGCGCGTGCAGGGGTTACGTGGACAGAGCGTTCCAGCGGTAAGTGATATAGACCAGTACTATAAAGAGAACATGGACAAGACAGAAGCCTATAAGGTCCCTGGCGCGGAGGGTAGAAGTTGGTTGTGGGGGTTTCTCCCCGAGTGCCAGCAGAGCGTCAACAGTCTTTCGAATGTGACGAAAATCCAACTGCAGGATGTCATACGGAGAGCAGAGGTCGGCCTAATCCAAGGGCAGCCATTAGAACAGAAAGAGACAGTGCATACGATTAACAACACACAGAAGAACAACCGGAAAGAAGCACACATTTATGCTTACTAGCAAATAGCAGGAGTCAAACCATATTTCAGGTGTGACAATCCATGGCAAAAGTAGAACCTCCCAGGGTCGCCTGCATAAACTGGACAAGAACCCCTAGCCCCAGTCACACCATGGCCACTGCACGCTGTGCGATGTACACTCCATCCTGGGACCAGTGAAATGGTTATGTGCTCATCAGTGGCACAAAGGCATGAGCTTCCCATTCAGGACATCGCGGCTTAAACTTTACTAAAGAAAAATACAAATCTTAAAACTGAATCTTCAGCCTTTTTTTTCAGGGGGAAGGGTAGAGTCAGGGTTTCATGGTATAGCTCAGGACAGCCTCAAACCCGAGAGCCTCCAGACTTGGCCTCCTGGGCACTGGGGTTACATAACAGAATAGGCTAAAGGGGACCTCTGAGATACGCAGTAGGATAGCTAGCACATGACAGGTTATTATCTAAATCCCTTTACTGTTACGCAAGTATGGCAAAATGCCTCAGTCTTTGTGTTTTATCGTCATGCAACCTGTGTGTAATAATTCGGTGTTCAGACTCCTGGCCCACCACTGTCAGAACGAAGTATTCTTACACAATGAATTTCTGGTTTTTCTGTTGCTGTTCTTTAAAGACAGGGTCTCACTGTGCAGTTTTGTTTGTGTAAACCACACTGGTCTTGAACTCATAAGAGATCCACCTGCCTCTGTTTTGGGGGCTAGGATTAAAAGTGTGTGCCACCACAGCAAGTCTGAAACATGACTTTAAGCCCCAATATTAACAATAATTATAACTTGTAGAAACCAGTAAAAAAAAAAAGTTGTGTTTTGCTTTCAACTTTAACAAAGATTGACAATATTTGTGACTTTTCACAGATACAATTTCCAAGGGAGCAAAGCATTTAAAATACCTATTACATGTATATGATGTGTGTGTGTGTGTGTGTGTATGCTTGTATATACCTTGCTGGAGGGTTAGTCTTGTACTGTAGCTTCCTCGATAAGCACACCAATCCCAGTCAAAAGACTATTTTAAGTCTATGGGCTCATCTTGTCTATATCCTCAGTTCAGCCAATACCCTCAGGTAAGTTACCAGATGGGCTGGTTAGGATGGAAATCCTTTATGATGGCAAACATGCTCTGGTGTGGGAAGTTCTTCTGTATATGTGTTGCTTTTATTGGTTGATGAATAAAGCAGCACATATACAGAAGAACGTCCCACATCAATGCTCTTAACAAAAAAAGAATCAACGCTTTTAAAGATTTACTCGAATGCTACATGTGCATGTATGTACTATGCTTGTGCGTCTGCATGTGTGTGTGCACGTGCAGTACCCACAGAGGCCAGAAAGAGGTGCTAAAAGCCCTGGAGTGGAACTTACAGGCTGCTCTAAGCTGTCCTGCATGGGTGCTGGGAGCAGAACTCGGGTTCTCCTGAAGAGCAGCAAGTGCTCTTAACCAATAAGCCATCTCTCCAGGCCCAATAAAAGATATTTTAAAATTAACAAATCATGTCAAATCCACCCAATCTTACATGCATTCTCAGTGGATCTCAAAGAACCAAGATAACATGAAGAGTCCACCCAAGAATCAAAGCAGCCACATGTAAACCGGATCTTACTGGGGGCAGATGTTGGCCATGAACTAAGAGATGGGAACTATCTCCTTCCCATAGCGGAGGTTTCCACTGCTTTGAGAACAGTCTGGGGCAGTGCTATATCTGACCAGGAAAGTATGAGAAAAGTCAACATAAAACAGAGGCTTAAACACAAATTGAAACATGAGTTTCCCAGGGACCAGGGAAGCCTGAGAAAAGCAGACATGAGACGGAGGCTTAAACACAAGCGCACATGTGACTTTCTCAGGGTATTTCCGTGTTAGAAGCCACCCACTCTGACAGGGGTGGTAACACACACTTAGAATCCCAGCCCCTAAGAGCCCGAGAGTTTGGGGTCAGCCTGGGATACTTAACAGGACTCTGTCAAAAAAAGAAAAAGAAAGAAAGAAAAGCAAGCAGGAACACTGAGGAGCACCACTGGTCAGCTCCCTAGCAGCAGTGGCAGAGGGTCAGACAGTTACGTCAGTGAGGCGGACACGCTCATGAGTGCGCTTTTGGGGACATAAAGGACATCTCACCAGGTCATGGAAGCTAGATTTAATTAAAGCAGCTGAGGCCTAATAGCTCAGACTATGATCATTTAAATTACAAGATGACCTTTAAGAAAAACGGTCAGGACTAACTAAGCCCGGTTGTGAAGCCATGGCAACCGCTGTGTGTCACGTGGTGGGCTGCTGCAACCACCGTAGAACCGGGTGCTGACTCGGTCCCACATGACAACGCCAACAGCCAAAAAACAGCTGCAGCCTTGGCGAGGCTAACCACGAAGGAAATTCCTGAGAGAAACTGGGATTTTCTGACCCTTTGTGCTTTCCCCAAATTGGCCTGTGGAGAGGAATTCTGAGGTTACGGTACTCTCGGATCCCTGAGAATTAAATGAGAAAACACTACATTTGCAGAGACTAAACACCCTCATTTTTCACAGATTACTTGTAATGAGTGAAAACATTTGCAAAACAGTTAATCCACTCAGAACCCTTCTGAGGCAAATGTTGATTTAATTTCCCATTACACGGGGGGGAAAAAAATCACAGCCAGCAGAGCCTAAGAAATCAGCTAAGATTAAAACTCAAGGATGCGACTGAAATTGAAAATGAAGATTGACTTAGACGCTCCAAACACCAAGTGCTTACTAACAGGAAATGGAGACAAATTTGGGTTTCTGCCTGTCTATAATAAACAAACAAACAAATAAAAATTTTGAGGCAATCATTGTAGCTTTCGCTATCCTACAACTATGTATGCCAGACAGGCCCTGAACTCAGAGATCTGCCTGCCTCTGCCCAAATTAATTATGCTCGTTTGTTATATGCTAGCTTATCTTCCGCCCAAAGTGCCCACCCCTCTACTTACACATTTTCATTATTACTATTTATGCCCAGGTTCTGCATAGAGGACAAATATGCAGTGTCTGTCATTCTGACTGTGGCTTATTTATCAAAATGATGATTTCCAGTTCCATCTGTTTTCCTGCACAATAATATTCTTTAACTCTATTGCGGAAGGAAAACTGCACAGTGCAGATGGTTCACTGTTTCCTTGTCCACTCGTCTGGTGACAGCTAGCGAGGCTGATTCCAAGCCTGTGGACCAGAAACAGTGCTTCCATGGGTGTGTACGTATCTCCGTGGGATGCTGGCCTGGATTCCTTTAAGTGTGTACCCAGGAAAAGTAGAGCTGGGCCACATGGAAGTTCTTCAGGTTTCTGAGGAAGTGCAATCTTGACCTCCACAGTCGCTGATGTAACTAACATTTCCATCAGCGAGGACAGGCACCCTCGCTAGCTTTTCTGTTCATTTGGTTTCTTGCCTTTTTTCTTTTCCTTTGAGTCAGGGTTTCTCTGTGTTTCTTGCTCTGTAGGCCAAGCTGACTTCAAACTCAGATTCGCCTGCCTCTGCTTCCCCAGTATTGGGATTAAAGGCGTGCGCCACCATCGCCTCACACTTTTCTGTTTTCTTAATGATAGCCACTCCTGACATTGACCGTTTTATTTTAAAATCCCCTGATGGCTAAGAACAATAAACATTTTCCCAGCTATTGATTAGCTATTTGTTTTTTTCCTGAGAACAGCCTCCTCCTTTCATTTATTTATTCACAGAACTTTTCCTCTTTTAGTTTTTCTGTTGTTGAGTTCTTTCTGAATTCTGGCTATTAACCTCTGTGGGCTGAGTTATTGGCAAATGCTTTCTGTCTTTCCTTGGCTATAAAGAACCCTTTAATCAGACAAAATCCCATTGGTCAACTGTTGCTGTCATAACTTGAACAACTGAAGTCCTATTCAGGGTCAGGGCCTACCCCTTCAACCTGAAAGGTTTTCCAATGCTTTCGAATTTTCATGAAGACTTTTGATCCAATTTTAACTGACTTCTACACAGGATGAAAGAGGGGAATCTAGTTTTATTCTTCTACATGCCAATGTCTATTTTCCCCTACATTAAAAGAAAGACGATACCTACAGAGTTCTATGGCTATGATGACTTATTTAGAATTGGGTGAAAACTTCCCAGCGAACCACATAAGTATTTCCTGTATTATATTTTTGGTTCTTCATCAATGAGAGACTTCTCTCAGCCAGACAGACTGCTAGTCTAACGTAGACTAGATGTGGAATGACAGCCAACCATGAACCCGCTACGTGCAAACCAGAGAAGAGGAGGGCCAAACTGATTCAGAAACTACAAAGGAAGCTCAGCTGTGTAAATGGCTTCATGGGCCCAAGACTTAACCAGACTCAGATTCTTGGCTGATACAAAGACTCTATCCCAAATGATTTAGGAGCCCACTGAGCACTGTCCTCAAGGCTAAGCTATCTGCCAATCTGACCAGCAGCCTCACACAGGGTACTACTGTTGCCTGATACTGTCTACAGTTCTGAATCTCGCCTACCAAAGATACCAAGTGTGCACAAGAGCCAGGCTGGAACCACTTATGGCAAGGAGTGGGCTTACCAGGCCAAGAGATGACAGTTTCACCCACACCCTCCACTATTTATCTAGTGAGCTGAAATGCTGCCTCACAACACCCCACATGGGCACACTTCCTGGATAGTTAATAGACCACCTCCTAGTTCTGAGGACCAACTGCTCAACTGTACATAAATACTTCACAAGCACTGCCAACTCTGGAGCAAGTATCTGGGATGGTACTGGTGGAGATTTCTTATAAAATGGAACAAATTATGAAGGTAAGAGCAATTTTAAAAATGCTCCCATCCCATCACCTGATTTTGCATGCAATCATTGAACTGAGTCTGCCCAGCTCTGGCATCGCCCCTATGTACCTGATAAACTATACAAACTGTGCTGACTTTAGGCTGTAGTTCCGATTCTATCACAACACGGAACTAACACAGTCTTAGAGAACAGATAGACCTCACGTCATCTCTTTGAATGAAGCATTCCCTCATGCACTTGTGAGATAAAAACATTCTGTGTTGAGCAAGCAGGAAGATTTGCTAATTACTTTCCAATCGAGAATTTCTGGTTTTCCACTCAAGTGTGCCTTCCTTATTTAACCTTCTCAGTAAAGAAGTTTAGTTGCTCATGCATTCTTTTCCCGGTAGTAGTGACCTAAGGGTAGCCTAAGAGACAAGAATGATCCCTCCTAACTCATCTGGGCCTTCCAACACACATGCAGTAACTTACAACTGCCATTGGCTTGAGAGTTCCGATTCACAGTGGGGAACTCTTACTAGCCCATGGTAGAATCATATTATCAGACAAATTGTAATGTCACAAATATCTGAAGCCAAGAGTGTTTATGGGCTATCCAAAGACACACAAACGACACAGACGCACAGAGTAACGGAGTTGAAAGCAGACCCGATGACGAAGACATTTAGGCAAGTAAATAAAACGAGATGTTGTTTCTCAGAAATGGCAGTGGTGACCTTCTTTTCACTGACACAGCTTGATAGAAGGACACATTACAAACAGTTTGCCTTTTCTCAAATAATCTGGGAATCCTTCTACTAACCTACCCTAAGCCAAAATAAGAGGGAGAAGTAAAGGAAAGTTGGGGCTAGGAGGAGAGGAGTGCAGTATACGTTGAAATGTGATACACAAGCTCAGAGTCTCTTCGGAGAGCTTTGTTTTTTAACTGTGTGGTTTTTTTTTTTAAAGTTGCTTTATCCCTGAATCATTAGGAAACACAGAAGTCATAAGAAATGTAATTTCTACTTATCTCTGTTTACCCTAATGATGAGGGACACTTTTTTTTTTTTTGAGACAAGGTTTCTCTGTAGCTTTGGATCCTGTCCTGGAACTATCTCTTGTAAACCAGGCTGGCCTCAAACTCACAGAGATCCTCCTGCCTCTGCCTCCAGAGTGCTGGAATTAAAGGCATGTACCACCACCACCCAGCAAGAGACATCTTAATTTGTGTGGCTGTTACCTAAATCCTGAAGTCACTTTATGTTAAGTTAAATATGGAAGGCTCTAAAACCCCCTAGCACCTTCCTGAGGATGCCTTTAGGGCTGAGCCTGGGATGGGGGGTGGGGGGAGTGAACTGTAATTAGTTGGGCTACAAAGGCTTGCAAACTGGGCCTCAAGCAGACAGAAGGATAAAATGAAAACTTAAGTTGTTAGCCAACTACAAAGCCACACGCATTGTTATCACCAACAATAACAATAATTGTATTTTTAATGAATATTAGTTTGACTCATCTCTTAAAATGCAGCCACTGGGAATGGAAGCCAGCCATTAATATGCCATCAGGGGTTTTGCCAAACAGCCCAGGCTAAGGAGCCCACGGGTTCTGACCTGCTGCTCTTAGCTACTCTATGGGTCTGGTCCTAGGCCACTCACTGTCTCAGCAATTCCTGCTAAGAAAATTTCTGATTTTTTTTTATTTATTTGTTTATTATATATACACTTTCCAGGAGAAAGTGCCAGATCTCATTTCAGATGGTTGTGAGCCACCATGTGGTTGCTGGGAATTGAACTCAGGACCTCTGGAAGAGCAACCAGTGCTCTTAACCTCTGAGCCACCTCTCCAGCCCCCAGAATTTCTGATTCTTATTAACTCTCTGATAGCCCTTTTCTTTCAAATCTGGAATTTTACATTTTAAAACAAATGATTCCCCCTTCTCCTTAGAACCAAACACACATGTAAAACCATGCCAATTTCATTGCAAGAAAACAATTTCCGCTCAAAATGTGTGTCACTTAGTCAAGATTATTTCTTGAAACTTAAAAAAAAAAGACATGAAACAAAAACAAGATGTCTATTCAACGGTTCAAACAGCTCTAATGACGTTTTGATCAAAACGTGGCCATTTGAACTAAGTCTGGTGTTACCTCGGGAACGCCAAGCTTTCTGCAAGCTTCCAGGAAGTTTTCCACATTCCTCCTGCACTTGGCCATGCTGAGTTTGGGCTAGAAATGCAAACATACAAAAACAACAGAGTATTAAGATAAGACGTGATCCAGAAACATCCATCTAGAGACAAAAAACTTACTAGTGTGGGTCATATTCTTGGACTGTGTGTGCAAACACAGACATTTATATGTGCTTGGTAGAGAGAGGTTTAGAGAGACACAAGTACGCAGTGCTGATGACATGGACGTATGCCAGCTGCTCACACATCTAAGCTATCTGTGTATGTGCACACAAAAACTCATCATACAGATGGAGAGCCCATTTCAGTTCACCTAAAAATATACCGCAAACATCACCTTTCCCCAACAACAAATGTCTTTCCATACTAAGGGTTAAAAATCCATGAGGCTGTTTCCTCACCAAACAAACAAACAAAAAGTTGAATTAGAAAGACACATAAGAGGTAAATAGCATTAAAAATGGCAGATTTAACCCAAAGCTTCACCGCTGCACTGACCTTCACTGCAGTGACGTGGAAAGCACAGATGGATTCATACAGGAAAAAAAAATTGATGATAAAATTTTAAACACTTCTTAGCATTTTTTTAAAAAAAATATTCCACTATTAATTTCCTTAAAAAGGAAAGCAAAGAGTATGGCTGAAACAACTGGGCTGAGAGGCTAAACAAGCACTGTCCCTCGTGGCAGAAGAGGAAGTCCTCTCACCAGTGCCCCAGACAGACACAGGACAGCTGTGCACAGCCACACATAAGACAGGCGGAGCAGAGAGAACACAGGGAATAGAGAAGAACGGATTCTAGAGGAAGTGAGGCGCCAGAAGCCTCCTGTGGTCCCACAGGTCCACCGCCGCCATCGTACTCCTAGTTCAGGGACAGTTCTGTGCGGTGTAAGGTTAAAGGTTCAGCCTCACCACTGGGAATCAAAACTCCCATTAATCACACCAAGTGGGATGCCAATGTTTTGCTTACAGCCTGGAAAAACTGAAGAAACTAATTTTTCTACTCCTGAAGCAATCTTTACTATGCTGAGGATGGCAATGACTCTATCCAAACTACCTTCCCTGAGCTTGGCATTACAAAACCATACACCATGGGGCTCATGCAATGAAAGACCAGAACGCTTAATGCTTGCAGCAGCATGGTCAGGACAGGCACCCTCGGCATTGCTGATGGTGCAGACGCAACCGTATTGGTTGTCTATTCTACACATGCTGCATTTGCTGCTGAAGGCGCAACAGTGGAACAAAAGGACACATGCCTTAGGCCACACAGCTCTAGCGTGTGGAGACAACAGCCAAAAGAAAGGGTAGAGTGACATGGGGGAGTTATTACCGGTGATGTGTTTGCAGTGAGGGAAACACAAAGGAACCACATTCTCCTGTGTCAGGGCAGCAACTGTGGTGGGCACCAGGGGTCCAGGTTCTATGGCTACAGCAGAGCTGGGTCCATCCAAAACTGCTCAAGCAGTTGCTTGAGCAACTTGCTGGGGCTGGCAAGATGGCTTAGTAGGTAAAGGCACCTGCAGCCAAGCCTAATGACCTGAGTTCGATTCCAGGTACTCGCAGTAGGAGACGCTAACCCACTCCTATAAGTTACCCCGTGATCTCTACATAACCACTGTGGCAAGTACGTGTCTACACACACACATGCACACGCACACACGTACACACACACACACGCCCTAACTTTAAAAATAAAAATACTTTGAGCAGACCACAGGAGAATTTCTGGTAAGTGAGCATTTAGAAGTGAGCTGCAACAATCAGACTCCTGCAGCAGATGGTAAGAAGGGTGATGAGGAAGGATCTGGTGCAGACGATTTAGGCTTCCATAGATTTTAAATATATAGAGAGTATATAAGATCATAATTCAAAACACAAATGTATGGAGCATGTTAAAGACAGGAGAACACTGTTTTCTGCTATTTTCTCCTACAAACCACTGTTTCTTGTGTGTTTTCAATAATAAGTTATTAAAATGAAAAGATCTCTTTAAAAGTATGGTGGTTTTCCTGAAACATAAATAAAAGTGTAAGGGTTCACGATTCTTAACGTCTCCTGACACCTTGCAAAGTGACAGTGCACATTCTGCTGGGAAGCCAGAGAATCCAGCGTGTCTCAGAAAACTGACAGTTGGGCACACAGCTCACCCAGTGCCATGGGGAATTGGCTTAGTGGCTAAGAGAGGATCCAAGTGCAGTTCCTAGCACTCACGGCTGCCAACTCCAGCTCCAGGGGATCCAATGCCTGAGGAGGCCAGAAGAGGGCATTGGATCCTCCGGAGCTGGCTGGGGGGGGTGGAAAGTAGCCATATTTTTGAAAAGGAAAAAGCAGAGTCAACATTATAGAAAAGAAGCTGACAGCTAAAATGAGACAATCAGCTACTCTCTGCTGCCAGGACAAAACAGAGTAGACTAAAAACTGTCCTAGCGAGAGCTCCCTGAAGCGGATGGCAGGGGTTTCAACAAGTGGTCACCTGACACACTGATTACATGGTCGAAATTGTACCTTGAGACGAGTGGCTCAGCTATATATAAACAAGGACGGTGGAGGTGGCTCATTTATGGGACTTGTCTCTCCAGTACCTGACATCATCCTCTCAGGAGCAGGTCTATTTCAGAGATGGGTGTATCCAGCTAAAGACAGGACGCAACCTGCCCAAAGCTTTCAGACATAGATCTGGAATCCATGGTTGCCTTTTGGCCCCTGAGCTCCTCAACTTTCCCCAATACAACCAATCTGTGGACATAAACTCTTTCTGCTCTTATCTGCATAACCCTATGTGGACTTCACAGATGATCCTATTTCTGATTTGCCCACTCTTGCAGGCTGGATCACAAACTGCCCCTGTAGCTTTCTCCCACCTGTCCCAGGCGCTGCGACATCTAGGACAAGGGTCAGGGCGAGGATACAGCTCACTGGGAAAGCACCTGCATGGCAGACAGAGGCTCTGGGTCTGATTCCTGGCAGAGGAAGGAGAGGAAGGAAGATGGGAAGGGAGGAGAAAAAGCAGCGGAGTGGTGCCTGGTGCCGGGATTGGTCGGAGATTCAGGATGCTTTCTATGTTCATGTATCTCCATAAGCACTACAAGATCCCCAATGATGAACAGAGATCTGTCAAGCACTGGGGAGGTTGAGGCAGGAGGGCTCGGCTTGGGCTAGCTAGTGAATAGCTAGTGAAGCCCTACCGAGAAAAAAGCATGAGAGAGACCACTAAGAAAAAGCCTTCAACCAGACAGCCTTCTGAAGAGGTACCTCGCTGTTTAAATACTCTTTTGTGAGGGTCAAATCTGTGCTCTATGGCCTTAAACCAGCATACTGATTCATAACTTCTTTAGACTCCACACCTGAGACAGCTATTTTCTGTCTTTCCCACACGTGTTTTTTAACAGCCTCCCTTTACTGAAAGTGCTCCTTTCTCCAACTCCTTGCTTCATGCCGTTCTTCTGCTTGTATGGGGCCCAATGGAAGGGCTCCAGGCAGACTCCTGGAGAGCCCACTGGCATCTTTAACCAACAACTCCATGCAAAGAGAGCCTGTCTAATGCCAGTTTCCCTCTCTCTGGCCTTACTTACAACTGCGGGGGAGGGGACATGGATGCTGGCGACAGACCGCGGGCGGATGTGGTTGGCCAGGTGGCAGAGCACGACGCCGTCCATGAGTGCGGCCCCGAGGTCTTCATGGAGGGTCACTTTCAACCTCATTTCGATGCTCTGGGGTGGAAAGCAGAAAGAGCCAGTTGCTATGGGCGCCAAAGCAAGTTCAGTGTTAAACACAGCTGGATGTATGAACTGGAGCACTATTCTCAATGGGGGAACAAGGGTAAGAATTCTGAAGGTAGGGAGGTGGCTCTGTCAGTGAAGGGTTTGCAAGGACCCAAGCTTGATACCAGAATCCAGAGAGTCTGGTATTGTACTCTATGCCTGTAATTCCAGCAATGGGGAGGTGAAGTCAGGAGGGTCCCTGAGGTTACCTAGCCAGCCAGCCTAGTCAGCAAGATTCAGGTCAGTGAGAAAGAGACCCTGACTTAGACACAAAAATGTAGATGGCAGCTGAGGTCATCTCCTGGCCGCCACACATGCGTGCACATTCACACACACATGCACGTGCAGGCGCGCGCACACACACACACGCATACTCACATGCACAGACACCCCAGGCACAGAGAGAATGTTTGGAAAACACTCATGCTAAATATTTTCAAACATTTTTTTAAAACCCTCTGTATAAAGACGGATTCAGTTGTCCTGATATGGTTTAATTAAAAGTGCAGTAATAAGAAAATCCTTTTGTAGTTTGTTACAGAGACACATGTAACCCAGGCTAGAATCAAACTCTCTGTGTAGCTGAGGATGACCCTGAGCTCCTAGTCCCCCTGCCTCCACATCCTCAGGACTGGAATTAGCCACCTGTGTGACCACACCTGGAACCACTTCAGCTCAGTATGTTCCTAGCTTTGGTTATGAGACTATAAAAACAGAATGAATGGATTGATAAAGACCAAATCTGGCTAGCTCACTGAGTTGACACGGGGTGGTAGGGGGATGAAGGAAGCATTTTAGTCAAGAAGTCAATTACCCTTATTCTAAATATTAAACTTGAAGGGCTAAAGAAATGGTTTAGCAGCCAAGAGCACATACTTAGAGTGCTACATGATTTGTATTTTGTGTGCAATGCTTCGGGAAGGCATTTGCCACACACAGAACGCTGCCGGGACTGTGACCCTCACGCTCGGTCACGTGCCACTCCCAGTACCTCGCGGAGCTGCTCCACCAGCTCCTTCTCTTCTCTCATCTGCTCCATCTTCCTCCGAATCGTAAACTGTGGGTCTATGGATTCCAGGTTTCTCTGAGGTCTTAGAAACACTGCAACAGAGATGGGGCGGGGGGGGGGGGGGGTCAATCCGTGTTGCTACACAGGACTAGTCCTAGTACAGCTAAATAAATTATTTATTTATCCCAAAGTATTGATCATTCACAGAGGCAAGGAAATTCCAGAATCACAGCAAAGGTTTGATGTGCGTAATCAAAGGGAAATTATCTCGAGCTATGGTTCCAGGTTGTGTGGACTGCAAAGCTGTCTTTGTGGTGACTGACTGAATAAACCAGAGGGGGGATGGGTCTCGTGGGGTGAGGAGGAGAACACGCCATCACCCACACCTCTTACTTCTCCTGTCTCCTCCATTCTAACTGATATTCTAATTATACGCTTTATCTCTCTAAATCTAAGTAATTTAGATAAAAAAGAAGGTATTAGAATTGTTTTATATGTTAAAAATAGGTGTAGAGAACTGTTCTTGTTAGCTTCACATTTAACAAGCCTCTATCAAGAACTAGGTAATGACATGAGGGACAATGTATTTGAGAATGGAATGGAAAAATTCTTCTGTCTGTCCTATCACCTAGGTGTTCAAAGAGTCAGCTCTTTACAAATGTGCTCAGATTAATGTCGCAAAGACTGGCGAAACTACAGGCGGCTTCATCACCGCTGGCTCAGGGGCCTTGGACTTCCTACCAGAGCAGAGGTTGAAACCAGTGCTTGCTCTGGAGCAGTTCAGAAAATCCATACTCTCGGGGCTGGAAAGACAGCTCACCAGGTAAGAGCATTGTCTGTTCCTCCAGAGGACCCAGGTTCAACTCCAGCCCCGACAAGGTGGCTCACAATTAATTGTCTGTGACTCCAGTTCCAGAGGATCTGAAGCCCTCTTCTGGCCTCTGAGGGCATCAGAGATATAGATGGTAAACAGACATACACAAAAGACAAAACATCCATGTGCATAAAATAAAAATAAATAAATCTTTTTTTAAAAGGTTAACAAAAAAAGAAAATATATAACTCTCCTGGGCTGAATGTGTAGTTTGTTCAGCATATATGAAGTCTTGAGTTCAGTCCCTAGCAGTGTATAGAACAGAACAGAATGAATGGACGATGGGGGGGGGGGGGACTCATAAAAATCAAATGCACTAAACTTCTCAGTGATAACAACCGTTGAGATAATTAAATTACATTCCACATATGACTTTCCACCATCTCTGCACCTGTGGAGGAATGTTGGGAACACGACTTCTAAAAGCCAAGTGGATTAGGAAGGCTGTGTTTGCGAGGCCATTTTTGCTGGCTTATAAGGAACCAATGAGAGCACAGCTCTTCTAGAAATTGAAGATATGCATGCCAGAGCTGAAACTGAACTCTTCTCAGGCAAGAGATGTGTGTACAGAGGAAAAGAACAACCTAGAGACTCCTGGAGGCAAACTGAACAAAACCAGAATAATCTGGGGAAAGATAACTCTAGCCCCTGGAAACAGTGACCTGGTTCAAGGCAAATTCCAAAGCAAGCTATTTGCAAAGGCCAGTGGACATGAAATCTGTGTGATGCTGCACCTCTTCCAGGCTGAAGCTAATGGAAAGTACATAAATAAAAGTGGATTTGCTGCCTTATAAAAATATTCTACATGTGAAGCATTTAGTAGCCAGGCATTTAATCCCAGCACTTGCAAGAGGCAGATGGATCTCTGAGAGTTAGCGACCAGCTTGGTCTATATAGCGAGTCACATGCCAGCCAGAGCTAGACAGTGAGGTCCTGTCTCAAACGGGGGTGGGGGGGGGTGATTGTAGCAGGTTAATTGAGTTTTTCTTCTAAGAGATTTTTTTTTATCCTGGAGACACAAGCTGTTGGGGACAGGATGGTCTGGTTCTCTCGGTGTGGACTTTTAGATTTGGCTGGGAGGTGGTGGCAGTGATGACTCACTTAGGACAGTTTGGGCAGAGAATTCCCACGTCAGAAGTCACCACCGTCCAGCAAGTGACAGGGACACCACAACCACAGTAGTTCCATCCGCTGTCCTTCAAACAGCGCTGGATACAAGGAGTCTACGGCCATTCTGTCATTGCCTACAAGGTCACTTTAGAAATGACCTCAGCTCATTACACTTTAAAACTTAAATATGGCTGGCAAATACAACACCTGTGGGGGGACTGTGTGTTCTTGATGGACTTAAATATGGAATGCTGTGAGACCGTATCCATCTGGATCCTCCAGTTCTCTTCCTACAAGAGTCCAGAGATGCCAGAAGCAGCACTGAGATGCTTGGGTAGAAGAGAAGTTTGACACAATCTTTGATTTAGTTCGTGGAGAATAAGGCCGACCTAGTGCGCACAAGGCTTTCTGGAATGGCAGAATGGAGCCTGTGCCCTGGACTTACGAGGGAAGCAAACTGAGAAGTCCCTGGTAAAAGAAGGCGTGTCACAGGAGTCTCTGAAGTAAGACCAACTGGAAGTATGGGAGGGAGGGAGGAAGAGAAAGAAAGCCAAAGCTAGCAAAAGAAGGATAAAGTGATCCAGTCGGTGGGGGGAGAGTTACAAGAGAAAGTGAGGGCAAGTTAGCAAAGTAGAAGCAATGGAAGCAGAGCCATGGGAAGAGAAAAGCAGCGTAAACCCTAAAAGCAACTTCATGTCGCAGAGATGCTAACCGAATTTACCAAAAAAGTCAAGGAATGTGGACGGAGCTTGGTAATGCACCCATATGTCACCAAGGGGCGCCTCGACCCCACTCCAACAGGCCTACTGTTTGCTGTGGAGGTAATTTCCCTTCTGCACTTATTCCTGGGTAAATCTTATCTAATCCGACCTGCTAGATATTTTCAATATGTTTTTATTGGACGATTCCATTGTGAATATGAAAATCTTAGGAAGTTGAGTGAACTGTGAACTCTGGCTTCACTGCACACGACCCAAGCATCTGTGCTGGCGGAGCCTGCGAGGGATGCTGGGATCATGCGATTAGGTCTGCCTTTTCATTCCCTGACATGCCTGCTTATCTTACATTCCTGGGCCTCTTCACGGCAAAACCTGCACACCGGGGTGTTCGTTCTGTGAATAGCCAGCAATAAAAAAAAAAAAGTATTTCAACTGTAGCTTACAGTTTTAAACAAATGCTTCAAATGTAGATATATTATTGGACATGAGGAGTATATGTAGTGTATTTAGTAAAATTATACAATTATTATAAATACTATGGGCTATTTAAGAATTTTAAATAAACTTTTTTTGGTTTTGGGTTTTTTGTTTTGTTTTGTTTTTGTCTGTTTTTCAAGATAGAATTTCCCAGTAGTTATGCAGCCAGTCCTGGAACTAGCTCTTGTAGACCAGGCTGGACTTGAACTCACTGAGATCCACCTGCCTCTGCCTCCAGAGTGCTGGGATTAAAGGTGTGTGCCACCACTGCCTGACTGGTGAGAAAGTTCTAAACACAGGCCTGTGGAGGATGGTGAGGTTTGCGTATAAAGGATTCCACTGATCTTTCCACTCTGCAGTTCAGTCACTGGCCTGTTCACCTTCTCTTCACAGTTGCTGCTTCCCGTGCACATCCAAAGACGTTTGTCTGTATCTCTTGGCACTCATCACTCTGTATTACTGCATGCTATATGTGACTCCGGAAGAGCCGGTGGCGTGCTCTACTGCACCCCACAAAGCAGTGCCGGCACAGGCTTGTTGGTGAGCAAAGGAAACAAGTGTTTCAGATCTCTCAGGAAGGAGGGGTGCACCTGGAGATACCTTTGCAGAAATGACCTCGTCCTGTAGCTTCTCAGGTTCTCTCTCCTCTCACAGAACGACACCAAATTACTTTCCAGGTCTGAACACATTAACCTCCAAAATAAAAGTCACCCAACAGCGACGCCAGTGATCACCTAAGGTCTCTGAATCTGGGGACCAGACTTTCTAATCTGAAGCCAGAGCTGAAAGAAAGTCACTAAAGAATGTCCCACACCCTCAGGGCTACACTGTCCTCACAATGAGATGGAGAATGTCTGCAAACTGGCCAGAGATGGTCGGCCACTCACTCGCTCTTACGTGAAGATCAATTTTAAATAAGCCGAACTTAGTAGAAGGCCAGGATGGATTTCCAACTTGTAAGGAATGGGAAAAGGGAAGACTCAGCCACAGAAGAAGGCCTGAGAGCTAAGGCGGAAGAAGAGGGTGAGTTCCCAGTAATGATCAGATAGAAGGAAAGCCACCCCAGCCGGTAGCAGAAGCAGGCAGGGTCACAGATGGACTTCCACGCCATTTGTCCCGATCAGCAGACTGACTTCAGAATCTGTGGGTCTCAAACGCCCAAGGTCTGTCCAGCCTGCTTGTCATTTAAAACAACAACAACAACAACAAAAAACTCTTTGAAGAATATGTTACAAAGGAAATGGTGAATTTAAAATGAGCTCAGTTTTAAACAAAATGTTGGAAGGGACTTGAGTAAAAGAAGGTTTTGTGTGAAAAGTGAGGCAATAAGCAAAGGGATGAATATTCCAAGTTTGCCAAAGTTAATAACTAAAAGTTACGTTACGGTAGTCTAAGCTAACATTTACAAGGCTGGACAACTATGGCGTCAGATAATAACGACACCGGAGAGAAGGAAGCATTGCTGGACATGCCGAGAAGGACTGGCGTAGAGCAGTCCAGCTCTGCGGAAGCACTGAGAACAACACGGAGAGCTTGCTGCCTACCATGATCCTCCGCTCCTCTACTGCACGCATCTTCAGCTGAGCTAGAACACACACCACAGTCACAAGGTGAAGTCAAACACACAGGGAATGAAGATGTGTACCACACTTGGGACAAATCAAATAAAGAAAAATGAAAACCACGTCTGACATGACTGCCCAATCCAGAGGAATACTGAAAACAATCCTTTTATCGTTGCTGCGGTACTATGCGGTAAGTCGCTGGAGTTGTTACACACGGGGAAAAGATCATGGAATAAATGCAACACTATTTCATTTTTAGATGTTCATTACTGGCTGTCGGCACCTCAGAAATTCCTAATTAAAAAAAAAGGCCTGGCCTAGAGCCTTGCATATCAGATCCTTACTGGGGCAATGAATGTAGATTTGTCTGACAGAAGACACTCAAGAGTTAGGAATGCAGGCCTCCCTAATCCCGGTCTCACAGCGACATCCACACAACCTCTAGATATTCTGATAGTGATCGGTTCACATACCAGCAGAGAAATTCTGCTGTTTAAAAGTTTCAAATCTTTCCCAGACTTGAAAAAAAAATCCTCTGGTTTCAGAAATCATACCCAAGGAAATACCGACTCACACATAAGTGTTTCATACCAGGCTTACTTCTGGTAAGCAATATCACACCATGAACAACTGGGCTTTGAGAAGAACAGAAACTCCTCTTTCTCGTTGGTCATTTATTCTTAAACTAAAGAACAGCTTGTGAACAAAGTTTCCACCAAACCCTCCTCAGCTTCCAGAATTTAAAGTAGGATAACATAAGGAGGGGATTTTGTTTCATGATCTTTTTTTTTTTAAATCATGCTTATTTTCAGTGAAAAATATTAGACCACCAGTTCTCAACTTGGGGATCTCCTTTGGGGATGAGCAACCCTTTCACAGGGGTCGCCTAAGACCATCAGAAAAATCAGATATTTACAATCCCTAACCGCAGCAAAATTATAGTTATGAAGGAGCAATGAAATAATTTTATGGTAGGGGTCACTGCAGCATGAGGAACTGTGTTAAAGGGCCATATCATTAGGAAGGTTGAGAACCACTGATTTAGACAACTATGAAATACTATTATTTCTTGTAGAATCAGTCTATCAGAATATGCATTATTCTTTAGTAAGCTGGAAATATGGCTGAATTTTAAGCAAAGATCACAGTGAGTGTTCTAACTTCATTTTCTAAGCACTGTAGAGATGACAGATGACATACCTGGCATCAGAGAACACACGTACCGCTGTGTGCATGGTGGTTAAGCCTCACATGTCATTTTACTATTTTCTTCTATCCCTTTGGAGTTTGAGGTAAAATGTTTACAACTAGTGTTAAACCAGAACAGAGATTTAGATAGATGTGGTATATAGTTCTAAATAATTTAATTTCTATTTGAACTACTTGAGCTATCTAATAAGACAAAATTAGGATATCCATATTAAGACTCACTGGGTGTTTCCAATTTTAAAAAACGTACACTTATTATGATCAGACTAACTCAGTATCCTCAGTATCCTAATGTGAGTGTGTTCACACCAAAAAAGTATAAAAGTCAAAATGTATTAAAACTCTGGGGTAAAAAAAGTAATTTCATTTTTAGACACTGTTCAATATCAACATTATTTCCAGTGCAAAACTCTAGGATTCACCATGATACCTCTAAATTGCCTTTAAACCCCCCATGTGGTAAATATAGACAATAAAAGATCAACCTTATTTTTTGAGGCAGGGCTCCACCTCAGGTGGCCTCAGACTCTCTACCCTCCTGCTTCAGCCTGCCCTATGCTGATGTTATAGGAGTGTATCACCACACCCACATTCTAAACCACGATGTGTGAGCTCAAATCTTTGCAGATGAACAGACAAACCAAACCCCAGGCAGAGCAGGTAGAAAGAAGAGAGCAGTGTGAAACCCTCCCCGGACTCAGCACCCTGGGGTACGTAAACTGTCCCACCATCAGCCCTTGGGCAGGAGCTCACATGCACTTGTGTAGACTTCGCCTTGGAGGCTTCCCGAGTAAGGAGCATGCAGGTCAGTATCTACTGTCTGTAGCTACACGCTAAGCAATGTGCAGCACAGTCACTGGCTCATCCACAGAAGCATTGAAGAAGAGACAAAACACCTACCATTGTCAGTGTCTCCTTCAGATGGAACACTGTAGCTAGAGTTGTCCCATGTTTGTGCCTGCGTAAGTTTGTTGAAGGAGATAGGAGGGAGAATGAGGGCTGGGTCTGCAGGAGAGCGAGAGAGCCAGGTGGACAGATGCACAAGGACCAGGGGGAACCAAAGGGGCCGCAGCATTTCACGCGTGGCATAGGGTTCGTATGGAAATGAAGTGGATTTCGTTACATGGGATTTAAATTCAAATGCACAATATAGGAGGAGAATGAAGGATGGCGCAGGGAATAAGAAGAACGATAAAAACCGAGCATTAGTTAGTACTCTTTGGTCACATACTTCGCATGCAGTTAATAGCCGTAATCTTAACGGTTCAACAAGCCTGCGGTCTAGAGCCCTAATGGGTCATGGCAGCAGAGGGCAGAACTCATCATTTATGCAGCTGAGAGGAAAAGGCCTACCCGCCGGCCGTTGCAGGCCCTTCTAACCACCTAACCAGCAGATACAACTAACTGCACAGTTCAGCCAGAGCTGCAGGGCACATAGACGAAGCTCAAAGTGGATAAATGTATCTGCTATTTAAAAACAAAATGATTCCAAGAGTATTGCATATGCTAATGCTTTTTAAAAATCAAGACAGTAGATTTTAAAGACACTCCGTAAGGTTTCATAGGGTGTTTAACTAAGAACTGACCTCATCAATTCTTCCTTTAACCCTTGAAGTGCCTTAAAAATCACTTTTCAATGTTGCTCAATAAAAACGGTTTCTGAATATTCAGTACACATAACATAAAAGGAAAAAAACCCTCAAGAACTTCTGAGTTCGCTATTTATAAAATGATAAGACATCTTATCTTTGGGCTCAATATCCAGAAAGTAATTTCACTGGGTAGTTAAGGAATCTGCAGTTGGAAACTTGGGAAGGAAATAGCATTTGTTTTCTCCAGCTTAAAATAAATATTCTCATTTTCACCTCATCACAGTACTGGAATTGGGCACAGTGCGGGCACAAGGCAACCTCTGAGTTGGTCAGTTGAGGCTGGACTCTATAAACGCATCAAAAGTCACTGAATCCATTTTATAACTAAATTACAGGGTTCACCATCCAAAAGACTGTTAATCTTTGGAGAGTCATCCAACTTTTGATTTCGATTATGAAATGTTTTTTTACATTCTTAGAGAACTGTCCAAAAGGCTTAAAATAGCCCGCAGCCCCAGATGAGGCAGAACCATGGTTACCTCCATTTCTCCCCGAACAGATCTGGGATTGTGGAAATAGCTGAGATTTAGCTATATATGCCCAGTTTCATACATGAGGCAGCTGGTCACTTGAGTTTTATGATATTTCATCTAGGCTTTTCCCTTCTAGAACATACTCTAGGGCTGGAGATATAGCTTGGTGGTAGAGCACTAGCCTGGCATTCACAAGCCTCTGGGTTTAATTCCAGGACTGAAAACCAAAAGCAAAAAGATCTAGGAACTCTGATCCCTCTAGAAGCGTTTTTCCCAACTGTCCCCCTCCCCCCACTCTGTTCTCACGGCCCGGAAACCTCCACACCTGGCCACACGCTGCCCATCAACCATGTGCTCTAAGAACAAAATATTTCCTTTCGTAAAGGAATCATCTTGTCTCTCCCATAGGCATCATTTCTTCAAGTCAGAGACTTGTAATTTATCATGCTGCCACAATGCTTTTCCCCAAAAGCTTAGAACACCTGTGTTTTCTTCCAGGTGTGCTTACATATATGTGTCCAGGGCCTTTATTAGAACCCACTTCAAAGCATTATTGGTAAATACTAAAAAAAACAAAACATTTAAAACAAAGGTGGTCCTAAAAAAAAAAAGGCAGATAGCATCCTAGCTAGAAATATATAAAGAAAAGTACTGTTCTATCGCTAGTCCTTTTTAAAGACTGAGGGTAACTTTGCCCATTGCTATAATTGTTTTTGTCGATATAGTAACACAAATCGAAATCAAGTAGGCCAAAGCCATTTTCCTGTAAAAATTCTGCCCCCTGACTCCTAACCACTCATATAAGCCTTAAAATGCTCGCCCTCTTGTATGAGTCAATGCAGAGGCCTTACCATGCTCAGAGAGCAACTGGGGACAAATTGGGGAGGACTCTGCCTTCAGGCTGCCCTTTAGCTCAGTGGGGCACCAGAAACCTTTAGGGTAAAGGGGACTCCTTTATTTTCTGTGGGGAGAAAGTTCAAGGGAACCTTCCTTCCCTACACGCAGGCTCCCTTTGCCGCCAGCCCCTCTGCCGTGGTTCAAAAGGAAACAGGCTGCCCATGCCTGGAACCACAGACCAGAGAGCTCGAGACAGTCACCTGACTTCCCCGAGCTGCGGCTGCGCGTAGCCAGGACCCCAGCTGACTAGAGCTGGCCACGTTCCTATACCTCAGGTAGACATTTGAGAGGCCCTGGAGGCACATCAGAGTTATTCAGAGTAAGAATCAAGCAGAGGTCAGCATACCTGAGCGAGGCTTCAGGCCAAAGGGAGCTGTGATGTTTGCAGTCGGAGACACTGAAGGCGAGTTCTCTCTCATCTGTGGGGTGAGAAGGGAAGACGATTGGGCCAAAGTGAAGAACCAGACGTACTTGTAGGGTCAAGGATTATTATAAAAGCACTCTGCATTTCGTTATCCCTGAGCTGTGATGGAGTCCTGGCTTCATTCTTGGCTACAGAAAAAAACATCATTCTGCAAATGTTTCAAGAGGCAGCCAGCAGACTGTTTCCAGTCACCCTAGTAAATTCTGTTACTAGCGGTGTTTTTGTGGTTGCATCCAATTTTTTACTTGCTCGCTATAAAAATATTTCATGGTGACGTAACGCTGGTGACCCACTTCTCCTCCGACACAGCTGAATGCATGCGTGCAGTCATCCCACAGGGCACACCCAAGGAAGCCTCTCTAACACGGAGGGATGAAATAGCCACCGCTGCGCAGACAGCTCCTCTACCCAGCAACTGCACGCTGACCCCACACACGCGACAACCGCGGCAACGCCACCTAACTGACTTTCTGACGTCTTCTGTAAAGACATCCCCACCCCTGGTTTCCAAAAGCTATTTCTCATGAAATGAACCTTTAGTTATATAGACAGCCAAACAGGTATGTGACAGTGAGTGGCAACTAATGAAAGATCCCAGAGACCGTCCACTAACTCGTCCATCCCAGTGTGAGAGACTGCCCATTTCTCTGTCCACTAATTCATCCACCCCAGCATTAGAGACTGCCCATTTCTCCGTCCACTAACTCGTCCATCCCAGTGTGAGAGAGTGCCCATTTCTGTGAAAGAAACTTCAGTTCGGTCTTCATGAACTACTTCAGCTTCCATTCATCTCAGGAACCTTACCTCGTTTGGAGAATACTGGCTCCCATTGCTCTGTAACATCAGGTCGTTTTGCACCTTAAGGAAGAGACAAATGCACAAATTCTGTTAGCCTGTGAGAAATAGGAGGCAAGGACTGCATCTTTCCTATTTCCATCATAGCCCTGGCCCCAGAAGCACACGCTGGCAAAAGTTGAATTAATCTGTGTGTGACGTAGTGAAGAGGATCATATTGCTACTTTCTAAAGCTATACAATGGTAGTCATAGAAGAAAGAAAGTATTCGGAGGAGAGCACAGACTAAGATAAGAGATCCCTGGTATAGGGACCCTTCCCAAGTACCTGTGAAAACATCTTACCTGGCTGGGTTACCAAACTGCCTGCTAGTTCCCTTCTCCATTTAAATTATGGGTTTTTAGAAATGGTCCAAGCCAGTAATTCCAAAATATCCAGAAACACATTGGGAGCTTTTAGTTCACATGCCTGAACCACAAGTAACTTTGAAAAACCTCATTCACATGCCAGTGGCAATCACTGATTACCGGAGCATCGGACTAAGCTCCCAAAGTCCCAATGTGGAGCAGAAAAGAGGGAGAACATGAGCATGGAAGTCAGTACCACGAGAGCTGCGCCCATCCACCGAGACAGTGGGGCTGATCTATTGGGAGCTAACCAAGGCCAGCTGGACTGTGACTGAAAAAGCATGGGATGAAACCTGACTCTCCGAACATGGCGGACAATAAGGGCTGATGAGAAGCCAAGGACAATGGCATGGGGTTTTGTTCCTACTTCATGTTCTGGCTTTGTGGGAGCCTAGCCAGTTTGGATGTTCACCTTCCTAGACCTGGATGGAGGGGAGAAGACCCTGGACTTTCCACAGGGCAGGGGACCCTGACTGCTCTTCAGACTGGAGAGAGAGGGGGAGAGGAGTGGGGGGAAGGGGGAGAGGGGCGGGAGGAGGGGGAGGGAAATGGGAGGCTGGGAGGAAGCAGGGATTTTTTTTTTCAATAAAAAAAAATACTATGGAACCAACCATGACTTACATATGATCGCTAATACATACAAAGTTTAGGGGTAGGTATAAACACCTTCATACATGCCTTCATAAGAGTGTAAATCCAAGAGGCCCATTCTGTTGAGGAGTGCTATTTAAAAACAGCCCTCATTTATATGAGTTGAAGTAAAAACTACATTTAAAATAAGATGCCATCCATGTCTCTGCCCAGTTAAGGGTCTTTGTTAGACCTGCCAGCAAGGGATATTACGCTGACTCTTTAAGAGACTTCTTCCGGTTTTCCTCACTGTTCCCTCAAAACCTTCCTCTCTCCGATCCCATTTCTGTCTAAACCGTCGGGGTACATTCTCACTGCATGGCCACAAAGATAGATCCTAATTTCACGTGGCCAGTCTTCTAAACACGGTTCAGGAAGATGGCGTGTGTGGAGGCAGATCTTCTGCAAGCCTTGCCTCACCTTTTGGTCAAACTAAATGTCCTCCCCTCATACCACACTGTCACCACCCTTTCCCAAAAAACACAGAAAACAGATCCGGGACGGCAAACCGCACCATACTCTTCTCGGGATGTTTTCAACATCAACATCTTTTAGCCACTCAACAATTTCACTACTTTACAGTGCTCGCTCTCCAGTCCTCCACACCCAAAGAGCCATACCCAGCACACGCAGGCAACAAATGCTTGCAAACTGATGGGGGTCTGATGAAAAGGGGTGCAGGCATGTAGCCAAACACCAAACGCGACCTCAGAAGCAGGACCAGCGGCCTTACTTTCATCTCCTTCATCACATCAGACCAGCTGCTCATCCCTTACAGAGATCTGCCTTGAGAAGGAAGAGAATGCCTTATGCCAAAACCGCTACTCACTGAGGCAAAACATGCTCACAGCATACTAAAATAGTCGAGAGCACTGTAAGCCAACAGAGACAAGTTCAGAAACCTTTGACCCCTAGAAGCTCTGCTTCCTTCCTTGTGCTCCGGCAATCTTAGAAACAGGTAAGTTTGGTTTTGAGACAGGGTCTCACTCTACAGTCCAGGCTCACCTTGAACTTGGAATCCTCCTGCCTCAGTGTCAGAATTATGGGTATGCGCCATTATCTGCACCAGACAGGCTGCACTTTAGTGGGAAGGCAGGACAGTAAGCTGGACCTGCCTCGGCCTGGCCAGAACAGAAAGCTCACCCTGGGGGACAATGTACAGCTACGGCTTTGATGATAACAGACTTCAGCGCCTGGCTTTGTGCAAGGCTTGCCGAATCAAAACGAGACACAGACAAAATCATGAACTGGGCTCAGTCTATATTTAGCACATAGCCATCCTCTTCTGCCCTCTGCAAATCATTCCACATTCCTGGAAGCAGTGCTCATGACCTCCTAAGTGTGCTGGGCTTCTCGCCTTCTGCCAAGCCAAGCTTTGATGGAAAGGTTTGACGCAATCAAGCCTCGCGAAAGTTTGGACTGTAACAAGACTGAACGCAAAGAGGGGGCAACACGGTGTGATGAAATAGCTGGGCCTACCCATTACCATGGTAATGGACCCAGCCTGTCACTCAGCCTTGTGTATCCATGAATGGGTCGTGCTAACTCCTGCATTTCCTAATAGTCATCTGGAATATACACTGCTAAGAGCAGGACCTTCATGGTCTTCGAAGTTTCTATGGTGACACAGATAGCATCCAGAGAATATTTATTGAAGAGATGGAAGTAGAAAATCCTGACTTTGTGAAGGTTTGACTTAGAAAATGTCTGCTTTACTCTCGTGTAAAAATGCACCAATCCAACCATCACCATTTTGTTTTCCACTTTTTTTTTTTAAGATGGGGTTTCACACAGTCCTGGCCCGCCTCAAGCTCCTCATATAGCCAAGGCTAGCACCGAACTCCTGATCCTCCTGACTCCGCCTCCTGAGTGCTGGTGTCATAGGTGTATGCTACCATGCCATTTACTGAATGGCTTCAGTACAACGGTCAACATGTTACTTCAGATTCCATTATGAAGTAGGCACTATATGAAATGATTTTGCCTCACTGCAAGCTAACAAGTACTCTGAACCCATTAGCAGTCGGCGAGGCAAAGCGACAGCACCCACTAGGGTACGCGGTTTAAAGACATTTTCAAGGTAATGTTTTTAACTTAGCAAGAGTTTATTGGGAACAGAAACCCCTTGTAAGTCAAGAAGCACCTGTGTTGATAAGACAGATAAACTATGAGGCACATGACAGGGCACCCAGGGAAGCCTTTTATCTTCCTCCATATCAGGAGTCTTTTTGAATAGGGACACAATGTTGGATTCGTGTCCTGATGTTGCAGTGAAGCTTTTTTTTTTCTCTCTAGAAGTCTAGTGTTATCCTCACTCTGAAGTCATACAGTAGGAGAGTCGGAGAGTCACAGGGAGCTGAAGCATCTCTGCACAGACTTGTCATCGGTCACATGGGGAAAATGAAGTAATCATAACACAGTGATGGACTAGGCTTAGCTAATACTCGTTTGAATTAATACAAGCAATGGTTGAGAGGACACAGCAAGTCCCCAGATCTGATGGCCTGGGAAAAGCACACAACAGCACCTAGGCAATATCCAAACTGAGAATGCAGAATCTCAATCGTGAGGAAACGTGAGACAAACAGCAAAGGAAGAACATTCCATTAGAAAGGGGGTGGCTCTAGAACTGAGGCTCAGTTAGTAGAGTATTAGCCTAGCATGCACGAGGCCCTGGGTTAATTCCCAGCACTACATAACCTGGACTTGGCGGTGCACACCTGTAATCCTGACACTCCAGAGGTGGAGGCAGAACAGACAGAAGCTCAAGATCACCATCTGATACACAGCGGGTCTGAGGCCAGCCTGGGGTACATTTGACCCTAGCTACAAAAAAAAAAAGGCCTAGCTGGGGCTATGGTGGCACATGTCTCTAATCCCAGAATTTGGGAGCGAGGAGTAAAATGATTAGGAGTTCAAGGCTATCTTCTGAACTATCAGAGTTCGAGAACAGCCTGGGCTACACAAGATTCAATTTCAAAACAGCAAAACAGAAAAGGCCTGCATTCTCCACACTTTCAACAACACAGCATCATCGTTCTCAGAAATGTTGCAAAGCAAAGGAGACAATAAAGAGACCAGAGAGATGTGTCAACCAAACACAAAGCCCACACGGAAGGGACAGGAATGCTCAGAGAACTACTTTAAATCAACTGATATATCTGGAATCTGGAGGGCCGACGACAGGCAAGCAGCCACTTATGAAGTGGAGGACGGAAATGTGTCCACAGAAGAGGAATGTACCCGACGTGACACCGACATGCTAGGGAGAGTGGAGAGTGGCCTGCACGCTCTCAGCTATGTCAAAGAACTGCAGATGTGGAGAAAAGGGAGAGGTTCCACACAACAGAACAGATGTGGGAAAGCACCAGGCTGACTCTCGCTGCCCAAAGGGAAGGGGCTGGATGTCTGCACTTCAGAAATCTTGGATTCGAATTATTTGTTAATACATATTAGGAGCTTGGAAACAGGACCTTAATTTAACAGTTTGCATTCATTTCATGTATGCCCTACAAATTTGATTCTGTGTTTTCAAAACTTTGAGCTGTCATATGAGATCAAGTGCAGAATTTTATACCTGTGGTGTCCTGGTAGTGCTAAAAAGAGTTTCAAGTTTTGTAACATCTTAGATTTGCATACTAACAATATTTAGCCCATACTGAAAAATCTATGTGGTAGATTATAATATTTTTTATAACTTTTATAGAACCTGTAATTTATTTTTATAATCCTTTTGAAGTAAAAATATTTCCAAATATGAAAGTTTTTTAAAAAGTAAGTCTCCAGGGAAGGGCTGAGGAGACAGCTCAGGGGTTAAGAACGCTTCTTTTAAAAGACCTAGGTTTGAATCTCAGGACGCACATGGCAACTTATAAACATCTGTAACTCCAGTGATGGAATGTGTGGCCCTCTTCTGATCCCCGTGGGTACCAGGCATGCATGTAATACACACAAGAGCAAAACACTCATATGCATTAAAAATTCTTTTAAAAAGTGGGCCTACAAAGAAACAAACTCATTCTCAGAGAGCATAAGAAACCAGCACACAGCTGCCTGCCAATCAAATCCCCTGACGTTCAACCCTGGTTCACTCGCAAAGGTGGCACTGTGATTCTATCTGAAGACCACACCAATAACAATAACAGAGCAGGAGAATAGCAGCTAGCATTTACCTGCTGCTGCTGGGAGATTTCTTCTGAATCATCTCATTTGAGATGTACAATAGCTATCATTAGACTAAAGATGACCAAAACTAAAAGTAAAGTTTAGAGAGGTTAATTAAGCCACACAGAAGTTAGCAATTCAAAGACAGGGCAGCTATGTGATGTAAACACTAGCCCCTGATGTTAACAATGTAACCATACTCTGCAAACCCAGCTCATCCCCTTTACATGGCTTTTTTTCCTCGTTTCTTTGGCACAGGCATGCTGTGTGTGAAACTGCTTTTTTACTTCGTAGGACATGCACAGGCAGCTCCAGGACATGTACTGGTTTGTAGGGAATCTCAATACTTCAAGTAGCCATCCTGAACCCACTCACTAGGAAGAGTAGAATAGGCTGTTTGGTGGCCCAAGTGAGAATGGTCCCCATAGGCTCGGAAATTTGAATGTTTGATCCCAAGCTGGTGGAAATGCTTAGGAAGGATTAGGAGGTGTGGCCTCACTGGAGGCAGTATGTCTCTGGAAGCAGACTTTGTGGTTTCCAAAGTCCACGCCATTCCCGCCAGTCAGTTCCTTCTGCCTCCTGCTTAGGAACTGAGCTGTAAGCTCTCAGCTACTGCTCAGGCACCATGTCTGCCTAGATGGTGCCATGTTCCCCCCCCCATGATGGTCATTGACTCTTAACCCTCTGGAACCAGGAGCCCTAAGTTAAACATTTTCTTTTGTAACTTGCCTTGGTCGTGGTGTTTTATCACAGCAATAAGAAAGCAGTCAGAAGCTGGTACCAGGCAGGGGGCTAGTGTAACAGGCCAGACCATGCTGTGTTTCAGAGAAAGGTTGAAAATGTGGGGACTTTGAACTAGGAAAGCAGTTGGATGCTGTAAGCATGGCTTAACAGAGCTAGCCTAGTAGGAGCGTGGAAGACAGCAGTGCCAAGAGCAATGGGACTATGGAGACCAAGTACAGGTGGTTTCTGAGAAGGACAATATTAAAAACTAAGCTAGAGACCATTCTTGTGATATTTTGGCAAAGAATGTGGTTGTTTTTTGCCCTTATCCTAAGAATCTGCCTGAAGCTAAATTGAAAAGTTTGAGAATAGTTTCTTTCGCAGAAGATATCTGAAGACAGACTCATATTTGTTAAATTGTGCAGTTATTAGCAATAACTCTTTCACAGCTCTGCAATGAAAAGTATCCAGCAAGACAAGAAAAAATTCAACATGTACAGTTTGAGAAGAAAAAGAGCACCAGGAAATTGAAGGTTGGAGCCCAGGCTTGTGCTGAAAGAGATAAGAAGATGCTAAATGCCAAATGGGGCAAAAGGAGGGGTGCCCTCAGGGCATGGCCCCACCTAGCTAGTCTGCAATGTCTGGAAAAGGGCCCAGAAATTTTTCTGGTGCTAAAAAAAAGCAACTAACCAGAGCTTGTGTAAATGTAATTCAAGGAGAGAGTCAGGCTCCATCCAGCAAGGACAGTTGAATTTGGCAGCACTGGTGATGTCTAGTTTAGTTATGACGGACCCAGGAGAGAAGGGGTGGAGGGACCTTCCCCTATGGCAGTGGTTCTCAACCTGTGGGTTGTGACACCCGTAGAGGTCACATATTATTTATCCTGCCTATCAGATATTTATATTACAATTCATAACAGTAGCAAAATTACAGTCATGAAGTAGCAATGGGATAATTTATGGTTGGCGTCACCACACATGAGGAACTGTGTTGAAGGGTCACAGTGTTAGGAAGGTTGGGAACCACGGCTCTATGGTTAAAGAGAGTTCTGAGGTCAAGTGTATGGCAGGGGAGTCCCTGCATAGAAGCCCCAAAAGACCAATGGGTGAAGCCACGAGAGTAAAGCCTAGACTATGTTAGAGACCTGAGAATACTGGAGTTCCAGAGTCACGGGATGTTTGCCAGAGAGAGCTGCAGACAGGGAACAGAACCAACCCAAGAGAGAGAAGGGTGCTGCAGTCAAACAGAGTTGGAAGGGCAGAGCCACTAAGCTCTTTGACATCAGACGTGGAATTATAGCTTGCCCTGCTGAATTGTTTTGACTTTTCTTTGATCCACTATGACACCATTCCTCCCTTCTGGAATGGTGATAGATATTCTAGGCCATTGTATACTGGGACTATGCTTTTTTATTTTAAAGGGGTTACAACTGTCCTGGGTTTCAGAAGAGACTTCAGAACTGCTGAAACTGTAAGACTATGGGGGCTTTTGAAGTTGGACTGAAATACACTTTTGCATTATGATATGGCCACAAGCCTATGGGGCCCGAGGAGTAAAGCACAGTGATTTGAATGAAAATGGCTCCCATGGGCCGGGCGGTGGTGGCGCACGCCTTTAATCCCAGCACTCGGGAGGCAGAGGCAGGCGGATCTCTGTGAGTTCGAGACCAGCCTGGTCTACAAGAGCTAGTTCCAGGACAGGCTCCAAAACCACAGAGAAACCCTGTCTCGAAAACCAAAAAAAGAAAAAAAAAAGAAAATGGCTCCCATGGGCTCACAGAGCTGAATGCTCAGTCCCCAGCTGGTGAAATTGTTTGGCAAGGTTAGGGGGTGTGGCCTTGTTGGAGAAGGAATTCAGTGGAAGCTGGTTTTGAGGTTTCAAAAGCCCATGCCATTCTCTCTCTCTCTCTCTCTCTCTCTTTATCTCTATCTCTATCTCTCTCCCCCTCCCCCTGCCCCCAGGGTCCTTGGCACAACATAGACTCTAAACCTCTGGGGCCCCAAATTAAACATTTTCTTTTATATGCCCTGATCATGGTGTTTCATCACAGCAATAGAAAAATGGGCTGTACCCCCCAAACTACTAGCACAGAACCACCTTTCCACACCGGGAATGAGCTTTCCCCAGATCAGTCCTAGTTTTATGTCAAAAATGTCTTCCCTATGGCCATCAAGATTTCTCTCCATCTAACTCTATCTAATCCTGTCCCCAAAGATTCCCGCCAGCTTCTCATTATAATATTCTTTTGTATCCGTGTATGCACATATGCGTATGCAAATGTGGAAACCAGGTGTCAACATCTGGACTCTTCCTCAATCATTCTCCACCTTATTTTTTTTTTTGAGTAGGAATCTCTAGCTCTGTGGTTCTCAACCTGTGGGTTGCAATCCCTTTGGGAGTCAAATGACCCTTTCATAGGGGTGCCATATCCTGCATGTCAGATCTTTACATTATAATTCATAACAGTAACAAAATTATGGCTATGAAGTAGCAACAAAAATAATTTTATGGTTGGGGGTCACCACAACATGAGGATCTGTATTATCATAGTCTTAGGAAGGTTGAGAACCACTGTTGTAGCTGAACCTGGGGCTTTCCCCATTCAGCAAAGCTGGCTAACCAGTAATCTCTAGAGATGCTCCGGTCTCCATCTTGTATCACTGATTACAGCTATCGGCTGCCAGGCCTGGCTTCTTACACAGATGCTGAGGATCTGAATGCAGATCTTTATGCTTGTGCGGACATCTGTCTCCTAACTCCCAATAAATTTCTTTAATCTTCCCAGACATCCTCAGCTCATTTCATCATGTCCCTGAGGTTCTTCCTGTAACCAGACTTTTTTTTTCTCAGCTCTAGTGTCTGAATCAAATGGGCCTCCCTCCCATTTCTAACCCGACACAGGCTTCCTATACATGTTGATGGTCACTGTCTGACCCAAAGAGTCTACCCTGGCAGAGAATCTAACACAACCAGCCAACTCTCATCTTTCAGGAAAGGCGAGGGACAGTGGCTAACAGAATTAGAGACAAAAGCAGGAAACGGGTAACATGTGTCATGAACTAACGCTGCTACTGTCCTCCCACAGGGCAATGCCAAGCTCTGTCCTTACCTCACACTCTGGAGACGTCTCTAGCTGCATCTGACCACTGCAGGAAGGCAGGGAGGAAAAAGAGACAAAGTGGATTTGGAAATTCAAAAACGTATTGTTGTAAAAACAGAAAATATACTTAATTATAAACGGTGAACGTACTTGAACGTAGGATCAGGTAATTCTAAGGCTTCTGCAGAGCCCATGGGGTACAGGTTCAAAATACTCCTCTCCGTGATGTCGGTGCTCAGACTAAAGAGGAGGGAAAAGAGACAGAAGTCAAATCATTAAATTTCCAATGAACTCTACTGGCCCGTGTACTTTACAAACTTAAGTGACACGCAAAGCCTGCCTTCAGAATTAAGAGGAAGGCTTTCCAAACACGCTTCTTTCCCAACATAGTTTCCTATCAGCTGTTTACACCTAACTCCAATCTATGAATAAAATGGCACAATAATTGCTGATAAAATCATGATCTTAATGACGTACTTACAGACACACACCAAGGTGCTCACGCGTTAATATGACAGCACCGATGACCTCTGGTTTTGACTGCAAAGTCTTTTTGAGTTACAACGCTACAATTAAAAATTAAGAATCTGGGACCGGGTGTTTGTGATGCATGCCTTAATACTAGCACTTGGGAGGCAGAGACAGGTGGATCTCTGTGAGTTCAAGGCCAGCCTGGTCTACAAGAGCTAGTTCCAGAACAGACTCCATTGCTACACAGAAACTCTGTCTTGAAAAACCAAAACAAGAATCCATTGGCTCATAAGAATACTACCAAAAAAAAATCAAGCTTGTCGAATTTATTTCAATTCTTTCAAAATGCAGAACAAGTATATGGAAGTAGCCAACAGAGTGGAAAAGAAAGTGTCCCACATGAAATGGTTTCAACATGGGCCTTGATATGTCAAGTTAGGCATCGCTTGGAAATCTGTCGGGATGGTCTCCTACAGAGCTGCACACACCTGCCATTCTGCACACTGGGCATGCTCAGTGACTCATCTTGTCTCATATACTCCAGAGCTTGTCTGTCTAACTCAGTGGTTCTCAATCTTCCTAACGCTGCGATCCTTTAATACGGTTCCTCAACATACAGGTGACACACAACCATAAAACTGTTTTCATTGCTACTTTATAACTATACTTTTGCTACTGTTATGAATCATAATGCAAGTATCTGATAAGCAGATGCTCTTAGGCGACACTGTGAAAGGGTCATCAGAGCCCACAGAGGGTCAACCCACAGAATGAGAACCGCTGGTCTAGAGGATACCAACCCAACCTACTTCCCTTCCCAACAGAGAAGACTGAGGCCCCGGTGCAGACCCTTTCCTCCCAGTCTGCTTGTTTTATGACGGAGTCCTAACCCACACAGTAGGACACAGCTATTTCCACAAAACTAGGACCTGCTTTTCTTTTCTCTTTCACCGTGAGAATCACCCGCTAACCAGTGAGACTCTGTAAAAACCAAAAACGTTTACTAGTAGAGTAAGGACAAAACACTCAAAACCACAGAAAACCGGAGCCCTCTCCCCGTGATGTCAGTGTTCCAGCTCTCCACTCTGGCTACCATGCCCTTCCTCCCTCGCGCCTAGCCTCGGCCCCTCACCCCTCACCCAGCTTTCTCCTGCACCTGACTCTCACAGCCCCAGTTCTCCGCCCTACAATGTCATGTGGCTGTTTGATGGGTGTTCCATCTGCACAAGTGTTCACTACGCGCTCAACTAAAGTTGTCGCCTCACTCCTCGGCCGGCCACGCCCTCCTGCCATATTCTCGTCATGGGATGATGAGACACCAGCAGCCCAGGTCTTGGAGGATCCACAGCAAAATACCCACTTTAATATATTTCCTATAGATTTGTTTCAGTCTCTTATGCAATTGGGACCTAATTCTGTATCTACAACTGAACTCAAACTATGCATTTTTAAATTAAACTTTTTGGAAGTTAGTATTAAATAAGGATCATTTCAGCACCAATGGTAACAATAGCCATAAAACATATTTAAAATACTCCCAAATGGTTCATTTCCTTTTATCTAAACATTACTGTTAAAAGTTATCCATTACTCATCAAACAAAACAACAGTTCCTGTCCTTTTGTTCCTTAAGGAAATTTCTCAAGTCATTTGAAAGGGCCACATATTTTTAAATTCTTGCTTACATACTACTAAAGTGACCTGAATGTCTGACCAAGTTAGTTTCATTACAACTGCTTGTATTTCAAATCCTTACAACCCTAAGAGGCAAGTGGGTTCTCTACTTTGTAGATCCATCTTAGAGAAATGGGATTCAGGTGCTGGAACTTGGTCAAAACCAGCTTCTGGGTGACTCAAAGTCTGCTCTTAGCACCAGCCATGCTATGTCCTGATTCTTTGTACACACACACACAGGCTCACAAATCAAATCAATCAATGTCCTCAGAGTTAAAATGCTTTTCATGGGCCAGCAAGATGGTTCATTAGGGAAAGGTGCTCACTGCTAAGTCTGACCTGACTTCAGTCCCGAGATCCTCATGGTGGGAGGAGAAGACAAAACTCCTTTTGAGTTGCCCCATGGTCTCTCTACGCATGCTGTAGAGTGTGCTAGCTCTCTCGCTTGCACCCACTCTCGTTCCCTCTCTTACACACAGTCAGTGTAATTTTAAAAACTTTAGATGTTTTTCAACCAATTGCTAAAGATTTCCAGTCATACACAAATGGACATTCCACTATTCTTTCAGGGCCAGAGGACACCGCAGAAGGTGCTGCCTGGACTGCTGAGCCACCTTGCTTATAAATTCCAGCTAAAATTGATGTGTGTGCAATAGCCACGTTCACAGTAAGACCCCATCGTCTTCGCATTCCTGGGACTCCTGGGAAATTTAGATGAAGAGGTTTAGGGCTATTCCTGCATTAGCTACGTAGTTAGTGTCTCACATCAGACACTGCTGGACTAAAAAGGAGCTTTGTCTGTGGAAATTATATTATCTAAGAAATTCTCTCTCTCTCATATAAACACACACACACACACACACACACGCACGCGCGAGCGCACACAGAGAGAGAGAGAGAGAGAGAGAGAGAGAGAGAGAGAGAGAGAGAGA
>JABTXL010000002.1:36856239-36873456 GCA_025134845.1 Neodon shergylaensis | reverse complement strand
AGAGAGAGAGAGAGAGAGAGAGAGAGAGAGAGAGAGAGAGAGAGAGAGAATGTCCCTGATAGAGCCCAATTCAAATTTAAGGAATCTACAACCCAAATCTTTAGAAATACATTGGCTGATTATCATATACCTAGCACTACCAGAAATACACAGAGGGTGTAAATTTTCATCCTTAATAGAATTTGTTTATGTTTTGTGCTTCTATTACATATCTGCTTTCTGTAAATTCTACCAAGCATTCCATATGGACGTCATAAGAGGTAAGGATCCATCATTAAAGACTGAGAAGGCATGAACTTATCTCAATAGCTACAAAAATCTGACTTTCACTTTTGGATCTTGGGGACTAGGCAATTAAATGACTTTACTTTGTTGGTGGTTACATAGAGAACAAATTGTGTACAGCTATTTTAGAAAGTGAAGTAATGTCCTCAGTAGCTTAGCAGGCTTCACTGACACACAAGACCCGGGCCGGGAACAGACGCACATACCCGTTGGGATCCTGAAGCAAATCTGCTTCTCGGAACTGCTCCATCATCACTATATCCAAATCCTGATCTTTGGATGACCCTAGTCTGTAACACAAAACCACGTTATGAGTGCAGAATGACTACTGAAACATCTTAAGCACCTCCTTGCAAAACTCCATCAACCTCCTAAAAATGATTTTGACAGACTCAATACTGTAATGACGCCATGCCAGTATCTTGCAGGTTGTGTCCCTTGGTGGTGAGAGAAGTCCCTGGGCAGAGAAAGCCCATGTTAACTCCAGACCCATGGCCAGTCAGGCAATAGACAAGGTCAGTTGGGCTCCACACTTTCCTGAATTCTCTAAGATCCTCGAAGGGCTCCCCTGAGTAG
Source organism: Neodon shergylaensis (assembly GCA_025134845.1). Taxonomy (NCBI): domain Eukaryota; kingdom Metazoa; phylum Chordata; class Mammalia; order Rodentia; family Cricetidae; genus Neodon; species Neodon shergylaensis. Next base: position 36,872,595 of record JABTXL010000002.1, on the reverse strand, counting down.
AGCTGTATCCCTTCTGAGGTTCTACTAGCATGGCTGAACATTCTTACTTTTACGGTGTGAGGGGCTCAGTGTGGGAGAGTGGCTCTCAATCCTGATTCTGAAATGCAGGAAAATCAGCTGTGGAGCTTAAGAAACAAACATACCAGGCCCAACACACTTAAACAAATCTGACCTTGTATAAAGACAGGCCTTCTAGAAAGCTCTACCAACAATCCCGACTTTACAGCCAGAGTTGAGAGAAGATGTGAAACTGAAAATAAGACAGCCAAAGATTTATCTGCTTTCAGTTCTCTTTCCTTGGGATAGTATGCTATTACAGTAAGCCGGGCTCCTTGGCATCTCAGAAGTGTATACAAGGAGCTGGCAGAACAGAATGGCAGGGAGGGACGTCCCAGGAGGAGAAATCTAATCATAGTTGGCCTCTCTTGCCCTACAATGTAGGCCAAAGAATTCCTACTAGTAGAGAACATTTTAAACAATTGTACCAGCCCCTTTTAAGGACAAAAACCATCCTTACAAAGTATAGTGGAAGGTTGAGACCTACGTATATCCCAGACCATAGGAAGCAAAAAGCCTATGAACATCTACCTACACTATAGGTACCAAGTCTACTTTCTGGAAGAGGCTCATTTTCGGGCAAGACACTGATTTGCTCTCCGGAGAGCTTGCCAAATAAATGTTTATATACAGTAAAACAAAAAGAGACATTCATTTGGTACAAGATTCCTCAAGGTCAAATGTTAGCCTTTTGTAGCCTTAGAGACAAGAGCATCATCAATCGGTGGGGCAATTTCATCATCTGCAAAATGGAAGACAACGGAGCTTATAGGATAGCTAAAAGGAAGAAGTGAGCTGTGCTTTGTGAAATAAAACAGCGCCAAGAACACAAAATTTAACATGTGCTAATTATGACAGTTATGAGACTGGACACTGAAGAAGCACTTTTCAAAGATTTGAGCCAGAAGACCCTGGTTGAAGGGACTGGCTCTCCTCACATTAGGTCTGGCTATTGGCTTCTTCGATCAAAACGAAAGGAAAGTAGAAGACATACTCAATATTATGTTTTCTGTATTGACAACATCAAGTCAGATAAACCTCAAGGCCAAAAGAAAAAAATATATAACGTTCAGCTATGCAGTGGTTCAAATATACCTTCCAAACTTTATGTGTAGAAAATTCAATGCCAAAGACGGCAGGGTTAGGCATGGGACCTTCATGAGGAAATCTAGGGCTCCGAGGAGAGCAATGGGTGCCATTATCACAGGAGGTGGCTCCTCATTCACAGGAGCTCGGCTCTGTCGCACACTCTCATGAGACACAGCCCTTTGATCTTGGACTTATAAGCCTCTGTAACTGCAGGCCAATTAAACTCCCATGTCACCTAGCCTATGTGATAGTCCCTCATAAAAGCACAAATGAAGAGATAGCCCTGTACTGTAAAAAGAGTCATAGAAAAACTGGCAACTTCTTACTAGTATGCCTGGGGAAGACTCTAGACTTGCCCTAAGAAAAATGGATCAAAATCGATCAGGACATGACTGCCAGTGTTCCTGAAGAGGAGTGATGATGACCTATGACCCGGCCCCGGCACTCACAATCCGTCCATCTGCCAGTGGGCGTCCTCTTCTATCCGCAACAGCTCTTCACAGTCTTCTGCCTGGTCCTACGGACAGAACAAACACATGGGACAATCAATGAGAAGTTAAAATCAGTGCCAGCCCATGTCCATGGGAGTGTAATTCACAAGCGTCAAAAGTCAAAACCAACCAGGTATTCACTGATACGCTACAGATATATAATGGGATAGTCTTTACATCCAGAAAAGCTCAAGTATGAAATCACACACACACACACACATACACTCTGCATGACTGCACCCATGCGAGGTACTCATAGTCATCAAATTCATTGAGATGAAAAGGAAAGCAGGGATTGCCAGAGACAGGAGGCAGAATGGGGCAGATTTAATAGGTACAGAGTCTCAGTTCTAAACTACGAAAAGGGTTTTGGCGGTAAGAGGACAGTGTAACAATATGTATATCCTTAACCCAAACTGCACTGTGCCACTGAAATCTGGTTAGGAGGATCTGTTGGGTTGGTGTATAGGCAGTGTCCACTTGCACCTCAGCATTCCAAAGGTCAGTTACAGCAGAAGGATTATGACTTCAAGGTCAGTCTGAGCTACCTACCAAGACCTTGACTCAAAAACTTTTAAGGTAAAAGATTTTATTTTTATACATATCTTATCATAATTACTTAAAAAGTTAGAAAATTAGTGGGGCGGTGGTGGCACACGCCTTTAAACCCAGAACTCAGGGATGCAGAGGCAGGCTGACCTCTGAGAGTTTGAGGCTAGACTGGTTTACAAAGTAAGTTCCAGGACAGCCATAGCTGTTATATAGGGAAACCCAGTCTCAAGAAAGAAAGAAAGAGAGAAAGAGAGAAAGAGAGAAAGAGAGAAAGAGAGAAAAAGAGGAGAGAGACAGAAAGAAAGAAAGAAAGAAAGAAAGAGAAAGAAAGAGAGAGAGAAAATAAACAAAACCTTAGAAAATTAAATGTTTAAAAAAACAAAGTTTGCCTGAGTTCCTTATTTAATTCAATTAACTAGTATTTAACAGTAGAAAAAAAGGCCCTACACTGAATTCAACAGTCTCATGTGAACAAATTCAGAGTTCTCTCAAATGCTTTCCCTGAGCCTCCCTCACCAAAGTTCTCTGGAGACGCTACAGAATGAGTGGTTCCTGGAAAAGCCATGTCTACTATGGGCCTTCCATGTGCTTCCTTGGACTTTCTCCTCAGACAAGGAAAACATCCAGGCTGGGCAACAACACTGGCAGGGAGCCACCCTGGAGTGGGTACATTTCCCTATTAGGGAAGAAAAAATATCGGACTGTAGGATGTGGGGCCACATCAGCATTGGGTCCAGTGTGTCTTTAGAACCAGACTTCCCCTGAGGAGGGTGTTTCAAAAATCACTCAAGACTTTTACTATACCGACTGTTCTTTCACAGTTTAACAACCACCATATAAACTAATTGTGCATCACTCTGCAAATGACAGTGAAATCCACAGAAACAGACTGTTAGATGTCACACCCAAAGCAATGTGTCCCCGTTCTTCTAAGTCTCCGCTGGTGGAGACATGGTGTCCTTCTCATTTGCAACCTCAAAATGAAAAGCCGCCAAAACATGTAGTTTTTCTTCAGAGCACAGAACAAGCTGATGTTAGCCGGCTGAGCTTGTTTTTTTTTTTTTTCTTTTTTCCCTTCAAATTAGGCAGCTACAAGCTCTCAAGCCTGAGCTTCTCAAGAAGGAGTCACACAAAACATGATGAGGAAATAAAATGATTTTGAGCCTTTGCAAATGAGCACGGCAATCCTGGTCAGGCTGCTAACTTGTGAGGCTGGGTGAGGAAGAAGGAGCAGAGCAACTCCTGAACCAGGAAAAAAAAAATGAAAAACATATATAAGCTTCGTCCTGTCCAGAGACAAGCACGGTTGGAGCAAGTTCCCAATGATAAACACAGACATGTTGGAGGCTTCAGGAGCAAACAGTAAATAGGACTGGAAAGTTGGACTGAAATCTTTGAACTTGAAATTCTAAGGCGCCAAGCTGAGGAATATGAGTTGAGCTGCACCATCTTACCTTAATATAGTTCATAAATCCCGAGTGAAGAGCATCTGCTCCATCGGCAAATTGGTCTCTTTCTTGTCCTGAGGTGTTGTCACCCAAGAGGGAAGGCTTTGGCTGAAATTCTCCTGTCAGGAAGACACAGAGGAAGGAAGAAAGTGTGACTTTCAGGACAGAAGCACAAAGCACAGGTCCTCAAACACACAGAAAACTGCTACCAAACCCTCTCTCACCCCCTGTGAAGGTCCAGGAATAACCCACACTTTATCTTCCCTGTAAAATATAAGGTGAAAATTCACCAGGGGAGAAGGAATAAAAAATAAACCAGACCCCAAACTGAGTATCAGACGTCAAGGCTGCTTGATGGTTTAGCTCCCCACAAAAGAACTGAAATGTCGCCTCATGGTTTTAAATAATCAAGACAATTATAAGAGAGAGTTTTTACATTCTCAGCAGAATGTAGCTAATTAATTCAAATTCTAAGTTCATCAAATGGGAAGCATCAAGCCACTTAAGATATGTACCTTCATGTCCATTGGAGGGAGTAAATGACTTGTCCTTAAGCAACCAAAAATCTTCAGAAAATGTGGAACATGACTAAACAAGACCTCCAAATCCTACCAATGACAGAAATTACACCCACTCTCCCGAGAAAGGCTCTCCAGAAGCAAGAGCATGCTGGCTGGGGTAGAAATCACCTGTCCCAGCAGGCAGAGCACAGACAGACAGACAGCACAGGGAACTGTGTGAAGTCTGCACAGAAGACTACAGAAGTCTAAAAGGTAACCCTGTCAGGGGGTTAGGAGGAACTTACGAGTAAAAGATTAATTATTTTACTTGAAAATTATGTCTCATATATGACCCCCAATGCTACATATTGTGATAAGATTTACATGAATAAACACGGTTGCAGTTATAGTTTCATGTTAAGTATTCGGCTAGACTTTTGGGTTCACGTATGGTTTCTATCGTAATCTCTATGTTTAAGGCTACCCTCAAGTTCTAAGTGTAAAAATCTAAATCTATGGTGCTGAAGAGAAGGCTCAGAGGTTAGGAGCACTGCCTGCTCCTCCAAAGGACCCGGCTTCAATTCCCAGCACCCACACACCAACCTGCAACTGTCTGTAACTCAAGTTCCTGGGAATCTTTAATAGCCTCACACATATACAGATGCAGGCAAAACACCAATGTACATATGATAAGAATAAATAAATAATTTAAGAAGGTGTCAGAAAATACACAGGAATCTAAAGCTAAGAGTCGGGTGTGGTGGTGCTAAGCTACACCCAGTACGGGAGAGGCAGAAGCAGGAAAGTGGCCCAGGCCAGCCTAGGCTGGAAGTAGGAAGACCTTGTTCCAAACAAATACAAGTTTCCTAAATCTAAGAAGTGAAAAAAAAAATAGAGAAATGTTTGAGTGGCCTTAAAATAGCTCTCTGATCATTAAGAAGACCACGACAGGGACTGGAGACGCGGCTCAGGAGGTAAGAGTGTGTGTTGCTGTTAGGGAGGATTCAGGCTCAGGTTCCCTTCCCAGCCCTCAGCACTCACATGGTGACCCACAATCAACTGTAACTCCAGCCCCGGGGGACCCAATGCCCTCATCTGACCTCTGCAGATATCAGGCTTACATACACATAGGAAAAACATTTATGCATATAAAATAAAATGAATAAATCTAACAAACTGTGAAAGAAAGTGATCATCCTGGGATTTGATCTATCACTAATGCAGTTCTACACTTTGTGTACAACATTCTCCATCCTCAATCATGAATGGGAAATTGCAATATTTTCTTTTAAAGTCATTGAATAAACAAGAGCCATCAACATACTGCCACATTATCTATGACAGTGTGGCTCTCACGAGGATTGAGACACTCAAGCTAATGTGTTTAGTGATCACCTGATGATTATCTAAGAGTCAAAGCACTTGACTTACAAAAACCTTTGGAGGTCATGTAATCTAATGGCCTTTACAGGAGATGAATGAGACCAACTGACTTGGTTACAGTCCAACAGATTCCTAAGCTCGTACCTCAAAGGCATTTTCCACCCTCGAGTGTATTAGATGTGCCCATGGAATAAAACATGTCTTATAAAAGATGGGCATGCCTAGGCCAGCCCACAACCACTCTAGCTTAACACACAAGGATGTGAAGACACTGGGAATCCATGGTAACGGCGAGGAATGAGGACTGGCCTGCCAATCAACCCTTGGAGGGCAGCTGTCTGCCAACCACCAGCTTCTATTTGGACTGTCACTGAGATGTGGCGATTTGATGATAGCAAGTGGAGCTGTCCTAAGTCTTATGTATCACATCAATACTTTCTTCTCAAAAATCAATCTGAAGACTCTCCTCCAATCTTCACTGTTGACTGTGAGGTGCAGAGCTGGCTTAAGAAACCACTAGGAAGTCATTTCAACTGTCTGAGCCTTGGTCTCTCCACATGTAGAATAGATAGAATAGCTATCTAGAGTTTGGGACTTGACATGAAATTCACCTGTGGGCACGTCAGTTGGCTCACAGTATGTATAAGACAAAGAGTAAACTGATCGTCTCCGCTGGAAGCCCTGTGGCCAAACCTACAAAGCAAGCACTCTCTACACACATCTTGCTCAGACCTTTAGCTGGGGTCAGACGATGGCATGCATCCTCCTTGATGCTCTGGTCTTCCTCCATGATATTTGACATGGGAACATTGAGGCTAACTGTGTCCTCATCGGAGGGCTAAAAAGATAAAAAGGGAATCACATCATTCAAAGGAGACATCTTGTCGGTGCAGACAAAGAGAACTCTGTAAGAAAGTGGCCTCCTGGCCTTAACAAACAGCACACTGAGTAAAAGACAGCAGAGACAAACTCCTATCTATACAAATTTGGAAACACCCTGACGGTGATGTCTGAACTCAGGAGAGCGGCTGTTCACGGAGGATGGTGGGCATGTGAGTGAGACTCTCAGCACAGCTGGGGAGCTCTGCTTTATGGATGAGAGCTGGCTATGAGCGCAGATGTACAATGTTAACATTGCACACACACCTCTACAGATAAGCTTCGACCTCAAGTCTTGTGGGGTTCCTCCCATTCTGAGTTTACAGCCCTAGGCACTCAAGGACCATGCAATGCCCAAGGTAACAGGGGAATGTTTGACACAAACTATCACATTGGCCTTAAGCCATACTCTTGTATCACAAGTTAAGACACAGATCCTCATTTATCTTCCCATCTCCATTTCTGGTGTTGCTATTTAGTGGCAAGTGACAGGCATCCCAAGGCACAGGGAGCAAGGCATTCCCAGAGCATACAACAGGTGTGCGGCTGGTTACTCAAGGTTTGCAGCTCTCTTCATTCTTGGACACAAACACAGCAGATTTAGAAACAGGCAGAAGGCAAGCATGAATTTCACTCAGTAAAACAAATATTCACAGATTCCCCACAATCTCTGGCTGAATTATCTTGGGGATAATATGCATCTACTGCCTTCATAACCAATGTTAAGTCAGTCAGACAACGGCAACCATCAGAGAAAAGGTACCGGCGTGACCCCTGATCCCAACAATGAGGTTTCAGTGGGGAGTGATCCTGGCCAAAACATTTACAAATAGCACACCATGAAGTATAATTCAAAACCTTACCATTCCTAAAAAACAAAACAAGCGTTTTAGAGGTACGCTTAGACAATGAGGCTAGCATGGGAGTGAGACAGGCAAAGGAAAGACTCCTTCATTTTATTCTACTGATTTATAATTATTTCTACAGTCCCCTTTCCCTCCACCCACCTCCCACCCTTACAGTTAGCAGAAGTCCAAAGATATGCATTTAATTAAAGGGGGAAAGCAATTCCTTGGGCTCTCTTCAGAATGCTATTAGCATCCAACTTATAAGTGGAAAAGGATAATAAAGCCCTTTGTGAGATGTTTTATTAATGAACTTAATTACTCTTAGAAGAGAGATAAAGGAGAGATTGTTTCAGTTTAATGGAAAATAAGTCCAGGGTGGCTAGTTTCTGCAACAATGGTCCATTTGAGAGGACTTAGGAGTTTTCGTGAAGTCTAAGGGGTTAAATAGACAGTAACATAGAAAAGCAATATAGTCAGCTTTCCCACCGCACCCGGGAACCACGGCCAACTGTCAATGTGGCTTCACGTGGGGCGTTTTCTTACACTGCTACTGGCTGCCTTTTTCTTCCTACTAACTCTTCTTCAATATGCTTTAAAAGAAATTCTTCATCAGAAAAATGCTGAGGAATTTTATTTTATTTTTAAGGTGTGTGTGTCTGTGTGTGGGTGTGTGGGGGCTGTATGTGTGTGTAGCATGTAGAGGCCAGAGGTCAATGCTGGAACTCTCCCTCCTTCTCCACATTCTTCTGGAGACAGGGTCTCCTCACTGAGCCTGGATCCCACTGATTTAGCTGGGCTGGTTGGCCGGAGCTGCTGAGCTCCAGGTTCCTCTTGTCTCTATTCCCCACAGTGTGATGACTGCCTTGTATTACTGCGGCTGGCTTTTCCAGGGGCACCGAGGATTGAACTCATGGTGCACAGCGAGAATTTTACAAGACTACCCAATCCATGCCCCGGCACCAAATTTTAGGTTGTTTTGTTTGGTTTTTAAATACACTGCTTTATAGCACATTTTGTGGAAAATAAACTTTTCTGCTTGTTAAAGCTCAAAACCAGAAGAGAATTGGGAGGAAAAAAAAACTTCCTGAAATCGCATTCAATAAAACTGTGATTCCTTTAGATGAAGTAACTGATCTAATTATTGCAACCTCAAGGATACCCTGTGGGACCTAATGGACCACACATGGCTGGGTGTTGTGGTACACTCCTTTAATCCCTGCACTTAGGAGGCAGAGGCAGGTGGGTCTCTGAGTTCAGGGCCAGCCTGGTCTACAGAGTGAGTTCCAGGACAACCAAAGAGACACAGAGAAACCCTGTCTCAAAAACAAAATAAACAAAAGACATGCATGGCGTGCTCCATGTCACTAGAGGAAGCTCTGTCACCCCAGCCTGATTTGACTCACCTTACAAATACACTTAATTCTCTGAGCAGAACACAGCTGAAGTACCAGAACTATAAATACTGATCTAAAAGCTACAGGTAAGGGCCATAGAGATGGCTCCGCAGGTAAAGGTGCGAGGTGCCAAGTCCGATGGCCTGCGTGAATTTAATCCCCGGAACCCACATGGTGGAAGGAAAGAACTGACTCCTGCACGTTGCCTTCTAACCCCCCACACATGGTGTGGCACATGCACACCCTAACACACACATTCACTTAAAACATTTCAGGAAATAAGCTACTCAGACACAGGGCATGCTTGACTCCTTAACTCTTCTGAATACATATAACCACGCTTCCCGAAGTACTGTTAAAGACAGGTGTATTTCTAAAAGAGCTTCATGCTTGGACAGGACTTGGCCCTCTCATAATATTTACTCAGCAGTAAAGACTATTCCGATAACGTGGGAGTGGGAAAAAGACAAGGACTGTATTTTTGAGTTATTTCTAAAATAATAAGGTAGACACAGAGACAGAGTGACAGAAGCTACTGTTTACATAACCTTAGGGGTTCCGAGCTGTGCTCCCAAATGTGACTGAACTGTCAATGCAAATCATCCAAACACACCAGTGGCTTCTTCCAGAAAAAGACTTTAGTGGACACAAACAGATGGACCCAGAACCAAGGAGAATACTGTGGTCACCAGATTTACCTCGGTGGCAGACAACCGCTTATCTCCATTGTCACTTCCAACTCCCGAATCAGAATCCTTCTTACTGGGGAGATGTCATCATCATTGAATTCGGTTAGGAAAAAAATTAAAAGAATCACAAAGTTGACACCCAGATATACCAATTAGTAATATAATAACTTCACTATAGAAAATTTATCATCATTATTGTAATTATGATTATGTGACAACGAATCAGTCTACTCCTAAGAACTATGAAGAAATGGACATAATGAGAACCTATACACAGCTGCCATGGACATCATAATTCTCTGTACTCATGACTTCCTCCTCTGAGGAGCAACTTATTGCTCTGAAACAGTTACTAATTTTATTTCATTGTACATATGTAAAAATAGTATGATATATAATTGTTTTTATCTGTTAGGTAATAAAACACTATTTTCAATCATTTTGAAAACCTTTCCTGTGATTAACTATACCTGGTAATACTATAAAAATAAGCAATATATAGTTATAGCATTATTTTGAAAATGCCATTAGGGTGGTATGAAATTTCAAGTCACCCTGTTTAGCAGAGAGCAAAGCAAAAGTTCTCTGCCCTGGAGAAGTCTCTAAAAGGCACTTTTCCTTAGTGTCCCTGAGGCAACTCTGTTCTCAGGATGCTCATGGCCTGTCTTACGGCACAGATGGCCCAAGAAAGCTTGAAGGGAGCCTCACACTTACACAAGAAAGAGGAAAAAAAAAATGGGAAAAAATTATCCATAATGCATTTTAAAAACTGAAGCCCGCGGGTCTTAACGGTGTTAAGATACAACTAACAGTGTGCAGGTATACAGAAAATCAGTAGCTCCTAAAACATGTCAGCTTGATACAGTCATTAAAACCAAGAACAGCAGGGCCGGGACAAGATCTTGCTATACATACCTATGTTCGGACCAGGCTGACCTAAAATTCACGATCCTCTTAGCTCGGTCTCCTAAATACCAGGATTACGGGTGTATGCCACCATGCCCAACTTAAGAACACCAACTTTAAAAAATGCAATGCTTTACAATAATAGCTTGATATAGCTATGTTAATTGGAAGTATAAGATCCAGTACAGATACTGTTTATGAGCATCCACACACGTATTCGGGAAGAACTGATTTTTGATGAGGAGAAGGCAGATTAGAGTCTCTCCAGCATCAGCGTTTTGTATGCCATTCTTTTCCCAAGCTCTAAGTCGTAAGTGTGAATCACACAAATGAAACACAGGTATTCTGGCTCCCAGTTGTCTGGGCAGCTGCGACTATGCGCCTTCTAAGCAGGCTCTCGCAGGAAGGAAGGCATTAACTCACCTGTCTTCTACGTGCTGGTGTAAATGAGGCCTCTCCATGGCGTGAAGGTAGAGGGGATCAGTTGTCTTAATCTGGCACGCCTGTATACTCAGATACTTAAATATGTGCACTTTGCCTTTTGTGCAAATCTACGAAGACATCAGTAACGCGTATTTACTCCTCAGGGACAAAACAAAATGTGAGCTCCAGGTCCCTGACCGTGCAATTTAATCTTCAGAATGTCCTGGTGAGCAACCCCCTAATGACGGCCACAAAACACACCATGGATTCTCAGGACTGTTCCCTCCAAATTCTACTTTGAACAGAAAATCATGCTCAAGAAATTCCTAACCTTTTGAAATTACTAAATTTTAATGAAAACATATTTAAATGACAATAGTGTAAGATTTATAAAAGTGGGCCCATATTGGTAATAGTCCAACTATAAAAGGTGAAAAAAACATTCATTTTCAAGTCTATAGAGAATAATTAAGAGTTTAAAAGATAGTCATAGATTTAATAAGCCATTACATTATTTACAAAGAAAATAAACTGTAAAATCTTATTTGTATGAAGAAACATATATACTTTATAGTGTTTCTTATGGTTTTATATTTGATACCTGTCTCAAAAATATCAGCAATTACTCATTTTTAAGATGTTTAAATTCCACTTTCCTAGCTAACGTTCAAATATGGAACATATTACCCACTTTGTAGCCCATATATTCCTATGATTTAGTGGTACATTACCAAACCTGTAATTTTGGCCTTGGGGTGTTCAAAACAGTGACACAGATGTGCGCACAGATGTGATGCATCCCGAGATAACTTAGCCAGATGTACTTGAAGCTTCACGCACGGCGGGAGAATACCCACTGCACCCTACCATGCCTAGCGCAGCCTTGGGTGTGCAGAGAGTCACAGAGCAGGGGCTCTGGGCGGGTCCTCACCTGAGCCGGAGGGGACTGCAGAGGGTTGTTCTCCAGCAGAAGCACCTGCAGCTGCTTCATCTCTCTGAAGCAGATGGGGATCACCAGAACTTTGTTGCAGGAAAAGTCAAACTTCACCAAGGGGAGATCTACTAGCTCTGAAACCGAGAGAAAGGAAAATGAATTAAAAGAAAAGAAAAAAAAATCTCAGAAAACAGCAGGATCAAGCAGCTACACCCTCAAAAATTAACCTTCTGCATATGGGGGGATATGCTGTGTAGTAAAACCAAAAGCCAGCTGTTTTAATGTTAGGAATATACGGTGTTCATATAAAGTATTTCCCTGAATGGAGGGATCTTTTCCTAGGTGCTCAGTTACCACAAACTACACTGGGAACACTTGCCATTCATAGTATCTAAGGAGCCAGTTCTCTTCCAGCAAAGGAACTGCAGGAGCCCTGTCACACAGAATATGATTGTTCTAACTGTCACCCATTTTCCTGAAGCACTTGCTGACGAGGAATGACATGCTAATTACAGAAAATCCTTATCTATTCAGTGGCGCTTAGTCGGCACAAAGCCAGAAACAGTTTCGGTCACTATGTTCCTGATTTTCTCAGAGGCTGTTTTGTTGTTGTTGTTGTTTTTGTTGTTGTGTTTTGTTTATTTTCCTAGTGTTACCTAATTTAGGATTTTCTGAAAGGCCCCATAATTCCAATCCTGGCTGGGCTTTGTTTTGTTGCCTTTGAAGTTGGTCCCGGAGCAGCTCATAGAAGATGCTGCATTTAGCCTGAGGTCCCCACCCAGTGGCACAGTAAACACTCAGTAATTTCAAGTATTCCAACCGACACTGGCAGCTGCTAGGAATGAAGTCAAACAGATTCCCAGAGAGCAAAGCAAGGCTGGGCAGTGCCAGAACCTAGGGCGATGCTGGCAGATCTCGGAGCTGGCTGGGTCAAGACTACAGTAGGGTCACTTCAGAACAGTGCCCTGTACTTCGGGTATGGGAGCTGTCAGAGGCCAAAATATAGTGGTTTCAAATACTTCTGGCCTCCTAAAGAGAAAGACAGCTCGAAGCTAGACAGGGAGAGGACCCAAGGGAGAGAGAGGACACCCACCTAAAAGAAGACTCAGCAGTTTCTCCTCTTCCACTACACGGCTGAGACTTTCAAACAACCCTGCAGAGGACTTTGGCTCCCCCCAACACCACTCCCTGGGGCTGAGCACTGTGTCTTCTCAGAACTCAAGGCCCTGGGAAAGTAAGGGGCTTTCCGCCTTTCATGCCTCAGGGCATTACTTCATCTTCCAGAATGGAGTAACGAGATAGAAAATTCTAGAACGATGAAGAACACCTAACTCCCAGGCCTCGAAGTGAAGTCCGTGGAGGCTCTATAGGACAAACTCGGGAACTGTATATCAAAAGATATGCCAAGGAATCTGTGTGTTCACACTGCCCTGAGCAGCTCACATCCCCAGTGGCAGCCATCACGGGTCTCAGACCATCTCCTAAAGGCTGTCTGGATGTGGCACAGGGAGGAGTGACAGGGGCAGCTAGGTTGTGGAGGTGGAAGCATGGGACTGAAAGGAAAGGGAAAGTAGGATTCTGTCTTCTTAGTGTTTCTATTGCTGCAATGGACACCATGGCCAAAAACAACCCGGTGAGGAAAGGGCTTATCTCAGCATACAGTTTACAGTCCACCACAAAGGGAGGGCAGGGCAGGGACCTGGAGGCAGGAGCTGATGCAGAGGCCATGGAGGAGTGCTGGCATGCTCCTCAAGGCTTGCTAAGCCTGTTTTCTTCTAGAAACCAGCATCATTTGCCACGGCGTGGTAATACCCACAGTGGGCTGGAAGCCCCCAATCAAGAAAATGCCTACAGACTTGCCTACAAGCTAATCAGATGCAGGCACTTTCTCAATTGACGTTCTCTTCCCAAATGCCCTAGCCTGTGTCACGCTGACCAAGAACAAACTGACTAACCAGTATACATCCCTCACGGTACAGTCTGTGGATCACCTAAGGATTGGGATTCCCGGGCAGGATGACTTCAGAGCTAAGCTTTCTCACCAGTGTTAAAATTTAATGGGACTCTGTGTTCTGGCTTTTATGATTCCTTTGCTAGAAGAAAGGGGGCTTTTTAGACAAGAGCTATTATGTAGCAAGTGTTCCCAGCAATTGTTTACCAATGAAAATGAAGACTATGAGCATAACCAGAGGAGTATTCAGGGAGTGGAGAACTCACAGGTGAAGAGCGAAGGATGCTTTTCCTGTGACCACTGCCTAGTTCATGGGTTTCACTGGGCAGTAGCGCAGGGGAACAAGACTTCTACGCTCCCACAGCAGCCGTGCATAGGAGGTAATGACAGTCTTGCAAGGCTGATCCAGAAAAGATCAAGAGGCAGAACAGGTAAAGGAAGAAAGCAAGTCGAGAAGGGGGAATGGAGGAAATGGAGAAGCAGAAAAACAGGAAGACGGAGGCAAACAGGAGGTGGAAGAAAAGGAAGAGAGGAAAGGAGAAAAGAAACAGGAGGAAAAGAAGAGGAAGAATGGAGCAGAAGCAGAAGAAAGACGGTTGGGAGGAGGAGGGGGGAGAAAGAAGATGAGAGGAAGGAGCGGAAGGTGGAAAAGGAGGACGAACTCGACATTTCTCTCTCCATTCAAAGGGAGGCCAGGAATAACCCTCTAGTCCCCCTGCCATCAGGGCCTAAAAGAAGGAAGCATGACCTCCCCATTCTATTCACTTTACGATACACAAAACTGGTGAGGGTGACTGGGCTGCAAACTTCTCTTTTCCCTCTCCTCAAACTGAAAACACATGAGGGAAGAATTCCCAGGAGAACAAACAGAGGTAAATATGGAAGGCCATGGATGGGCTGCCTGGAGGGACCAACACTCTTGTCAACAGAGTTCTCTACACAGAGGCAGAAAGAAACTTGATATTCAGAATTATTTTTTTCCTTTTTAAAAAGGATGTTCCAGTAAACTTAACATTTCAGCTTTGGGTGTTTTAAAAAAAATCAAAGCTGAGAAAACATAATTATGGAAGGCAGAGCAAGTGGCAACTTATTTTTATTTTTTATTTTTTTAGGGAAAAGAATGTCCTTGAGGTGGGAGAGACGCAGGAAGAGAAACAAAAACCGAGGCTTGGCAGGTGTGCTCTCTTCCCCTGAGCCACACTGTGGCCATACAATGACGTAACTGGTTTTCCCTTCTGGAAACGGAGTCAATTATTTATGACATTTCCAAAATGATTATCACAAGCACTCGAATGCAGAGGGGCTTCTTCATAACAAGCCCGAAAGGCTGTGTTGTGCAGATGTGCTGCGAATTAAAATCTTGTTTGTCGTTATCGTTGTTATTGTTTGTAGTTATTATTATTAGGGAAAATGTTTTTATACACTCAAAGAAATGAAACCACACCCCGGAACCAGTGGAGAAAGTAAATCTCTTCAATGAGCTCATCTCAGAGAAGGCAACGAAACCTACACAGAGGAAGTTTACAATTCTTCTTCGAATCCAAGCCAGCACGAGCAAGGGGAAACTCCCCC
This sequence comes from Neodon shergylaensis, assembly GCA_025134845.1. Taxonomy (NCBI): domain Eukaryota; kingdom Metazoa; phylum Chordata; class Mammalia; order Rodentia; family Cricetidae; genus Neodon; species Neodon shergylaensis. The sequence continues at coordinate 36,857,479 of JABTXL010000002.1, read as the reverse complement.
CCCCCCCCGCCAGCCCTCTACCATCACATACGATGCATTTTACAGGGCTCCACTGCACTGTTTCAGAAGCTGTTTCCATGTCTCGAACAAGAAAGTGAAAACAGGATGGCAGATTTCAAAATGCCAAGCTAATGAATACCAAACGAACTGGATGGCAGCTGCCTCCAAGTGTGCACATTGGCACTGAGATGCCTTCCAAAAAAGTCACAGAAATTGGCTACTGCAGAAGCTTCCTAAATGTAATCATATGCACTTACATCAAGGAGTTAAAATGGAGTCACCTTAGAACCTAAGAAAGGCAACGAACTTAAGTTATAGAACATAGCAAAATCAAGCAGGTACTGACCTGGAAGCATCATCCCTAGTAGCCAGCATTCACAGAGCTCAAAAGTGCTGTACATGCTGCCAGAGAAAAAGAGTAATCTTCCTTCTTACCCTGGGAGTACGCTCTGAACCCTGGGAGTCACAGTAATGACTAGCCTGACAAGGCATACCCACTGGTGCAATAATGGCTCAACATCATACAAATAACCAGCCACTTTCTGATTGGATGTAAGTCCACCCTACACGATGAGACCCATATCCAGCACCATTAAAGACAGGGCAAAGAACTTATGGCTAGATGGGTAATAGACCCCAGGGCAGAATCTACTATTATTATTATGCTAAAAATTGCCATTATATTAAACTGGCTCCTAATAACTTATTGTTATACCCACAGATCAGCGCATCTCTAAACCCTCATCTGAGAAGTAGTAAATGACTGGCAAATCGTCAAATGAAGATAAGAGATTCGGCCCCAAATGGAACATAAATGCTCTACCTTCTCCTCCCTGGGCTTGGGGATCATTGAGGAAGGGAGGGTGAGAAGGGTGTATAAAACCCAGAGATAGTGGGTAGCATAGGAAACAATATTGAAATACAGCAGGGGCAGCTTAGCATGTGAATCTGCAGCAGTTTCAACAACACACACAAAACCTATGTAGGACCAAATCCCAGCAAGGAGATGGAAAGTGGGCATGAATTCCTACCCCTAGCCATGGGGCTATTGTCAACTGTTAGCTGCTGGGAGAGGGAGAGACTATTTTCTCTAAAACGTGTAGGCCCTGATGAATTGACCATGTTCCCATGGAAGGCCACACATACAAGAATACTTGGGGAGTAAAAATTGGTCTTGATAAGAAAAAAAGAAGGAAAGAAAGAAAGAAAGAAAGAAAGAAAGAAAGAAAGAAAGAAAGAA
>JABTXL010000002.1:36836981-36856229 GCA_025134845.1 Neodon shergylaensis | reverse complement strand
GAAAGAAAGAAAGAAAGAAAGAAAGAAAGAAAGAAAGAAAGAAAGAAAGAAAGAAAGAAAGACGGACAGACGCAAAGTTGGCTGGATAGGAAGGCAGGGTTGGGTTTGATCAGAATTGGGGAAGGGGGAGTAACATAATCAAAATACATTTATGAAACTCTCAAAGTACATTTTGGACATCAGAGGGCCCTTACGGAAAATCTATGTGATCTCAGGAAATCAGAATGTGCTTTAAAGAAATACTTGGCATTCTGCATCTCATTCTCCTCACTCCTGACCAGTATTGGCTGTAATGGTTAGCTTCAATTGTCTCACCTACGTCAGTTAACGTGGGCTACAGCCCACTGAAGGCAGCACTATTCACTATTCAGGGAGCCCCTGAGCTACGTATGGATGAAGAAACGAACTCAGCCTAAGCAAGAAAGCAAGCAGGCATAAGGCATTCTTTCTCTGTCTGGACTGACTGTGGATGTGACCAGTTCCCTCAAGTCCCTCCACCCCGATTTCCTCATGTGATGGACTGGAACCTGGAACCACGAGCTGCTTTTTCTCAGGGCATTTAATCACAGAAACAGACATGAAAACAAAGGGGTGTGGGTGTGCGCGCACGCACATGCTATATACGTACATGTGTGTACACGTGGAAGGCAGAGTTTGCCATCAGGTGTCTTTATTGCGCTTACCTTTGTTTTCCCTCTTTTTAAATATTTGAGGCAGGATCCCTGCTCTAGCCTCCCTTCCGCGGCCGTGATAACACCCTCGTGATAAGTCATTTGGTGGAGGAGAGGACTCATTTCATCTTACAGGGTCACACCGTCCACGGTTAAAGGAGGTCAGGGCAATGACTGAAGCAGAAACCACGAAGGATCACTGCTTACTGCTTCACTCTCTGCCTTTAGCTGCCTGTCTTACACGGCCCAGGAGCACCTGCCTCGGGATGGACTCTCATATATAGCTAGCAATCACAACAGTCCCTCATAGACAAGCCCACAAACCAACCTGAAAAAGGTAACTCTTGAGACTCTTTTCAGGTGATTCCGGGTTAGGTCATGTTGACAGTAATGCTAATGAGGCCAGTCTCTCACTGAATCTGCAGCCCACTTTTTGGGACCATTTGGAGTCCTGACCTCCAGCTGCTCTTCCCTGCTAGCGATCTTTACTTTCCTTCTGATTTGAGCTACTGAAAGCTGTGTCAAAGTTGTTTACCAGCTCTGCTTCACAGCACGTGTTGCCTTGCCTTGAGGATCAGAGAATGAGGTTTTTACCTGCTGGCCCACCTGACTGTGTTGGGTAGATAAGCCTCCATGGTGCTATTGAATAAAGGGCTTCTTACCAGTGACTAGAGGGCCTGTCTCTGTCTCTCTTTGTGTGTGTTTCAATCTCCAGCCCCTTGCCCGAAGCTCGCAAACTGTATGGTAGTGCATAGAGTGCTGTGCACTGCATCCACTGATTTGGCCAGGCTGTCTGGCAAGCGAGCTCCTGGAATCCATTTATCTCCACACCCCTTCAGCGCTAGGGTTGCTGGTGTACTCTACCACACTTACACCTGGCTTTCCCATGAGTGCCAGCTAGCCAAAGTCACGTGTCTAGGCTTATGAAAGAAGCACTTTATACACGAAGCCATCCCCACAAAATCCTTTAAGTACTTACAACTTATAAGTAAATATGTTTTTAGGTTTAGTGCCTCATGCCCCGGACAAGAGGACATACTACTGCAAGAGCCCATGGCAGGGTTGTCTGGGGGACACTACAACTGACTGTGCTAGGGTCCAAGAACCAAGTGACCATGTTGAAGACTTAGGGTCATCTGATAAGAGTGATCGCAGTGCAAGGGTGACTCAGCAGTAGCATCACCCTCACCTAGAGGTGGGGTGTGGGATTGTGGGTTCCCAGTGTTCCCCAAAAATAGAGATCCTGAGAGCCAGGATCTGCAGAACCAAGCTTGTCCTCTCCAGAATGATGGTTTCATGTTCTAGAACAGTTCACACCAGAATTCATTCTGCCCTGGTATGACTGGCCAAGTCCCTCACCCCAAAATACAGACATAGGACTCTTAACCCCGATATATCAAAATTTAATGGTATTTGGAGACAAAGCCTTTAAAGGGGTAATTAAGAGGCACCGAGGCCATTAGGGAAGACTTTAGTCATTTGGCGTAATAAGAAAAAGAGACGAGGACAGAGACACAAATAGTGAGATGCTCTGAGGACGCCAGAAGGAAAAGACCATCTGCAAGCCATGGAGAAAGACCCTGGAAGAAACAACCTGGCCAACACCTTCCAGCCTCCACGACGGTGAAAAGACACGCTTCTGTCATTTAAGCTGCCCTCTCTGTGGTCCTTTCCATAGCAGTCCTAAAGAGTTAACATCCATCCCGTTAATGGTTGTGTTCCTATAGCCTTGATTTGAACTACAACCTGACCATCGTTGTTCTGCTATCTGCTGGTGAGATTCAAATTCTTAATAATAGCAACCAAAGTGCACAGGCACACAAGACACACCACCGCTCATAAAAGAAAAACGAAAAGGGTAATGTCTCCTGCAGGCTCTCCTTCTTGCCCTACTTTCTTACCGGGTGGTAAAACCTTAAGGTAATTTCTCCGGACGTTCAGTTCTCGCAGAGACTTCAGCTGGCCTATCTGCTGGGGCAAGGCTGTGATCTCGTTGCAGCTGACATCCTGTAAGCAAGAGGAGGGTTGAGGGGGGTGGTCAGACAGGGATAATAAAATGCCTTCCCCGCCCCCCAAGCATTTCATGTGAATTCTCCTCAAAGAACGCAAATGTTTGTATATCTAACTCCACATTCCACTTTTCTACTGGTCTCCAGCTCCCCACTCAGAGGGCCTCAACGATGAAGAGACGGAGTTTGGTTTCCTGTGTCCTTTGAAGGGAGAAGAGATGTCAGTGGCATCCACTAGCCGTTTCTGTCACTCTCTTTTCGAAGGTGCTCAGATCTTATTCAATACCCACCACAAACATGCAAGGCGATGCTAGCTAATGTCCACAGCTGGAGAAAAGGAAGCTTTGTGAGCCCAGGCAGGCAGGTGCCAGGTGCCCTTAGGAAGAAAGTACCAGGCACTGCTCAGAAGGAGAGGAAACGGCCTCCCATCATACCAAGTTTTTACACAGAGAACCATGAGCACACCAACTAATGGTACAAGTTATTCCAAATGGACTTCCTCTCACATGGCAGAAAGCTGTGGCCAACCACTGCATACACATTTGGTAAGCAAGTCTGTGGGGGTACAAGGATTTTGTCATCTTTGTTTTGGAAGGGCAATACCCCACTAATCCTTGATTAGAACCAGTTCATGACACATCAAACATAAGACACAGCTCTTCTTACCCTATACAAACTCATCCACATAAAATAAAGACGTGGCTCTTCTTACCCTATAAAAACTCATCCACATAAAATAAAGACATGGCTCTTCTTACCCTATACAAACTCATTATCCCCATCACCATCACATCTTCTTTTCAGTTCCAGTAAGTTGCCGGGCTTTGCTTTCTTCTCTTACAACTCTAGACCCCCCTTCAGTCTGACTATGCTCTCTCTCAGAACAACTCTTGCATGTGAAATTCTCTGGATGGCTTCTGTCGTGTCCCCCCAACATCCATCCCCTCAGAGCTATCCCAGTGCAATTTCCATTCTGTTGTTCATCAACTTAAACATTAGTAGAGCCCAGCCCTTGTGAGGACGCCTGTCAGTTTCCCCTGACTTATTCTGAATACTCTCTCTTGCATTCTACGTTCAAGCCATGCAGTCACCACTTGGGAGATTTGGTGTAGGCCATGCTGTCTCACAGCCCCAAGACTCATTCTGCTTGATATGCAAAATCTGGTATTGTCTTCTTGGCCTCCTCCACATCTGTTATGGCTCAACTCAAGCCTCATCTTTACTCTTTGAGACATTCCCACGATCCTCTCCTGCTCTGAACAACACTCAGGGATGTTCCCCTTCCTTTTTGTGGTCCTACACAGGCAGTGGTACCTGTAATTCACTTGTTCCCTTACCCTCCTCCTCCTACAAAGCTGAGAGTTTCTAGGTGAGAGGACCCCTGGCCTATTCTCGCCACCTTTCTGGTGCTTACCAGAGTGCCAGATATAAGGCAGAGATGAAATTTCCAGTACCCTCTGATGTGGACATCCCATAATACTGTGGCTCCTTCTGCCTTGCAGCTGGGACCCCAGAATGTTTTAACATATCCCTCAATTTCCATGTAGGTTCCACTGGCTATTACAGAACCAAAACCAAACACAGACTGAGAATTATCCTAATGAGGTCTAGTCATTAATAGCCCACGTTACTTATGAACCTGCAAAACATCCTTTCTCTTTAGAGGTCACCAAGCCTTGTTACAAAATACCATTTCACTTTCCTTCAGACTAGATGATGCATCACTAACCAGTCAATCCCTTGCTCACTACTTCAACCCCACAGCCAGGACCTCTTTTCGACCAGGGCTATGTCAGTCAGTGATCCCTATTTTCTAGCTTTGCCGCTGTCTCAAAGCCCTCAGGTGATCCTCGTCAGTCACAAGCCTGTGCAGTGGACACTTCTTCACAGAGGCACAATTAGCACCACTGGTACAAGAGTACGAGGCCACAGTCTATGAAAATGGTGTGCACGGATTCAGCGACACATTGCACTCTCCTGTTGTCATCGGAGTGGAGAAGCAGGGTGAGAGGGCTCAGGGTCACAGCATCCTCAGGATGCTGTCCTTCTCCTGATCCACAAAAGTTACACACACCTCTCATGTTGAAGACAAATTAACAAAGCAAGAACAACGAACCTCCACCAGTACATCTGCAGAAACACAAATGAACTGGAAACAATAGATAAGAAGGTAAAATCAGCCAAGGGGTCCAAAAACAAATTCTTCCTGTGAGAACTGGATCTTTCCATGTCTTAACTAAGTTATGAATCCGCAATGGGCCCATTCCAGTCTGGTTTACAACAGCCCTCACAAGCATGGAACCCAGGCATGCCTGAGATGGGCGCCACATCAGATCACTGTCCTCCAGACTCTAGACCAGGCCTGGCGCAAGAGGGTTGAGGTCTGAGGTGGAGGCAGGGCTGTGGGGAAGAATCTGTGGGGATTCTTTTCTATCTATCGGGAGGACGTGTGTACTGAACTACAAATTAAGCTTCTGTAATCTTATAAGCGAGCTCCACTGTTTGTGGAAATCTGTCTCTGTGAACTCAACAATTCCCACAAGTTTCAAAGATGTAATGAATATGATTTTAAAAATGAGTGGGAAACGAGAAGCTAAAGGATAACCTCCACATTTAGGCGACACACTCACAGGATGCCCTGTCCTGAGATCAGACTCAGCCTTGCTCCATTCTTAGGGAAAACTATATATATCTTGCCCCGTGTCAACCGCTCCCAGTTAATTAGCATGGAAAAATGCTGGACCCCTAAAGCCCGGTGACGATTCCTAGCACACACCCCTAATGCTATGGCCTTATGAGCAAAACCAACTCCTGCAGGCTGTATTCAAACATGCTGGTAGACATAGCACCCACTTACCCTACATAAAACAATGCTGCACCCCAAAGGTGCCTACCTGATTTTCCACCCATGAGACAGGAAGTCTGTGGACAAGTGCAAGCACAGGGGCCAGCGGCCTGTGCAGATTTTGAAGTCGGCTATGTTAATGATACTCTATATTCCTACTAGTTATGCCTCCCAATAAAACAGTAAGGAGAAAATTCCCAAGCAAATCTGTTACATAAGGGATAGACAGGCTGTGACCACTGTACACTCAATATGGTAAAAACAGGGCAAGTCCTATTCCCCAGGAGCCACTGAACCTAACCAAATTTTAGAGAGGTTATGAATGTCATCATTAAAATAAACCCCACGGGTAATTATGTCTAATTAGCTGAAGGAGGAGGAGGAAAAGGAGATAATAGTCTACATGTCTGGGGATGTTTTGGTTTTAAAAATGCACAAGCAATATTTCTAGAATGGCCTCATTCTCTAGAACATTTCAGTGAATGTTTAGCCTAAATAAGGCCTAGGGCTTTTTAAAGATTATTTTGAAAAGACAATACTTAAAAAATAAATTAAAAATAAATAGCACTGCCTTACTGCAATTAGTGAAAATTGTCATATTGTAAATTCCGCATTCATTTACTTACTAAAATATTCAAATTAATTCCTTCTGAATGTTCTATTAGCCCCAAGCTACTATGTCTCAGAGAATAACTAAGCTGAGCATCAGTGAAGTCACTGTACGCTCAGTGTTATAACATCACAACTGTACAACGTGAGGATCATAAGCAACTGTTACAGATATTTACCGACTTAGTTCTCCTCAAATAGAGAAGCGAATCTAATTATAACAGTATTAATACTCAAATGTAAGCTTTTCATGGACTACCCAATCCAACTCTCTGACTTAGAGTCTAACAATGACTAGACTTACAATGCTAGACCACACTTGTCAACGGAGCAGCAGAGGAAGGTCTATGAGAAGTCAGGTTTCTATGTAGCTGGTGGGAAAGCAAATTATCAGCAGTCTCCAGCCATCATGGAACCATACCCTTCTGCAGAGATGTCTTTTGTATGTCTCTCTGCGCGACTTTCGGCAAGTGTCTTACTCTCAGCTAGCTCACAGACAGGGAGCAACGAGCACCCAAGCACCAAGCATCAGTTTGTAAAAGGCACCAACTGCCAAGCCTGCTGACTTCAGCTCAGTCCCTGGCCCCTGGAAACCACATGGCGGAAGGAGGGCACTCACTTACCCGAGTTTCCTGACTTGCACAAGCCAAACAAACAAGTAAATAAATGAGTGTTAAATAATCCTAATTTCCTCTCAGCACCAGGAGAATTCACTGACTGACTAAACAAGAAATAATGGACTCAGTGATGTCAGTTTTCAGTAATAAAACAACCCTCAGTGCCTACAGTAAGAACGTGAAAAAAGAAGAGAATATTGTATATTAATTTAAACCCGAACCCTTCCAAGCGACCTTTGATGTGATAAATCTCCTAACACCCTTGTCTCTCTAATGTGACCCTTCACCTCAGGCCTCTCTGCGTATACCACAAATGCATGCTTCATGTCCTGTACTTGATAAGTAAATAGGCAGAAATGGAAGCCACAGCAGAGCCCTGAGCAACTCCTGGGTTTCCACAGGAACCAGAGGGGTCAAAGACATTTCCAGAGACCGCTAATGGACAAATGATAAAGCAGGCGCATTGCCACACAATCCCACACTTACCTCAGAGGCAGGAACATTGGCCATAAAATAATGGGGGAGGGCTCTATTCAGAAGTCTGTCATCCGCCCTTTAGCTCAGATTCCCAAGAAAAACCCAACAGTTCATGAAAAGAGAATTTAAAAAACTGTGTGTATAGGTAGGGCCTGGAAACATATCTTCCAACCAGAATGACTGTGGCCAGCCCGGTAGGCGTATAAAGGCAGGTTTCCAAATCAGGCTTGGGTTCTTTTGCACCGACAACAGGATGCTCATGTGGTGAGGGAGTGGGAGACAACAGAACCGAGAAAAAAGTGGCGGGGAGCTCCTGAGCCTTTGGCAAATGTGTCATCCATAAAAGGCCCCAACTTTACTGAGCTCTTAGTATGCGTGTTCAAACTGTTAGTATGTTTGCTGGTATGCTTCACAGCTGTCGGTTAACTATAACATAGTTCCACTCACCAAACACACCTCATCATTTAGCCGACTGCACATAAAAAAAGAACCATGTCTTCAGAGATGACTCAGCCAACGAAACCCTGGTAGGAGCATTGAGTCTGCACCTCCAGCAATCATGTAAAAATCTGGGCACAGCATCAGCTGCCTGTAATCCAAGCCCTGGTGGGCAGAGATCAGAGGATTCCTGAGGCTGGCTGGCCGGCCAGTCTAGCTCAGGTTCAGAGAGCGGGCGCAGCTCAGAAAACAAGGCAGAGGAGCTGGAGTGGTGGCGTGGGAGGAGCACGCGCAGCAGGAGGAGAAGGACCAGAGTCACATCTCCAGCACCAATCTAAAGGCCAGGCGTGATGGTGTGTGTGCCTGTCAACTCTTGCACTGGGGTGGAAGGCCGAGAGAGGACCGCTGGGGCCCGCCGAAAAACAGCAAGTTCTGGTGTCTATAGAAGATCCTGTCTTGTGGGAATACAGCAAAAAGTGATGGAGAATCCCTAACATCCTTCTCCGGCCTCTCCATGCACAGGCACAGACAGATCTTACCATGTGTATATACATACATGCACATACTATACACCCACACACACACCTTGTTTTGAATAAGTTCAAAATATTTGAATGAGTTAAATGGGATTTAGTTGAAACGTCTACAGATCCCCAAAACCTGACCAGGTTCTATAGTAAGAAAACATTCAAACATGTCCATTTGTCCACAGTCATCAGGAGAATGCCTCCTGCTCATCTGCAAGTCATGACTTGCCACAGCTTTAATAAGAATGTCACAGCAAACTAAACTCTGGAGTTCCAGAAGAAGAAAACAGTCCTTCTAAAGTAGTCGCTCATCTACAGTCTAGGTAGAGAGGGGCTGCCTTGGGCTTTAGACTATATGTCACCTACCATCCACCTATCAACAATATCTAATCTATATATATTATATAATACCTAATATATTATATAGATAGATGATAGATAGATAGATAGATAGATAGATAGATAGATAGATAGATAGATACACACACACATCCATCTATCTACTTACCTAACAACCTACCTACTGAGCTACGTACCTATCTATCTATCTATCTATCTATCTATCTATCTATCTATCTATCTATCTATATCAACTTGACACAAGCTAGTGTCATCAGAGGAAGAAGCCTCTGCTGAGGAAATGCCTCCATAAGATCCAGGTGTAAGGCACTTTCTCATTTAGTGATCACTGAAGGAAGGCCCAGCCTATGGTAGGTGGTGCCATCCCTGGGCTGTTAGTCCTGGGTTCTATAAGAAGGTAGGCTGAGCAAGCCGTGGGAGACAAACCAATAAGTATCACCCCTCCATGGCCTCTGCATCAGGTCCTGCCTCCAGGATCCTGCTCTACTTGAGTTCCTCTCCTGATTTCCTTCAGTGATAAACAGCAATGCTGAAGTATAAGCCAAAGAAATCCTTTCCTCCCCATGAGTTTTTTTGGTCATGGTGTTGGTCACGGCAATAGAAACCCTAAGACACTATCTTTGTAGTTCTGGGAATGTAAGCTAGAGAGACACACATGCCAAGCAAGTGCTGTAGCACTGAGCCCAGTCCTGTCATGGACTTTAATCAGACACAAACCTCCATCCCCTTAGGTAAACAGCTTCAAAAGCAGCTCTCAACTGTAACACGTAAACATGCCTTTCTGGGTTCTGAGGCTTTATGAAATGCCAGTAAATGTACCAGACGACAGCCTGATAGAAGTGGATGCTGAGCAAATGTTAGTTTTCTCTCTTCCCCTTCCCCACAAATCAGTACTCACATATATACAGTATCTATGCTACAAGAGACGGTGAGGAAACCATTTAGAGTGGGCAAGGAGTTCTGAATATTCTAGATGACTAATATCAACAGTGAGCCTAAAAGGACCAGTTAGGATTCCATAAATGCACCAGTGACTGAATCAAGGTAGAAGTACAAGAGACTGGCAGTGCAGGGTGTTGGCTGTTCAGGGTGATGGCTGTGCAGGGTGATGGCTGTGCAGGGTGTTGGCTGTGCAGGGTGTTGGCTGTGCAGGGTGTTGGCTGTGCAGGGTGATGGCTGTGCAGGGTGTTGGCTGTGCTAGGTGTTGGCTGTGCAAGGTGTTGGCTGTGCTAGGTGTTGGCTGTGCTAGGTGTTGGCTGTGCAGGGTGCTGGCTGTGCAGGGTGTTGGCTGTGCAGGGTGTTGGCTGTGCAGGGTGTTGGCTGTGCTAAGTGTTGGCTGTGCAGGGTGTTGGCTGTGCAGGGTGTTGGCTGTACAGGGTGTTGGCTGTGAAGGGTGTTGGCTGTGCTAGGTGTTGGCTGTACAGGGTGTTGGCTGTGCAGGGTGGTGGCTGTGCAGGGTGGTGGCTGTGCAAGGCAATGGCTGACGTGGAGCACTGTCTGTCTTAAGACTCTCGGGTATCGCGATGCAATGGAAAGGCTAAAGTGACATTTTGCAGCTTGACTTCCTTGCAAACAGAAGAAGGAACCACTGTGTTCCTTCTCAAGGCTGAAGTATGTGGTCTCTGTTCCTAAAGTGCACACGAAGTCTGGAATGTTCGTCCACACTTAAGAGAAGTGGGCATGATTCTATTCCAAACACTCTGATGTGAAAATGTTTGGAAACAGCCTTTCCAAAACAGCCAGCAAACAATGCTGAGAGTCCAGGGGGCTGAGCAGTTTCCTTGGCACTCAAGCCTTAAATGGTGAGTTTTCTGCATGCTCAGGGAGTGCCCAACTTTACTTTTTTTTTTTTTTAACAAATTGGTAATCTGTAACTACAAAAACAAAAGCCTCCTGTTCAAATATGACATCTATCTAGCTCTCCAGGGAACTCCTTCCCAATTGATAACTAAAAATAACCTGACATGACGTGGTTAGCTATAGCAACACTACTATTTTAAGCTAAATAAATATATAAATAAATAAAACTAAATCAAAGATAAATGAGAATGAAAGGAAAATTAATCTATTTTTAGTGTATGACCTTAACCGCGGCAGGCCACATCACCCCTTTGTGGTTAAGTAAAATCTGTTAGTAAATTTCACCTATTTCATAAATAAATGTTGTGGTTTGTTTAATGCCACAGTGCACATGTGGAGGTCAGAGGACAACTGTGGGAGCTGGTTCTCTCCGTCCACCATGCAGGCCCAAAGGATTTGAACTCAAGTTATCAGGCTTGGTGACAGCTTCTGAGCCAACTGACTGCATCCCCTCGAAAATGCTTTTTACTAAAAGTATCCTTGCCCAGACCCAGGGACAACAGAACTTAACACCAAAGAGCTGTCACAGGAAAGTGGTGGCCCAGCCTCGGTAGCAATGAGACCCAGTGTGTTGCAGATCCTACGTGTGGCAACTGACCCCTGAAAGATGCACACTGGACCTGGTAGGAAGGGCTCAGTACAAATAGAAGGGTACAGACAGACAGATCTCAATAGCTTTCCGTCATATATACAGGGATCATAATTGCCTCTCTAGAGTTAAATATAATATCACAGAAAAGACTTTCTCTTGTTTCTTTTAACTGTTTAAACATGGCCACCGCTATATTTAAAGCACATTTTTTTTTATTTGCTTTGGATGTCTGCTGGACAGTGCCAATGATGAGGGTGTTTCAGCTCAAATTCCCATGAGTGGTGAATTTCCATACATCATTGTCTCGCTGGCCTGGGTATCATCTTTTGATCAAGAGGTCAAGAGCCTGGAAGACACCACTTCTACAATCTGCTAGGGCTCTGACATTCTGTAATTTGTGGGTCTGGGGGAGACAGAACTGTGACAGTACTAAGGTGTGGGACAGGACCTGGGATGAAGGGACACCCTGGCCAAGATCAGCTCGCAGCATAATGGATCCACAGCTTATGTCCAGGATTGGAGACAGCACTGTTCCACATATGCCAAACTCCATACAGAATCACAGCTATTTCTGCTCTTTGACGTCTTTAAGTATGGCTTCCTATCTTAGATAGTAGAGATTTTTTTCTGACGTAACCATACTTTCTTTGGATGTAAATGCGATCTGCAAAAATTATGTCGCTATGATGCCACAACCTGCCAACTTCAAAACTGCAAGGCCTGTAAAATTCAGGTGTAATCCACAGGATTTCAGGACCCATAACCCAGCACTGCACGGCTGTCACTACCATGTCTCCTCATTTAATGACTTTATCACACACTGCATCCAAAGGATAGGCGCCTGCTGTAGTTTCCATGTTGGTCCCAGGGGATCACACACTGGAAAAGTCTTCAGTCTGGTGGTGGTAGGAGGTAGGGGATCCTTTAAGGAGAGAGCCTAGCGGGAGGTGATCAGACCATTTCCTTATAAAGGGTTATCACAGTGCTTGCGGGATCCCAGTAAGGGCCAATGACTGTGGACCATTCTAAAGGCATAAAACTGGTCCCTCCCTCTGCTTGGCGCCCTGTCTAGTCACGTGCTCTCTCCCTTGCTCATTTGCTCCCACCATGATGCCGTCAGCTGTGGATGAGGAAATTCATCAGCAGAGGTCAAACAGATAAGGCCAGCTTAGTTATGAACTTTCAGCCTTCAACACTGCGATCTAAACAACCTGCTTTATAAAATTCCCAATCTCAGGTATTTGTTATAGTGATGGGAAAGGATGGTTATAGCCTTCTCCATGCCCATCTATAACCAAGTTCTTCAGAAGACCTTTAACGGTTATGATCAGTTAGCAAAGAAGAGCGTCTTAGAAATCAATAACATACCAACTCCATTAACTGTTTGAGCTGACCTATCTCTTCAGGCAGTGATCCCAGCTTGTTGTTACTTGCGATTAAGACTTTGAGAGGCAGACCACACAGGCAGGCGGGCAGGGCAGACAGCTGATTGCGGCTGTAAAGACAATACAACAAGAACACATGTAAACAGAAAGGCCACTTCATGATGCTGCCTGTGAGCGGGTTCTCTGGCTGGCAAGTGCATTTTTCTCTGGGTTATTTGAGATAAGGACTCCCTATGTAATCCTGGGGGACCTGGCATCCCTCCACAATCTAAGCTGGCTTTAAACATAAGATCTTCTGCCTCTGCCTCACAGCCAGAGGCACCATGCCCAGCTGTGAACATGAGAAGATATTTTATAAATATAAAAACTCTAATGCTTCTGTCTCTGAAATCACTCAAATTATTAAGTGCACAAGAAAAAAAAAACACAATAAAAAAGAACGGAGGAGTGGACAGACAAGATTGAATAACGAATATCAAAATGCAATTTGGCAGCTACATTGAGATTTAATCTTACACCAACCAGAATGGCCAAGATTGGTAAAACCAAACAACAGGTCATGCTGGCAAGGATATAGACAGTAAGGGGACTGCTCACCCACTGCTGGTGGGGCTGCATACTTGGAGAGCCACGAAGGAAAGCAGTATGGCATTTCCTCAGGAGGATGGGAATTGATCTATCTTAAGAACCAGCTGGACCACTCTTGGGCATATTCTGAAAGGATGCTTCATCCTACCACAATGACATCTGCTCACCCATGTTCACTGTTACTCCATTTATAATAGCCAGAAAGTGGAAACTACCTAGACGTCCCTCAACAGAGGAAGGAATAATGAAAATGCGGTACATTTACACAATGGACTATTACTCAGATGTTTAAAAATAAAATCAGGAAATCCGCAGGTAAATGGAGCTAGTAAGAATCATTCTGAATGAAGTATCTCAAGCCCAAAATACGGTATGCGTTTGCACATATGTGGATGTTAGCTATTAGGTCTTTGGTAAGCTGAATACAGTCCCTATAACCACAGTGGTTAGGTATAGAGTAAGGGACTATGGAGAAAGGAAGGATCTCTCTAGGAAAAAGAAATAATACGTATTGACTAAGGAGGGTGGGGATGGAACAGGAGCATCAAACACGGAGGAAAAAGGAAAGTGGAATAAGGTAGGGAATGTGGGAAGGGCAACAGTAGAAGCTTCTTAAAATATACACTAATGTGAAAAAAAAATCTAAATGGAAGCACCAAATGACCAGGAGACAAAGCTACAACAAAACATCTCTAGCCAAAAGGGAAACTTTCAGTGCCAGGAAGAGGTTACATCTCATCTGAGTTACTGGGCATAAGAGCCCCATGGAAACCCATACCCAAGCCAGGCTATTACCAAGGTTACTGAGAGTAAGGTCAATTGCTGGAGATAACACCAACACGACTCACTGAAAACAGAGAAGCCGAGCTGGTGCCTGCCTAGCGCCTTCATCCCTATTGCCTAGTGCTATGGTACTGGAGGATAGTATTCTGTTTGCTACCGAAAGAGCAAAGTCAAAACCAACCCAGCTATAAAACGTTCAGTCTACAGTGGTGAACTGCGGGCAAGATACACTGGTACAGCAGAAGTACAAAAGTTCGGGGAGTAACCAACCCCTATCTGACTGGATTTAAGGCCCACTCCAGAGAGGGAACACAGACATGATACTGCTCCAGTGGCCAACAACCTGATACCAGATAAGCCATGAACCTGGGGAAAAACCAAATGCTATTGTTCTGCTAAAGGACTGTAGCAATAAAAACGGCTCCTAACAACCTTCCACTGTATTCAGAGATCAGTGCCTTGCTCAGCCATCATCACAGAGGCTTCCTTCTGCAGCAGATGGGAACAAATCCAGAGACCCACAACTGGAAACTGTGCAGAGAGTAAGAGACTCTGGAACACTCTGTCCTGAATGGGATGTCAACATCAACTCCTTCCGGTCAGGGCTCAGGGAACCCCACAGAAGAGGGGGCAGAAGGATCGCAAGAGCCAGAGGGGGTGGAAGATACCAAGGAAACAGGTCGTAGAGACACAACAGGCCTGACACACAGAGGACTTCTGAGACCATGGCAGCACACACAGGGCTTGGACAAGTCTAAGCCAGATGAAGTCCCAGTAGTAAGCGGGAAGTAGACACAAGCCCCCACCCCAAACCAGAAACTCTCTCCAATTGATAACTGCTTGCAACAGAAAAATTAACATTCTCCAATGGAGTCTCAATGGATGTTCAAACCACTTTTAAGGAAGGTCCCATGCCCAGAAGTAGAAGGTCAACACAAAATGACCTAAGAATGTTTCTGGAAGTCCTTTTTTTTTTCTTTTCTTTTTTGGTCTCATAATGTATAGTCTGAACAATATATTTTTTTTTAACCTTACAGGTATTTTGCTCATATATTATGGTTTCCAGTTTGGGATTTTTAAGGCATTCTACATATGTGAATGTGTGTGTTTCTGTGTCTACATGTGTTTCTTGTGCTTTTTCTTTGGCTTGTGCTTTTTTTGTTTGTTTGTTCGTTTGTCTGTTTTTGCCTGTGCATTTGTTGGTTTTTATCTTATTTTTTTATTTTTTACTTATTTATTGTTTTAGAAGCCTATTTGTTTTCTAAAGAGAAAGAACAAGAAAAGGCATGGATTTAGGTGTGGGGAGGTGAGAAGGATCTGGAAGCGACTGAGGGACGGAAGACTATAATCAAAACATATTGTGTAAAAAACTATTTCCAATTATTTAAAGTTACCATAAATTTTTTTAAAAGAAAAGAAATTTACAATTCTGAAAAAAAAATGGAATCTGACAGAGAAAATGAGCTCTGGGGCTCCTGAAGCAGAGTCAGGTGAGTCAAATGTCCAACAACTGTCTGTCACATATTTCAGGATCAGTGACGGACTGACTGAAAGGTTTCCATGAACAGATGACCACTGCTTAAGGACAGGAAGATGCTAGGCACCAGGCACAATCACTTCACTGGTATGCATATCAAATCACCACTCTGCAGCTCACAACTCTCCCCAAGTCCTGGGCATGCATTAAACACACACACACACACTCACGGGCCCTTGGCAGGAGGTGGACTTAGCACAGTTAGGGTACCATGGAGCTCCTTGAACAGGACAGAAGGAGACTGAAGGACAACCTTTCCCCAAACCAAGACCAAGGGAAGCAGGTGCTGCTACAGCTCAGGTAGTCCCCAAAGGTCCAGAGCCACAGGATGCCTCTCAACAGCCCACCACCGGCTAGGCAGTGGTGATGCATGTCTTTAATCCCAGCACTCAGGAGGCAGAGGCAGGCAGATTGCTGTGATTTCGAGGTCAGTCTGATCTACACAGTGAGTTCCAGGACAGCCAGGGCTACACAGAGAAACCCTGTCTCAAAACAAACAAACAAAAGCACACCACCCTCCTAAGAACACAACGCTGCTCTTGCAGTGATGTACCGCCTCGCAACAGGCACAAAAGCAATGGTGTCTACGGACTAGATTGGAACTTCTAAAGGAAAGACAACGCAAACCTTTCGTCTTTTAAAGTTGATTTTCTCAATTGCTTTGTTACATGGACAGACCATTGTCTGAGTGATGTCACTGTCCTCTCCTGACAACATATACAGAAAATTCAGTCAGACAGGACAAATACTCCAAAAGCACTGCTTGGTCTTTTTTTTTTTTAAAGCACCATTTTGAATTTGCTGCTAGATTTCTTTTTTAAATGTTTACAAATGTTTTGCCCAAGAACATGTACCGCATGAGTGCAGGGGCCCGGAGAGAACTTCGGATCCCCCAGTATTGGAAGACTATAAACCACCTTGTGGGTGCTGGGAACTGACCCTGGATCCTCTGGAAGCACAGCGCTGAGCCATCTCTCCAGCACTCGAGATGTTTTAACATTCGTTTTAAGCACAAAGAGGGAGAGAGGTGCTGGGGGTGAAAAGTAAGACATAGCCATGTGCATGGGTGTGGCTTCTCAAAGGCGAGTCACTGTTGGTTGGGAGAGAATTGCTGCAACCTCTAAGTCAGTGGGTGGAGTTCTGATGCTTGACTCAGCTGCACAGTTAAAACAAGAGTGGCTACAACTACAGTCAGCTTGAGTACCTGCAAGGGGGCTGAGGAAAAGGCGAAAGGATGCCTGGAACCCAGAGGGCTTCAGCTTCCCAGAGCAGCCGACAAAGTCTGAAGGGGGTTTTGCTCCTCTCTGCACGAAGAGCTCACACAGAAGTCTCTGAACTTCCTACTGCTGGTGTTTAGTTTTCTAACTCAGAGAAAGAGTCAATTAAAGAAACCTTGTTGCTCCTCCACACATCCCTGTCAGTCCTTTAGCTCAGCCTCCTCCCCAACACAAATCACTTCTGTCCTGCCTCCAACCACAGAGACAGACGGGTTACAGTTCCTCTGATCTTCTTTCCCCGTTATTCTGCAGATGAAGCCAATGGCATGTGGTTGCGACTGTTAAAAACTTCCACGTGTCTGTGCGCACATGCGTAACATTTCAGTGACATGCCCCGTGCAGGCAAAAACATCTGGAAGTCACAATAAGAAAGATTTCTAACCTATCAAAATATCATTAGCAAGCATTTAGGGGTATCTAAAAAGTGGTTTTTATTTTTCCTTTGCACAGTTTGCAATATTTTCTGAAATTCCTACAAGGACTTTGATAATCAGAAAAGAACCATCCTACAACAAGATAAACTGGATTAGATGCTCCTTGCATGGGTGTTTCTATATATGAAAACTCCCTGAGATACGTACGTACCCCATGCCCTGCTATCCTACCTCCCCTGCATACAGCAAGGAGAAGGAATCTGGGCACCAAAGGACGTCTCTAACCTATGGGCTCAGAAAAAGCAGGCGCTATGCTAAGCGCCTATCTAATCGAGGCCCTCCCTTAACCAACACCTCAGTATGACTCCTACTGCAGGCAGTAGCTGCCCAGCTAACTATCAGGGTGAGAAAGAGCACATCGGCAATTTCTCCCATGGCCCAGATCTGCAAGAAAGCTATTTCCACAGTGGGCAGAGACGCTTTCCCATAAAGGTCCAGCAGGAGAGAGAAGGTGGGGGCCCCTCTGGTCTGTTAGAAAAACAAACTATGATACTCTTCCAGGCTCTAAGGATAGAGGGAGTGGCCACCAGCCTTCTCTGAGTCCTCCCACAGCCCTCTCCCACCTAGAAAGGACCGGTTAAGGGAACTGGTTGGATAAGGGTCCCCTTGGTGCTCTGCAAGCTTTTCTCAGCTCTGAGAAGGGCGCTGTAGCCATCACCTCTATAAAAGAGAACTCGGTTATTAAAAGGTGACGAGTAAATAATTCACAACATAATTTGTGATTGTGAAATATTTATAAATGTGTCAACTGGGCACGGTGGCACACACCGATAATCTGACACTTAGGAGGGGACACCCGGGTTACAGAGTGAGACCTGGTTTCAAAAAGCAGAACAGGGTCTGGAAAGGGCTCAGCCATTTAAAAAAGGCTAAGCTCACAACCAAAACTGTAAACAAGCAGAACAGTTTATAAACACCCTATTTCACAAAGTGAGGATGGGCCCAAAAGAAAGTTAACAAGGCAATTCCCTTAGCATGGAAGTATCTCTCAACCTCCTGCTGAAGAGAGGATTATGGGGGAGAGGGGTGTTAAGTCTGGAGCGTAGCCCCCAGCCCCTGGCATCCATCCTAGCCCTGCTGGCCTGAAAGTTGCACTGCTCTGGATTCCAACAGGACCACTCCAACAGGGTATTTAAGTGGGCTCCCAGGGGAGAAACACATGGTTTCGGGTTTGCATGGGCTTCCTACTGTCCTGTCTCCACGCCATGCCCTCGGCTACCCAGGAGTGCTGTACTTAATAAAACCATGGGCATTTTGATGTGGCTTGATTTGACCTAATTGGATTTTCTTTGCGCCAGCGGAGCTGCCCTTCTTTTTATTTTTGACTTAACAGGGGGAGATGGATATTTCCAGAAATTTCTACTTTCCGACGCACACTGAAATCTTTCCAATACTGTTACAGGTCTCACCACCTGACCAGGCCAGCGCCACAAGCGACAGGGTCATTACCACAGCACCAAACACCAGGCTAAGAAGGCGCTGCTCTTCGGGCTCAACCTCCGGGAGTTGTTTGAGGACTACTGCTAGCTTCAGGCAGAACACAGGCTAAGCCTCTGGGTGCTGGAAAGATGGCTCCATCGTTTCAGGCACCTGCTGCTCTTCCAGAGGAGCCATGCCGGGTGGCTCACCACCACCTTCAACTCCAACTTTAGGATTACCCCTTTTGACTTCTCAGCAGTCCTCATTGTCCGCTATGTTCAGTGAGTCCGGTTTTATCCCAGGCTTTTTCAGACCCAGTCCAGCTGGCCTTGGTGGGTTCCCGAAAGAACATCCCCATTGTCTCAGTGTGTGGGTGCACCCCTCATGGCCCCGAGTTCCTTGCTCGTGCTCTCTCTCCTTCTGCTCCTGATTTGGACCTTGGGGTTGTAGTCTGGTGCTCCAATGTGGGACTCTGTCTCTGTCTCCTTTCATCGCCTGATGAAGGTTAATACCTGCTGAGAAGTCAAGAACAATGGCACTGGGTTTTGATCCTACTGCACGTACTGGCTTTGTGGGAGCCTAGGCTGTTTGGATGTTCACCTTACTAGACCTGGAAGGAGGTGGGAAGTCCTTGGACTCCCCACAGGGCAGGGAACATGGTCTGCTATTCTGCTATTCGGGCTGATGAGAGAGGGGGAGTTGATTGGGGGAGGGGGAGGGATATGGGAGGCAGTGGCGGGGAAGAGACAGAAATCTTAAATAAATAAATAAATAAATAAATAAATAAATAAATAAATAAATAAATAAATAAATAAATAAA
>JABTXL010000002.1:36755610-36826107 GCA_025134845.1 Neodon shergylaensis | reverse complement strand
GAGAGAGAGAGAGAGAGAGAGAGAGAGAGAGAGAGAGAGAGAGAGAGCAAGTGCCAAACACCACAGGAAAAAAAGTTTTAGTTGCTTAGGAAGGAGATAGACTCAGTACTATTGAAATGGCTCACCTATCACACCTGATAGTCTAAATTCAATCCTGAGGACTCCCGTGGTGAAAGGAGAAACTGGAATCCCCCAAGCTGTTCCACACATATATACGTATAAATGAATATTTAAAATTTATTCAAAGTAGGTGACACCCCCCACCCCATCCAACTGTTAAAGCTATTGCCCAAATTTTGCATCCAGCTGGAGCGGGGGCCAGACTGAGTCAGGAAGCTGTCACGCAGACAATGGACGGCAGAGGGGTTATGATATTACTCAGCGTCACAGAGGGTGCCAACAGCGTTGTCTAGACAAGGTTACATATTTGCAAGTACACAGCTACGGCAGTCACCTACTATTTCAAAATCAACAAGTAAAACTCTCCAGCAAGAACTATTATGACACATTCTGCCCAAATCGCTCCCAAGCCTAGAAGTATCCTAGAGATACAGTTCCTCAATCTTTTAGTCAAGCAGGATTTAAAGACTATTTGAATAACATAACTCTAGCTTCTTGGTTTCTTCAAAAAACTTGCTCTCACCGTCATTTCATATTTACATATTCATATCCAGACTAACTTCTGCAGGAAGTCATCAAAAGTAACTACTTATGCTGGCTAGTTTTTGTCAGCTTGACACAAATCAGTCACCTGGGAACAGAAACCCTCAACTGAGGAACTGCCACTATGAGATTGGTGTGTGGGACAGTTCCATGGGGCATTTTCTTGATTGATGAGTGCCAGGGGAGGGCCCAGCCCAGCCCCTGGGCTGGTGGTCCTGGGCTCTGTAAGAGAGCAGGCTGAGCAAGTCATGGGAACCAAGCCAGTAAACAGCACCCCTCCACGGCCTCCTGCCTTGAGCTACAGACCCAACTTCATTCAGTGATGGACTGTAGCCTGTAAGCCAAATAAATCCTTTCCTCCCCAGGTCGCTTTGGGTCAGAAAGGTTCATCACAGCAATCTGACACATTAGTATTTTGGGCTCTCAAAGTGGTCCATGGAGTAAAGGCACTTGCCAACAAGCCTGAGGACTGGAGTTCGATCCCAGGGACTACAAGGTGAAAGGTGAGAACTGGGTGTTATAAGTCACCCTCTGACCACCGCACACACTCCATGGCACACACTATCTCCCCCCTCCCCGCTGAAAGAGATTTAAAATGTAATAAATAATAGCATTATTATCTAGCTTTAAAAAAACTTAGAGGCTAACCATATGTGTTTTATGAATGCTCACATTAAGCTCCTGAGAGCTGAGGCATACTCTTTCTTAATGTTTTTCCCTCTTATCGTATTCCTTCACAGAACACATGGTTTGATGCAAGACAGTAAGTCTCAGCGATGTTAATATTCAAAGTAGGAAATGTGGAAAAAGAAAAACAGACAAAATTCTGAAATTCCCAATACAACTGAGAGATGAGACATGGGGAGAAATGCAGAAAGCAATTGGAACAGTCTTTTCTTTCCTCTCCCCTTACACAGGAACTCACCACAAAGCGCCAACCACATTACTTACTCTTTGGCCATCACCAACAACTTCTTTGTCTATTTTTTGTTGAAGTTTTTATTTTATTTTATGTGTGTCTTTGCTTGCATGTATATCTATATATGTAATACTTGCATGCCTGGTGCCAGAAGAGGCTAGAAGGGAGCATAGGGTCCCCAGAACTGGAGTTGCAGACAGTTGTGAGCCCTTATGTGAGTGACAGAAATTGAACCCTGGTCCTCTGGAAAAGCAGTCAGTGCTCTTGACTGCTGAGCCATCTCTCCAGCCCCTTCTTTGTCTTAAAGAATTCTCAAGTCCACACTCCATGATAGTCTTTCTATTCATTTGAGGACAGCAATGACCCATTCTCAATCAAGTGTAACTTACAACTTCTTAGAACAAATACAACATTACTAATTTTTTAATGCAAATATAGATCATGAAGTGTTTTTAGGATTTTATAGTCAACTATTTCCCAAAGATATGAACTTAATAGAACAACATGAAGTTACACTGAATATGCATATTGTTGTATATAATAATACATACGTATTGTATGCGAACTACTGGGGTCAAATATGTCATAATGGGGCAAAAATGGGTAAGCAAACAAAGCTGCTTTGGCAACAATCACAACTAACAAACAAATCTCTTGAAAAGTCAGAAAATTAACATCTACAGACTCGGCTGTGTGGGTTCCCAGGAAAGTCTAAGGGAGCGAGCTTCCTGCTTGGCAGAAACTGCAAGAAAACTGAAGCTGGACAGATGCACCAGGAGCCTGCAGAACTAAAGATCAGATAGATGATGAACCTGCAGATAACCTAATAGCACCCTACTCTATTTTCAAAAAAATAAATAAATCAAAGCCAGTGATAACTACTCCTCGGAATGCTTTCACCCTGAGGAAAAACATGCATGCCTATGAAATAGGATGGAAGCCTCTTTGTTGTTTTGGTTCAAAAAAAAAAAAAAAAAGCAAAAGGCCCCTAATTTTTCAGGAGCCAACTAAAACAAAAGGCAAAATCAAAAGAACAATAACAAAACAAACAATAATAAACAAAAAAACACTGGCATTATTATGTTATAAAGAGTTGCTGTCTCTGGTTTGCTGGGAATTTTGAACTTTAAAATTGATGTATTTGTTACGCACCATGAGCCTGGCTGATTAATTAGCTCCTACCCCTTTACTCACCAAGATGCTAGTGGCATGAGAAAAGATTCCGGCTGGAACAGGGAAGCTAGCTTTCATTAAGACAGGACTACAACAACAACACCCTCTCTCCTGAAATCCTGAGTGTGTGATAAGGATTTGGGGGACAAGGAGTGAGAATCTGACCACAGCATCCGGCTACAAAGTTTAAAACCAAGATTTTAGAAGAACTCGTTTTTCTGAAACTCTAGTCTGCAGCATTAACACAATGCTACCTAAGGAAGACTAAGGCTAAGACTCGGCACACACCAGCTTCATTTAATGGGAACTAAGAAGGCAAACTCTCTGGCCAGAGAGCTCAGTGGTCCTCCACATCCTTCTTTTTTGTTTGTTTGAAGGTCTTTTTTGGTTTTTGTTTGTTTTGGTTTTATCATTCATTCATTCATTTGTTTTTTTCAAAACAGGGTTTCCCCTCTGTAGCCCTAGCTGTCCTGGAACTCACTATGTAGACAAGGATAGCCCCAAACTCAGAGATTCACACGCCTCTGCCTCCCAAGTGCTGGGATTAAAGGCGTGCACCACAACACAAATCAGATCCTCCGCAATTTTCTTAAAGTGACTGAACTCAAAAAGACTGGCTACCTCCCTTTCTCTTGAAATGCCTTAACTGTCAGTCTTCTCCCTTCCTCTTTTCAAACTCTGCATGAACTCCTGAAGACAACATGCTAGCATCCTTATACACATGATGCTATGTCAATATTCCCTTTTAGAACCCTGCCCTACTGACATCTGGGGAAGTCCAGCACAAAGAGCAATACAAAGGGCCCTATAAACTTAGGGCCTTGTTAATATTTCTGTGGTTTAATTGCAAGAATGACCAAGAATGGCACCTCGATCACTGACGTAGATCACGATGATCGACAGATGCATCATGGTTTTTGAACTGGTCCCCGAAGGCACGTGATCAGAAGTGCCCAGTTAAACCTACCTCAGGTTTAAGTAGGTCAGCATCTGCAGATTGACGATGGCCTCAGGAATGACGCGGATGCAGTTGTGATACAGGTTAAGGATTTCCAGGGACACGAAATGGCACAGCTCCATCGGCACTTCCACCAGCCTATTTTTAGACAGATCTACGAGAGAAAGCAAAGAAGGCGCCGTGAGTACATCGACATCCTGGATAGATGCCCCGTTCCTGCTTTCCAGGCTACGATCTGAACTTCACCAACGTCATGGCTTTTCTGCCTCTGATAAGATTTCCATCTCTTGGGCAAATTCAGAAGCACAGGCACTAGGGAAGCAAAGGTGCCGGTGTGGCTTCTGGTCTCTGACTTGTACATCTGGTTACACCAAAGGAGCTCTTCACCAAACTTTGGAAATTATCTTAAGCAAGAAATATCTTTTCACATAGACAAATACGCACAGTGCCCAAAACCATCACTCAAACTTGCATTCATTACATACACTGACTCCAATCAGAAACCAACTCTCCTAACGTAGGAGGGATTTGTCTGTTATATCCTCCACAAACAGACACATAACCAGCACTTTTAAAAAAATGTTTTATTCACTAGAATACTTAAAATGTACAAGGCTAACATGAACCAACTATGTCCATTAAGAGTCAATATGTGTCTGCCAAACAATTACCAGTAAAAGTGAACCCCACAGCCAAGTCCACAAAAACAGGGGCAATGACCTGTGCAGAGATGTGAGCACATAGCAGCACCCGCAAACAAAATGATGCAATATCCTTAATGGCCAAAGGTGAGAACAGCAGACATGGCACCAAATATAGGAGAGCAAGGACGCCACTGTGAAGACAGAAGCCCAGACCTAGAGGCTAAACTGGGAACTTGATGCTCGTGAACTTAAAACTTCCCAGACAGCTTGAAGGAAGAGGGTGAACTTGACACATGAACACAATGCTTGTGACAAAATGATGCCTGAAAACCATGATTAAAAAATGGGGGATGACAGTCCTTACATTCACAGCTCAACAGCCTCATCTTATAAAAAGAGAAGAAGATGCTATTGTCAGGAGGACCGGGGCTGAAGATGCAGCTCAGCAGGGGAATGGTACCCAGCTCTGTGCGAAGTCCCGGGTTAGATCCCCAGCCCCACACCAGGAAGGAGAAACAGCACTGAAGTGACTGCCAGGTCCTGGGCATTGGATGGGGGTGGGGAGGGCGTGAAACAAATTTCCTTTCGTGAATGTTTAGAACCAAAACGGAAAAAAAAATTCCAGTTCCAGAAGACATGAAGATTCTCGCGTGTTGCAAAGCAGGAAATGTGCCCAGAAAACAGACGGCTGTTTCCTGTGAATTCAGCTCAGAAAGTTCCACTGAAGTTCACAGAGAGACAACTGTGGCGTGCAGCCTGGTGTCTCCAGTGTTTACAGTACAGGGTGTTTGCTGTCCCCACCTCTTATCTCCTCATGGTCTCCAGGAGTGGGGGAAAGTTCAGCATTCTTCCCCCCATTTTCCTCTGGGCAAACTGATCTGCGCTGACAGAGGCCTCTGCAGAGGTGGGGCTGGTCCTCCCTTAGTCCTCCCTCATTATACACTCGATCTAACATTTTCCTATTCAACTCTTTGCTTCTTTGCTTGTGTTGGTGATTTTGTTGATTTCCCTTTTAGAGACGGGATATTACTATGCAGGCTCAAATTAGTCTAGAACTCACAATCCTCCTGCTTCAGCTGCCAGTGTTACCACCTGCTACAGGCCTGCCTCCTCAGCACCCTCTGAAAATATTGTGGTTGTATTTGAGACAAGGCCTAACGTAGCCAAGGCTGACCTTGAACTCTCTATCTAGTAGTGGTGGCCTTGAACTTCTGATCTCCCTGTTGGGTTTAGGCAGATGCCCCAATGTCTAGCACATAGGTTTATGCAGAGCTGAAGAAGGAACCCAAGACCTCGAACCCTGGGCCTTATGCACACTAGGTAAAGATGCTACCAACTGGGCTATATTAAAACTTTGTTTCTAATTGTACTATTCTCTATATGTCTTCTCAAAGGTCCTTCCTTGAAAGGAGTCAGGCTACATACCCATCACAAATTAAGGTCTAAGCTGCTGACCATGGGTATCCATTGTGACCAGGCCTTCACTGTCCCCAAATAAGTAGATCTCCATATGTACCAAGCTAGTGACAATTCCCCTGCGCCATGAGCGCCTATACTTCTGGATTTGCATCAGTTTCTACAGCAGAAGGTAAGAAATCTACATGCAGCCTAGACTCTGCCGATGCCTACACAAAACAGCTGCCTCAGTCAGCAGCACAGAAATTGAAGCAAAACAAAAAGAGTTTGTTTGGGTTAATGAACCAAGTGCTGAATTATTTACACACGCATCAACATTTCCTGAGTATATGCTTTCTACAGAAATGGAAAAACCACACGCAATCAAGGAGCTTAAATGTTTAATAGAAAAATGCAGCAAACTCACAACAAACCATAACTCGGGATATTCTGAAATATACTCTTAATAAATCTGGGGCTGCAAAGACGGATCAGCAGTTAAGAGCCTGTGCTACTCTTGCAGAGGTCTTGAATTTGGTGCACAGAACCTGTATTGTGGTTGGCAACTGTAACTCCTGCTCCAGAGGACTTGGATGCTCATACCCACACACAGAAACACATAACTGAAGAATAAAATTGTATATATACATCATATATACATATATACATACATACATATATATGCTCTAAATCAGGAGCTGAGTGTGCTTGTAAGAACAGATATAGCTGGTGAAATCTTTATAGCACATATATACATACATATAATATATGTGCTCTAGATCAGGAGCTGAGGGTGCCTGTAAGAACAGATATAGCTGGTGAAATTTGTACAGCACATAGCAGATGCCTCATGCAAACCCTACATGGAAGAGTATTGCCTTCAACCTATGGGTAAGAACAGGCTTGGGTCACTTGCCTAAAGCACAGAGCTTGACCATGCTCCCCCAGTAGATCACCCTTCTTCAAGAAATGATGCAAACAAGACCAGGACAACACATCAATCTTCCAGTTTGATTTGTCCAAAATTAAACCAAAATATAGTCACCGTGGCATAGAGAAGCAAAGTCGTGCCTCAAGTACAAACAGGAAAGCGCTGAGCTTAGTAGGCTTTCAAATATATGGCTTTGTTTTCTATATGCACTGTTTAATTTTCAACTTTGTTAGTGGAAGACAGAAAGAAGAGTACCAAAAAATGGGCATGGACGCTCCTCTGAGCTTTACATAAAGCCTAAGAGCAAACCATCAGATGCCTAGCGTGGAAGGGAAGCCCGCATTAAGGTGTTTCAACTTGGATTATCAGATTACAAAATAACATGTGTTCAGAATGCTTCCTGTTCCCTGAAAACCAAGAAGAAAAGCAGAAGCAGGAAGAAGGCAAGAGGATAGAGAGAGCGAGGGGGAACAGAGTGGACACATGTCCCAGCACTCAGGAAGACAAGACAGAAAGACAAGACCAGGCCAGCCGGGGGCTACATAAGCTACTCTCTGCCCCCTACCCAAAAGAAAGAGAAAGAAGGGGAGGGAAAGGGTGAAGAGAGGAAAGGAAGGAAAGGGGAGGGGAGGAGATGGAGAGGAGAGAAGAGGAGATGGGAAGGGAGAGGTCCAAAGACCTGGGAGGGAATGAGAGCGGGAAGGAAGGGGAGGACAGGGGAAGAAAAGGGAGGGGAGGGGAGGGAGGGAAGGTGGAAAGGGAAAATGAAGGGAGGGGAGACAAAAAGAGGAGAAGGGAAGAGGGAGTGAATTTCCGACTTCATTGTAATCAAAGGCACAGGACAGTGAACACCCCTAATTTAGACCCTGACAGAAGACAGCAGAGCCAAGAAGACACTTACCCACCCGACTAATAACAGAATCACAGACACCCCAGAGTCTGAGGAGTGAAACTTCTCCACTCAAAACACAGCAAGAGCAAGAAGTCTAGACCTCAGGCACAGGGTAAGAGGACAATTCACATCTTAACTTCGAATGGCAATAGAAACCAGTGGTGCACAGTGGTGAGAGACCCAATAAGGCCTGAGCCTTTAAGAAAGAAAGGGGCTTGAACAAAGGATTTGTGTGTGTGTTGGTCATTTACAACTCTGAGGCCTTTGGGCTATCAGTGAATCTATTTAGGGCTGTTTCATTAACTAAATAGAAGTAGATACCTGCCTAGCACCTCTCAGCCTGTTGGCATGCTAGGGTGACTGGCAGGGTTTTAGAAGCTGGGGGCTCCTGGCTGGAAACTCTAGCGCAAGACTCAGCCATGGGAATTCTAGCGGTATCCACATGATGCCTCCCATACCCCCTCCTCACCATTCAGAGATACCTAGGAGGAGATGCTGATACACAGCCCCACTGGCATCCTCTGCCTCCACACCAAGCCTCAGCAGCAGGCGCTCTCCCAGGGATAGGGGTTATGCCCAAGAGGAAGCTTTCATCCTCATAAGGTGAGGATAAAAATACCGCCCCAATTGGAGTCAGCTCTTGCTGGCTCTGACCCCTTATTCTCACTTCCTTCTCAGCAAGTTTCCAGTATAAGCCAGGCAACAAAAATCTGGCCAGGAATGAAGTTTTACATATTTTGAAAAAGCCATAGACATAAAAAATTAGTCTAATATTTTTCCCTTTGTTTTACAAGTGTGCACCACACACAGAGACCAGGACTCGACACCAGGTGCCCACCTCAATTATTCTCCATCTCATTCTTTGAGACAGACTCCCCTCCTCCCCAGCTCTCTATTTGGAGCTTAGACCAGCCAGGGAACCCCACGGAGCCTCTTGTCTCTGCACCGCCCCCACACCCATTAATTTTAAAGCAGGTGCTGGGATTGAACTCGGGTCCTCATCTTGCGCGGCAAGCACTTCACTGAATGAACAATCTCCACAATTCCCACTTCTTTTCCTTCCTAACAAGAACCAGAACCAGGCAAGGCAGATGCCTCGGTAACCCCCAGTAAGGCACAGACTAGGGAAAAGCAAAACCAAGTCCCACCCCTGGGAACAGCCACTAGCACGTCCTGAGAGCCTTCCTTCACTCAGCCCCACAAGACTGGAGGACCAGAAAGACCAGATGTCCATCTGAGTATATCTTGTCAGAAGGAAAACTATGAACCACCAGCCTAGTTCTGAGGGCCTGGTCAGCACTCCACGGTCTTACAAAAGCTACAGGACCTCTGGCCCAGTCTTTAACGTGTTCTCCAAATGAACGGGGTGTCTCCAAATGAACGGTGTGTATCTCGGGTGCCTCTGTCTCCACCCAGCCCAAGTGGGCAATTGTCCTAGCTGGAAACCCACCCTGGAGGTCTTGCTCTACAGTGGGGAGTCAAGCACACCCTAGCGCACACACACTTGGGAAGCAAACCAGCACCCCTAAGACACGTCTGCCCACATCCGCTGCTTGATTCAAGCACTCGCACGAAAGCCAAGCAGCCAGAAATAAAACAATAAGTATCCACGCTGCCAAAATAAGCCATGCGGAGCCCTAAAATAAAGTGGCCAAATGAATAAAAATAAGCAGGGTAGGGGAAAAAAACAGTACGTGGAATCCAGTGTGCAGTCAGCAAGACTGACGGGAGGGAGGGTGCCGGGCTGTTTTTATATAAGAAGCGGTAGCTCCCAAGGAACTGGCTGAAGCCCCCATGTGCCAGCAATAACATCCGAAGTTTGCCGCCATTAGCCATCCTCGAGGCACAAGCTCTGTGGGCCGGGACAGCTGGGGACCTCGTGGACCACATCCTGTTGGGGGGTCAGCAGGAAAGGCCTACTCCTGGAAGCCAAGATCACAACCAGTTTCAGGAAAATCAAGTAAGACTGTAAACAGACTGCCATGTCAAGTAACTGCAGAAGCCGGCAATCTCCCCCATGGACGGTAGGGTTGCAGCTCCCGACTCCCAGGGGAAGCCTAAAGAGCCCAGATAGGATAGAGTCCATCCATCCTTTGTTTGTTCTTCGATACGCATGCCTGCAAAAAAGCTGAGTTTACAAACTAGGCCAAGCAAGAGAATCCCAATAAGGGGCGATCGACTAGAACCGTTTCAGTAATAGACTGTGATCAGCGTTGTATGGCTGTGGTGTCTCTCTCGAGAGGTAAGACAAATGTTATTTTTGGACCACAGCTGACCACGAGGAATTGAACACAAACGGTGAAACAAGATAGGAGGGAACTACTGTATTAGTACCAGCCATGACATCTGACTGGCGAGATGTGACACCAACACACGGAAGTCAAAAGCCCCAGCACACCCCTGCATGCATCCTTGTGCCTCCCAAGGCTGTGGAGGGCTCTTTCCACGTGCCTATTGTGGCTCCTCTGGAGCCCATCTTTGTGCAGAGAGATGGCCTGGGGTCACCGGCCTTCTTCAGCTCATTAGGCAAGGTCTCCTGCCTTTCTATCCCTGCTCAGCTTCCTCACTTTCTACTCTGCTCCGTAAACACGGGAGCCCAGCCCCAAGATTCACCACCCACCCACAGGAGGGGCAAGTTTAGAAAAGCCCCAGAGTACGGGATCATGGCTTCAGGCAACGGAACAGAGCCCACGGCTGACTCAGACCTGACTCAGCAGATTTAACCACCAGCTACTACAAGGGCCAAACAGGCAGAAATAACAGCAGACTCCTAAAAGACTGGGAAGAGCCCAGCTCTCAGGGATCTACCCAGAAGGAGGTCTCATGGGTCGGCGTCATAAGGCTTGAACTATTTGCCACAAAGCTCTTCTGTTCCCCTTGGTACCTGCATTTCTATTATTCGTGTACGATGGTTGCTAATTTATCTTCCTGAGCCTTGAACCTACGCTCCACAATGGTGAGGCCCTTACACATAGCTGGAGCTCAACAAATGGGACAGGGAACATGGCAGGAAAGCAGGAGCTCGGGCCACACGGTGAAACTTCAAGCTCTGGCCTACCACTCGGCTGGGGAGACTTGGAAACGGTAATCTGCCTGTGCCTCAGTTTCCTCGGCTGTAACATGAAGACCAGAGCAGCCGCTGCTCCAGAGTTCTTGGCAGGGTCAGACTAGGCCCTCCAGAGTAAGTCCTCAGAGCGGCGAGCACATAGATCATGGCACTGCAAGGAGAATCGGCACAAATAGGCTGCCACTGACTTATTCCATTATAGCAAGCAATAAGGTCTGAGTGACAAGCAGAGTAGATTGGACTGGAGAGCATATTCTGCACGAAATATCAGCAAACTAATTACACTTGTTTGTAAACAACTATGCATACATATAGGTAAATATGTTTTATTTGGGGAGAGGGTATTTGTTTGAGATAATATCTTATTAGTCTAGGCTGGCTTTGAATTTACGGTTTTCCTGCCTTAGCTTTTGAAGTGCTGGGATTACATGTGTGTGCTGTGACGGCTAGCCAAACTAACTGTGCTTCTGTATAACGAGCGAAAAAAAAAATCTCACAATCAGTTTGATGGCTTCTCCATCCACTACGTCATTCTCGCTAGTTTTGTCTGGCTCCATCGTGGCTCAGCCCATCTCTCCCTTCACTCCTCGCACGCTGCTGGCCGCATGCGCCACACTGGCTTGCACCTTGGGCTGCTGGGGAGTGGAATGCAGCACAGGAAGCAGTTAGCAGCGTCCCAGGCTCAAGGGGTGACAGCTGACCCAGGTAGTTCATGGCTCCCACTCTAACAATCTCCGTGTCCAAAGAAGGCACGTGCACCTCGGCGGGGGAACTCTAGAGAGAAGTTTGGATGCACACAGGAGCACAGACCGCTGGAGGGATGGGCTTCCTCCAGGTGCAGGGAAGCCCAGGGTTGCCTGGAAGGAACAACACAGCCTGGAGCAGCTGCTCAAAAGATGAGAGGGGAAGAGACTGGGGGGCGGGGGGGGGGGAGCAGAGGCCTCTGGGAGTTCCCATTCTGGGGTCTTTCTCACTGATGAAGCTGAACAACTGAGAACAGAGGGAGAAGCAGCTCTGCTCTGCACGAATTCCTGGTGATGAAGGAATCTAGCAAGTGCTGCAAGGTGAGCCAAGCTGAAGTGCAAAGGCTGCGATGCCCAGAGATGCTAAGGACCGGTAAGTGGACTCCACCATCTCGCACATCACCGTCAGTGTAGACCTGTCGTCAAGGATGAAACGCTGCTCACTGTGAGGATGCCGACAGCAAGACTGGTCCTCAACCACAAAAGATGGGGAAGTATGTTGGGGAAACCTCAAACCCTTCTAAGAAAATGATCATACCATAAAGATTTTTCCAAGGTCTTGACTTTAGTTAGAAACTTCTGAAATCAAACACAGCATTAAAAGCCTATTAAGCATCAGTTCACCAGGGCCCCCACCGTTAACTGGATCCTTTATTTTACACAAAACGGTAAATAAAAAATATGAAAAAAACGACACAATACACTGGGCATGAGTGCGCACCTGTACTCCTAGCTACTTGGGAGACTGAATAAGGAGGAGTACAGGATCCTTGAAGTATGAAGAGAGGCTGAACAACACATCTGTTCCCAATAATAAAGATAAAAAGGCAAACAAGACCATTGGAAAATCAGTACAACCCCCCTCTCTGCCATCCGAGGTCAAGTGCATGCAAGGCTTTCATAGCTTATGAAACATCCACATCTATTTCTAATCTGGTCACTCCTCTTTAAAAATCAAAAGGCTTTTAAAGGCAAGTCAAGAATAATTTTTTTCTTTTTAAAAAAATGTACTATAAATAATCTCAGACATGAGACCACATACATCAGATCTTTCATCCTCAAAGATGAAATTATTGACCTCGTAGGAGACTTTTGAATTTGGCACAGAAGGTGTAGCACCGTTTTCAAGGGGTCCAAGACAGCGGGATGGATCTCTGCTTTGATCTGGAGTGAACTTCAGGCTAACCAGCAAGTCGAGAAACCCGAGTAATCGCTCTTGTCAGACTCAGCAGTGAAGGGGGCAGCAGTATTTCGAAGTAGAAACCCAGGGGATTCAGAATGGATAGATACCACATGGTGTCAATCACACATGTCAAATGAATCTCAAATAAGCAAAACTTCAAAAGCTACCCACGGTGTCCCTTCCATATGTTCCTTAGAAAGTCGAGGGGAAAAAAAGCATTGCCACAAAACCTCTCAAAGCTGTTACCAGTGATATTACCACACAGATGGAACTTGGAAGATTTAAAGCTACTCTAACATATTTAAATGTAACAACTCCAAGAAAAAAAATTTAATATAAATCTACTTGAAAATTAAAGCAATTCCCTTGTATGCATGAAATAAAACTATCATTAATGGCATTTCATATTAAAATGTTCAGCATTAGAAAAATTAAAATGTCACATGTATGTTCTTAGAAAACAGGTCATCTTAAGGAATTTTTTAGATAAAACACAAAACAATAATTTTTGTTATGACATTTTCATATATGTAATTTTTGTTTGGG
Organism: Neodon shergylaensis; assembly: GCA_025134845.1. NCBI lineage: Eukaryota > Metazoa > Chordata > Mammalia > Rodentia > Cricetidae > Neodon > Neodon shergylaensis. The sequence goes on along the minus strand of JABTXL010000002.1, from coordinate 36,812,993 downwards.
AAAATTAAAAATCATCTTGGTAATGATTTGGATAAAATAAGACTTTGACATTTCAAATTAAGTCTAAAAGAGTGGGGACTGGGCAATTAATTACACTTGTTTGGGAAAAACTTCAGTTACTTAATAAATACTGATAGCGTACTTACTACATGACAGAAATAGTTCTACACAGAAGACAAACACCGCAGATGTCATCCCAGCCCCAGAACCGACATTCTAAGGAGGCAGGACAAACTGACCCAGCAGGGGGACACGGATGCCAGGAAACACAGGGCGGGCTGAGACTTCCAAGTGGAGTTACCAGGAAAGAACTCGCAGTACGAGAGGAACAGACATTGTCCCCGAAGACAGAGGGGCTAGATCCTTTCCCAGAGCAAACGGTCAGTGAGTGGCTCTAGGGTGGGGACAGGTGGCATGCTGAAGGGTGGCTGGGGAAAAGACAGTGTGGCTCCGGCAGGGAGAACCCAGGTGAGAAAATAAAAAAACAACACCGATGTGGTCTGGGGGTAAAATCTGGGCTTCAAATAACTGCAAATATTCAGCACCTATTAACCCTTGCATGTTTTAACTAGGGTATGACTCACCTTTAAAAGGCTCTTACCAGAGGTGTATCAGACTGAAGGAGCAGCTGCCACAAGCAAAGGAAGGAGGGGGTAAGTGATGGGTGGACGTGGTGGCTATGAGAGCAAACTATGGTTGTAGCACAGAATGGCCAGGCTCAGCTTATGCCTTCTGTTGTGCTTTGAATACAAAATCCCAACCCCCCCCCCATGGGCTCATGTGATTGAACATCTGGACTCCAAGCTGGCCATGCTATTTGGGAAGGTTGTGGAACCTTTAGCGGGTGGACTTTTGCTGGAGGGAGTGATTCAGCAAGGACGGATATTGAGGTTTTACAGCCTGACTCCACTTCCTGACTGCAGATGCAGTCCAACCAGCTGCCTCCCGCTCCTTACACCATGCCTTCCCTGAGATGAAGGACTGCACCCCTTCAAACTGTAAGCCAAAACAAGCCCTTCCTCCCTTCGGCTGTTCCTGTTAGTGGAGACATCCATGACATACTCGGGTAAAGACACAAGGAGGCAAGCATGCCAAGTGAGAAGTCGAGAGACAGATCTGGAGGACTGTCAGGACGTAAGTGGCACAGTGAAGATCTCTCTAGAAAACTCACCAAGGAATGAGTGAAAGTGTGAGAACGGAGGGGATCGCTGAGTCCTGGGACACTGATCATACACAGGAAGGACAGTGGAGAAGATAAAGGAATGGTCTGTAGGGAAGGAGAAAACTCATTTCATGGGCCAAGTGTTTCCTTGGAAAAGCTCCCATTTTGCAAGACGCAGAGTTCTGGAGACACAACACAACAATGTGATGTAATTCACATTCCCAAACCATGCAAACATTTATTTATTTGTTTGTGATAGGCGCTCACTATGTAGTTCTGAGACCAGGCTGGCCTCAAACTCACAGAGATCTGCCTGCCTCTGCCTTCTGAGTGTTGGGATTAAAGGCATGTACCACTATGCCCTACTATAGTATAAATTTAAAAGTACGTTCTCTAACTATTCTATCACAATTAAAAGCCTTTAGGAGAGAAACAAGTTGCAGTGTGCTTATGTAAAGCAAAATGAAGGAGAGCAGAAAAGGGCCGGTATAGGGAAGAAGCGTGCTAGCATGTTTGCATGCTGATGAGAATCACATGAGGGAGGGAAGCTGGTGCTTTAGAAGACAAAGCGTACAAGTGTGTCCTCCCCAGGACCACTGATAACCCCCCTACAGCAAGAGAGGCTAGCTAGTGGCTACATGGATATAGACACAGATGCAGATAACTGAACACATCAGGGTGAGGACAGAGGGGTGTTCCTTCTGATGGCCAGCAGATCCAGTTAGCTGGGAGTGGGCACGAGAGAAGGTGCCAAAGATTTAAGGGGAGAAGAAAAGTAGGATGCCGTCAATAGAGAACATCTGGAAAGTGGTTACTATAGCAACACACAATATAGGTTATCACGGGAGTTTGTGGATTAAAAGTGAGACCACGGTCATTGTCACAGTGGAGACAGACCCCTGACAGCATCTCCGTCCGGAGATCATGGAAGGTTGCTGGGCAACCCGGCATGGGTGCTGGGGGAAAACTCGTGAGTGTCTTCCCATCCTGGCAAAAACCACTCGAACACTCACCCAGTCACTCAGTCACTTACTGGAATGTTATCTGTGAGACATATATGCCATGTTGGTATAAACGGGCATGAGTGAGACTTAATGTATTAGCTACAGTAACACTGAGTCTGATGGAGGAGGCAGACAAGCGAACACAAAGAATGTACATAGAGTAGAGGGGCCTCTCTAAACATGGTAAGATTCCACTCCACTGGCAAAGGCTGAGGAGGGTTTCCAAGAATCATGGGCCTGTGATGAGCCTCTGGACCAATCAATACTCGGGAGCTTGCCAGGGCACACAGAATACGCCTTCTCAGCTCACAGGCACAGCCAGGATACAGGACAGAAGGGCGGGCAGCTCTGTCAGTGGAGCCACTATTAGCACTCAGCAGGGATTCATGACGGATCATCTACTTTATATCCACCCAGAGAAGCAGGGGAAGGCGGAGGGTGAAATGGAAAGGAACTGAGACTAGAGAGACATGTGTGAAGCAGAGGTAGCAGCGCCTTAGCCATCAGTCTAACCTGCCATGCAGGGAGCATCATGGGGCTTCCAACCTATGCAGGGGCGGTGCCTCGACGGATGCTGCTTGCTAAAAAGAATACAGGAAAACAAAGAGGCTGGAGAGTGGCCGTGGGCGAGCCTCACCATGAAGCTCGTTTCTCCCACACCGATTTAAGATCGCCAGTGGGCGGCCAAGGGCAGTGTCTGTTCTGCCCTTGATTTGGGGCTTAAGGCCCATGAGAAATACCTTGGCAAAATGCTAGCTAGGAAGACATCGGTCTATGAATAAGGAGTGTAATGTCCCGTCCCTTCCCCCATCCTGAGAGCATGTGACAAGGCAGGAGAAAAGGCTGGGACAGAGTCTACCAACAGCTGCTGCACCATGAGGCCAATGCCACACTGTTAGAACTTCTCAAAGCAGGGGAATTCATAAAGACTGGAACTCATACCTTCCAACCCCAAGCCCACCATTACCCCAGTACCCTCTACGTGTGTATTACTTAATTCAGTAATAACAGTGACATGGCACTACCCTGATACCCTGACCCAGCACATATAACTGGATGACAAAATTAAACTAGACTTATTTAGAAACCAATATGACCAGTGCTTTAGAAATAAGAGCGTGTTCAATTACACTCGAAGTTACTACCAACTCCCCCAAACAAGAACATTATCACAGTCGAAAACACCACGGCAACCTAAAAGCTAGGCTCCTTCCATGACTTTTTCCTTAGGCAACTTTTTTTTTTGGAGTCCAAAAACATAAAACAAAGAGCAAACTGTTTAAAAAGTGCCTGGTTTTCCAATTTTCAATGTTCGCCCCTAGCTGGGACGGCGTGGATCAGAAAGGCATGTTTGTGGTGGTGGCTGAATACAGTATTGTGAGAACACGACTTTCAAAGCTGGAAAGAGTTGACTGGACGATTCCTCTCCCTTCTGCAAGTGAACTTGGATGTCTCCTGCAGAGCCCAAGAGCAGTAAGATTGCCGACTGTAAAGTACAAACCATCTCGCACTATTTTTTTTTAACTAGAAACTGCTTGGCCTGCTGGGACAATTCGAGGTGTTATACTTAACTAGTGTATGATGCTCATACCATACATGAAATTGCCAAGAGATATAAACGGAAGCAAAACACTTCCTATTCTCCCACGGTTTCTCTTTTTCTCGTTTGGACCACATCGTTTGCTCATCTTGAGTTCCTTATACATAACAAATAACTATGACTCAGAACTTCTTTCTCTCTCTCTCTCTCTCTCTCTCTCTCTCTCTCTCTCTCTAAGATTTACTTATTTATTTAATGGAGGCTGGGGTTTTGCCTGCATCTGTGTCTGTGTGAGGGTGTCAGATCCTCTGGAACGCGAGTTACAGACAAGTATGAGCTGCCATGTGGGTGCTGGGAATTGAACCTTGGTTCTGTGGAAGACCAGCCAATGCTGTCAAAGGCTGAGCCATGTGTCCAATTCTTATTCGCAACATCTTAATTTAAAAAAAAATTTCCATTAAGGCACTGAAAAGAGGTGATAGCAAAATATATTCAGAAGCCCTCCCACACTTCAAGTCTCCTTCATTATTTTATATGTAAACATTAAGAGGTCTTATCTTTTTATGACTCATTCTTTTGTAATCTCAATCTACTTTTTAAAAATCTCCTTCTCACCTGAAGTTCAAATCACATTATTAGGCCTGTGCTAAAGGCAACACGAAAGTGATGCAAAACGCTCTGATTTCTGCAATGGGAATTCTCTGCCTTGACCACAAAGGAGTGGACAGTAATTATAATAGTTGGCACAGGACTTGGGATGGAATAGCCAATAACCATGTAGAAGCGGGCACAGTGGTATATGCCTGAAATCTCACAGCTGGGAAGGCAGAGACAGGCAGATTCCCTGTCAGTCTAGGCAAGCAAGAACTCGAGGTTCAGTAAGCCATCCTGTATATATATATAAAAAAAAGGTGTGGAGGGGGGTGCATACGGACCATAATGACGACTAAGAAAAGCAGTTCAACCTCTACCTTCTTCATGCACATGTACAGGAAGACACACATATCCACAAGTGGTAAATTTATCTATTTTAACATACATTTTCCAAAAATGTTTCAAAGGAATAACTAGATACAAAGTTATTTTTTTTCTTTCTTTCTCTTTTTTTTTTTTTTTTTTTTTTTTTTTTTGTCTTTTATTTTTTGAGACAGGGTTTCTCTGTAGCTTTGGAGCCTGTCCTGGAACTAGCTCTTGTAGATCAGGCTGGCCTTGAACTCACAGAGATCTGCCTGCCTCTGCCTTTCAAATGCTGGGATTAAAGGCATGCGCCACCACCACCCAGCCCAAAGTTGATTTCTTATACCAAAATAAATTCCAAAGAGATTAAAATTTTAGCAGTTTAGGAACAATAAAATTCCTAGGGGTACAGGGGAGTGAAAAATCTAAGCTCCAAACCTCAATTACCCAACAATCTGACATGATAGTCCCTGCCGCTCACTAATGCTCTCCCACAAATTGCTAATTTATGGGTAAAATCTACCCAAAGTGCTATTACACAGAATCACCTCATTATCATCAAATTAAATTTAATAATCACTCAGCAGTAATTCACGGCTTCCAGGGAACCTGCAACACACTGGGCAAGGCCAAGTGCCCAGGCAAGAGGAAGGAGGTGCCTGGAGAGCCAGCCCAGGCGCTGCCGCCAGCTTGTTCACAGCAGAGATGGCCACTGCCAAAGATCAGGCGCTGTGTGACGAGTGCATTCCAGAACCTCCTTTTGGGGGCCGGCAGTCGAGGAAGAAATGTCCGCTATGGAAAGGATGCAGAAAATAAGTACACTCGTGTTTGAAGAAGCCACAGCGTACAGCAGGGAACAAACAAAATTACAGTCTTCCAAAATACCTCAGAGTGGAAAGCTTGCAAAAAGCCTCCAATCTTTTCCTGTAAGTCTAAATAGAGTTCAGAGGGAGGAGGGTGAGAGAAGGAGCAGGGGCCGATCCTGAGAGAGATCTCCCTGAGCCTTCAGACAAACATGGGTACCAGATATGGGGAGCACATCCCCCCTCCAGGCAGATCTAGGTGGCCAGGGCACAAGGGGAGGACTGCAAAGAACCATGGGGCGGGGTGGGGCATTGGTGGGGGCAGATCTCTCTGAAGTCTGAGCTCAACACAAATAGATTATAAATCCTTTTTTCACTATGCCGACCTATATTTTGCCTTCCTTGACATATCAATCCATGCTTTGCCAATGTTGTTCTAGGATCAACCTAACAGCATTTCACAAAGGGGAGAAAGTCAAAACGCATCCCTCCCAGAATTCAAAGCTTCAACGCTGAGTCTCATCCCCATCCGACAAGCAATGCTATTCCCCAGGCCATTACTTAATGCACACAGAATCTTGGAAGGAAACTAAAAGAGAAGCCAGAACTGACCCCTTGGTAGCGCGTTTACTGAAATCCGAGTCCGAAGCGAGTAAACACCTCGGCTTCTTAGGCAGCAGGTCATGTAAAATAGGACAAATACACCTCAGAGTCACACAGCCCTGCCTTAATGCCAGCCTTGCTATAGAACTAACTCATCAATGTTATTCTTGGACTCACAGACGCAAAGTCATTTCCTCAGTCACCAGCTGCAGCACCACGCTGCCTTCCACCAAGGCTCAGACCCCACTGGACTTGCACACATTGGGTTCTAGGATGCTGAGGACACTCCTCAAGACGGAATCAAAGGTTAAATTACTAGGGGTTCCAGTCAGGAGCCCATTGACAACTCCAGCCAGCCAATTAGAGGGCTTTTACCCCAGCAGTTCGCTAGCAACGGTATCCATGCTGGTATTTTCATTTTTGCTTGGCATACATAACACCAAATGCATTTCCATGGGACTGGTCACAAAGTTAAAAATAAAAATAACAAGCAAAATAAGAAATGAATGGCAAAACGAGCTACAGGCAAACACTGAGGAGACAATGTTTTCATGATGCTCAAGGAGTCTGTCCCAGGGTTCTGAGCTGCTGATGTGCTCACTGATTTTGCCCTAAATAACTGTGTAACTTTCCCTTGGGCTTCAGCAATGTTCTCCCCAGCTTCTTGGGAACCTGAGATTAAAAGGAAAGGCAGACTATCTGTGGTATTTATTTCCTGGAGTTCAGAGAGATTTCACAGGCACTGTCAAATTCATAATAAATTATAAAAGTAATTTACGATGCTCGCAAGATGGCTAGTCCAGCAGGTACTTCATGGCCCTAGCAGTAGCAAAGCCAGACGTCCTGGTCCTGCTCCAGGACATTTCTGTGATGAGTTGGACTGGTCACAGGGGGCTGGAAGCAGCGGAGTACAGAATCCACCATGTCACACTCATGATTGGACCACACATTCAACAGTTCTGAATCTCAAAGCAGCTGGCGGTTAGGTGTACCAGGAAGCTCAACAGAGAGCCTCCATGTGACTCCAAAGTCCAGTGTCACAGACAGAGCTGGTGTAGACTTGTGCCTTAAGCCTGATCCTACACAAATATTTTTAGGATGATTCCAAGAGAGTTTTGTATATTTCACAGCTAACACCAGACTTACAGCCTTGCTTTTTAACTTTAAATATTTTTATACTATTATTATTGTCTGCATGTGTCTGTGTGAGAGAGAAAACACAATGTGTGTGTATGTCTCTGTCATGTGTGTGTGTACATGCACTTGTGTGTGCGTGTGTGTGCACACAGCGGCAAACCCCATAAGAGTTGGTTTATTCCTTCCATTGTGAGATTCAAGGACGGAATGAGGTCATCTGGCTTACACGGCAATCACTTTTATCTGGTAAACCATCCCACCATCTCCTTTTCATTCTTTCTGTAGCCTCTTTCCTTCCAGCAAGTAGCCCTTCATAGTTCAGTATGTTAAAGACAGAGAGGTACATGCCTACAATACCAGCCCTTGGGAAGTAAAGGCAGGAGGATCAAGAGTTCAAAGTCACCTTTGGCTACATAGTGAGTTCTAGGTTAGCCTGAGCTACATAAGACCCTGTCTCAAAAACAAAACAAAAAAAGAAAAAAAAAACAACAGTCACCGAATAAATAAAACAAGCTGTATTTACCATAGCGTACCTGTGTACAGGAGGAAGCTGATGTCTTCTGAACGCTGCTGTTGTCACTGCGTGTTTACTGTGTCACTCATATTCTAGCTGTACCGCAGCACGGTTAAAGGGATCGGTCCCTATCCCCACACCACCCCCATCATGTCACTGTGAGCCTGGGCTTGGAACAGTGATGAGGTACAAAGAGAAGACATTTTTAAATAATGTGGATGATAAAAAAAAATAGTGCAGATAACACACAGGCTCAAAGCCTGGCAATAAAAGGAAAGCCTGGGAAGAGGGCATGCTACTGCTGCCATGACTGACAGCTGTGTCCAGCAGGAGCAGCACGGGCAGGCTCCATGGAGGAGGAGCTCAGACCCAGCATCCTTCCTCATCTCAGCATGTGCATCCACGCACACACCCGGCTGACGGGAAAGGAAAAGAAGAGGGCAAGATGGAAAATGACAGGAAGGCAGGCAGTGAGGTGTGATACAACAGACACCAACCAAGTCCCTGACTGCCTCTCATGAGCTCCGGGATGCAGAAACCATTTTCCTTTTCCGAACTGCACTTTTGTCTCTGACAAATAAAAAGCTTTAGTGGTCCCTAAACCTCATGACCCGCCAAGGGCCAGAAAGAAAGGCATCCTTGGCAACATCACATCGACTCCTAAGAGGTTAGATGACTCAGCCGGTGTCACCCCCACAGAGACCAGCAAGTACACACTCTAAAGCCCCAAAATATCACCGTCAAATGTTGCATGGATTCAAGCACTCTCCACTGGCCAGTGGCTGTTCTGACTCCCGACTCTTTCCTTTCGGACTATGAGCCTGACGCTCTCTTGTCTGTCCACATAGGACACTTACAAACAAATGACGGAGCCTTGCTACCAAAGCTAAAGGTCTTTCCATCGGAGCACACTGCCTAAGTAAAATATGTAGGAAGCATTTGAAAACACTCGGGCATTCCTCAAACACTAATGTGAGGCTAAACCAACCAAGAAATTAAAAGTGTTGTGATGAGCGGCGGGGCTGCGTCCCCAGCACCTGGCCGCCGCATGGCTAGCTTATGCCCCGAAATAATTACACAGAAACTGTATTCTTTTAAACACTGCTTGGCCCATTAGTTTCAGCCTCTTATTGGCTAGCTCTTACATATTGATCTAACCCATTTCTAATAATCTGTGTAGCCCACGAGGTGGCTTACCAGGGAAGATCTTAACCTGCATCTGTCTGGAGTGGGAGAATCATGGCGACTCTCTGACTTGGCTTCTTTCTCCCAGCATTCTGTTCAGTCTACTCCACCTACCTAATTTTTTCTCCTATTAAAGGGCTAAGGCAGTCTCTTTATTTAACCAATGACATTAACACAAAACAGAAGACTCTTCCCATCAGAAAAGGCTACTCAGTATTCATCTCAGGTATAAAGACAGGAAGCTGGGATATCACGGTCATTTGGATATTTTTTGTTTGTTTTTAACTTTTCATAAACTCACACAAGAGCGTGGTTCATGAAAGAAAAAGTAAGCCCGACTATTCATTTGCTATATGACGTTACAGTCTCCTTTCTCCATAGTCCTTAATTTAAAAATGGCAAGTCAAGCTAGCCTCAACACAGTTTTATTATGTCTCATCCTGTGTCCATAGTCAGTGCTAGAAGAATCTGACTTCAGGTTTGGGCTATTAGAATAAGCTGCTACCATTCAGCTTTGCACATGCAAGCATCTAATACTGAACTAATGAAAACCAAATCTTGTGTTATACATTTAGCACAAAACATGCCATCAAGACTCACCAGCTTCCATTGTAATTAAAAACAGGCTAACTGATAGACAAAGGAAGTGGTTTCACATCATCATCTCGTGAATTCAGAGAACATTACTGAGTAAAAGAGCCATATGCTAAGCACAGTGGATGATTAAAAAAAAATGTTGGAAGCATTAAAAGATCATCTTGTAAGTTCATGTCTTGTTTGCCAACTATAATTTACAACACAGATTTTCCTTTCTTTCTTTCTTTTTTTTGTTTTTTGTTTTTTTTTTTTTGTTTTTTTTTTTTTTTTTTGAGACAGGGTTTCTGTGTGTCTGTGTCACTTTGGAGCCTGTCCTGGAACTCACTCTGGAGACCAGGCTGGCCTTGAACTCACAGAGATCCACCTTCTTCTGCCTCTCAAGTGCTGGGACTAAAGGCATGCGCCACCACCATCCAGCACAACACAGATTTTTAAAATACCCTGTCCGGGTGCTATCCAGTTAACATTTTACAACAGAGCAGCCCTCAAAGGCAGCTGCTTTCAGGACTTCCCATACCATCTGCAATACTCAGTCATCTTTGTCATCCTTCCGAAGGGAAGTCTGCCCCCTTGGAGGTCTGGCTAACCCTAACCCACCCACCTGTTTGTCACTCACTCACTGACTACTCCTTGTGCTGCTGCTGAGGTCTGGGGATTTCCATATGAAACGTCACTGTCCTAACCCTCAGAAATGTCCAATCCAGTGAGGGAAAAGACTTGAAAAGCCAGAGTTAGGTATAACTGTGATAGAAAACACACTTTCCAATGTACCCCCAATCAGGGCAGCATTATTTAAACAGCTAAAAGCGAAGCGAACCGCATACTGGCGAAGGGATGGCTGGAGAATCAAGGTGTATATACACACTTAAAAATGGGAGGGAAGGATTACAAAGGCTGTAACATGAATCTGAGCCACCCTGTTAATTGAATTATGCCAAAGAAAGACAAATACTATGTTCCACTTACAGATGATGCATTCTGAGTCAAACTCATGGAAATGAACAGCCCCCACTCATAGGACATTGGGTTGCCAGTGGGAGGGGAAAGGAGGACGCATCCCATGGGCACGGAGTTACAGTTACATAAGGGAAGCACTGAGACAAATGTGGGTGGTGGCTTCAAAATTACTTGAATGCACTCAAGGCCCCTGAACTGTAGAAAAGCTGGAGAAGGTGAATTTTATGTCGGGTGTGTTTTATCCCCCAACTAAAAAAATTCAAAGTTTTCCACATTTTTTCACATCCCCCCTGCCGAGCAGTGCCATCTAAGAACCTAAGGACCTCTGTTTCCCCTCCTCAGATGTAAGAAGGCCCTGCTACCTGAACGAATGAGATGCAAGACACTTAACCTGTGATCTCCATGGTGAGCTTCTTCTGGAACACTCGCTTCAGAGCCTTAGGCCTGTGTACAAAAAGGGCAGCAACAAAGGATTCCCACAAAGCAAGTGCACGAAACAAGCTAAGAGAATTTGCCAGCAGCACAGCAGTCCCTGCCCCAACTGTCAGATTCCTCCATGGTCTAGTTTTAGACCTTTGAGTGAAGAAATCTTTGGGGTCAACTCAGCTCTCTCCACCCTCCGACAGCAACGGTGTGAGACCCTCCAAGCCAGATTCCCTGGCTGAACCCACTTGTCACCAGAATCAAGAACAAAAAAAAAATGATTAATATTGTCTTTGCTCTGGCCCACAGTGAATACTTCGCAGGTATAGCTCAGACAACATCTATTTACTTCTCACTGTTCTAGAAGTCGGAGAGCCCGAGATTGAGGTGCTAGCAGAGATGGATTTTTAGGTCACTGACTCATGAGGGCTTCCTTCTAATGGTCTCATCCCCTTCCACAGACCTCACATCCTAACAGCATCCACTGGAAGGTAGGCTTTCAGCATAACAGTCTGAGAAGAACGCAAACATTCAGTCTCCAGTGTTGGTTTAAGCCACGGTTTAGGGGTGAGCAATTTCGTGGCCATAACTGGGTGAAGCATACACTTATATGAGGTGAGCTTGAAGTTTAGTGTCCATAACTGGGACGGAGGAGGCCAGGAGCCAACAGAGCATCTGGGCTGAATCATAAGGCGCTAACAGGACATTATTGCTGAGCACTTGGACGGGAGAGGGGCTAGGGATGCGATCAGAGAGAGCTGTAGTTGCACAGGTAGGTGGATGGGTTTATTTAGCACAAGTGCTAGAACAGAGTTCACAGCGGAAGACAGGGCTGACCAGACGGCACTGGGTCTCTGTGCACCTGACCTGACCGAAGAGCTACGGGTGGTAGGCAGATTTTTAGTTTTGGGGTTCTTTTGTTTGTTTTTTGGTTTGTTCGCCTGCTTTTTTTAGAGGAAGAGGAAGAAGAATTTTGGTAGCAAGATGAACCTACTCACCACAAAATTCTGCTCACCGCCACTGTAACAAGGGTTAAAATGTAGCTCTAGCACGTCATTAACATTCTTGGGGTTAGCCAAGTAATCCGTCATGATGTTAATGTCTTTCTTCTCTGTCCTGATTTAAAACAGACCGTGTCACCAGTGCCAACAGCTGCATCTAAGGTCCCGCCCCCACAGCTGCCAGGCCCTCCACCTGTCCCAGGACCTCCTGGGAGGGGAAACTTCTCCAGCTGATTGTTTGGCAAGACTTTTCACCTCTACAGCTTCCCTTAGAAGGCTTGGCAAACTCAAACTACTGTGTCAGGAGACATCGTCCTCCCGCACAGTAGAGAAGGAAAAGAGCACTCCACTGAATGCGGGAGGCGGATGCGCTAGGAGATGCATGAGAACTGGGGACGACCAAAGAGCTCTCATGCTAAAGCTAAGTGAGGTGGACCCCACCCAGGCCCCTCCACGCTAAGGGGAACGCATGCCCGTTCCTTCCATCCTCCAATCCGCGCCACGCGCCTCACACTCCAGGCGACAAAAAAATGAACGAAGGCGGCTGTACAGCAGGGCGTTCTGTTCGATCTGTCTTTCAGCAACTCAGTCTCACAGCGAACTGCTGCGTTAAAAACAGAGGCAGGGCTGTGCCAGCCATTCAGAGTCAAGAGAAGAGGGTGAGGCAGCAGTGGAAAGAATCATCCATCAGCAATGTCACTGGATGAAGGTGACAGGCTTGAACATATCCCTGAAGGAAAGAACTGACTTCCATGATAAACGAGAGGCGGGGAGGGGGCTCCAAGGAGGACAAGGAGGTGTTGTTTAAAAATCTAAAGAACACATACTTTGCTTCCCTGGTGCTGAGAAGCTAACACTTTCTAGGATTTTTAGGACTCTTAAACAAGGATGAGGAGACGGCTCAGTAGGTAAACGTGCTTGCTGCCAAAGCCTGCAGGCCTGAGTAGAATTCCCAGGTCTCACGTGGTGGAAAAACAGACTCCTGAAAATTGTCCTCCACAGGCACGTGAGCCCGCACAAACACACTAAAGCAAATAAATATAACAAAAAGTTTAATGATTTAGTTTTAAAAGACTCTTAAACCCATCCTGTTTGTGGATTTCTTCATCCCTAAAAATAGCTGTCTTGCTACTCTCCTGAGTATCTGTCTCCTGCAGTACCACAATGTTTGCATGGGAGACCCTAATCTGCCTTCACATTCTAACAACCCCAACGCTATCATGCACTAAGATGGGGCCTCACTGTCACCACGAATAAGAAACTGCTCCCAAGATAAAGCCAGAGTGCATTAAATACAGATGATGGGTCCCCAACTCACAGGGACTCAACAGCCTCCTTCCAGCTGCTCCCAGGAGAAGCAGAAGGCTGGGCTTACTCTGAAACCACTTGCCCAAGTACAGTGGATGCCAACGACAGAGCGACATCTTTAAACCACACTAAAAGCTGCTTGCTCTGGGCCACGTGCCAGAGGGATCAGCTATTATACCATTCGGGCCCCCGGCAAACGCTGTTTTCCCAAAGGCTTCAGCTCACTGAGCAGCACATGAACAACAAAGCCAGGTCAGGGAAATTACCGAGGGCAGACTTCCTAGAGAGACAGCAGCAAGTGTAAGACCATCTCAATAGACAAGCCAGCCTCAGCCCCGTGTTTCTGCACAGTGCTGGAAAACCCAAGGGAAGGGCGGATTGTTCAAATTAGAAACTAATTTACATCCTTAGCTTATTCTTAGTATGAACTGATTTCAACAAATACACTAGTGTAAGACACACACACACAGTGGAATTTTTCATCTTCCAGGTCCTGTGGCCCCAGAACAGCTCCTTTGGGGGTTATGTGAGTGACGCTTCTCCTGAATGTTCTAGAGCTGCACTCTCGAGTCAGCAGGATGGTGAAGGCGCTCAACAGACGCTGGAATCCAGTCCACTTCCGAGGGCTCTGCAAGTCTGAGCCTGCTGCGGGAGCCAGGCTCGGGATTTGTATTGCTTTTTAATGAGCTTCTGCAGGCAATCCTCAAGCAGACGCTTGTCTGTTCGCAAAGATACAAATCATACCCACCCAGGCTGAAGGGAAGCAAAACCCACTCAGCAGCCAAGACGTGGCAGGTTAGCTCTGTGCCCTGGGTAGACCTTCAGTGTTACTGACTACGTTAACCGTCTCTTAACCAGGGAGGCAATTCACCGAAGGAATCCAACCAACACAGAAGGCACAAGTTAACTCTGTTTTGAAACAGCCACAGAAATGCATAAAGGGTTCCCATTTTGGAAAAGTGTGTGTGTGCATGTGCATGCACATGCACGCGTGTGTGTGCTACATGTACAGAAACATAAGTTCATGGATGAGGATGTGTGGAGGCCGGAGGTTGACATCAGTTGTCTTCCTCCATTGCTCGCCATCTCGTATTTTGCGACAGGGTCTCTCAGTGAACCTGGAGAGCCCACAGACTCAGCTAGATCAGCCAGCCAGCAAACCCCCAGACCTCCTCCTGTCTCCTCCCCAGCGCTGGAATTACAGGCATGCCACTAGGCCTGGCTTTTCCATGGATGCTGAGGCTCTAAATTCAAGTCCTCATGCCCGCTCAGCAAGCAGTCTACCAGTTAAGCCGCCACTCCATCCCGCTCTATGACTGTTCTTTATTACACACATTTAAGCCCTGGGCTCTTTCAGCAACTCAGCACACGCCACGTCACTCAGTTCCTCAGGACTGGTTTATACAGTACCTCACGTAAACACCCTCTCATAGAAGAATGATACCATTTCCTATGTGTTTAGAGTCTAATGTCTGCCGCACAGACATAATAAACCTATATCTTATTCATCAAATAAATCCCTGAGCAGCTCAGAACGTAAACTGGAGACTGAACAGAAGCCTTCAGGATCAAGAAAAGGAAGCTCCTCAGAGCAAGCTGGCCCACCTGAGGCCCCTGCTTCATCGTACCGTGCTTCCCAGAAACACTGCCTACAAAAATACAGTGATCATTGCCACTGACAAGTGATTTGGTAACTTTATATTTTCTTGACATGCTGGCTTTACAGAACTTCATAATATCAAGGGTGTTATAATATCAAATGGACTCAAATGCAATAAAAGTTTGACAACGTTTTGCTGAGAGATCTAAGTAAGAGCAGCAGCAAAGACTCAGGGTACAGCCCTACCAATATCCCATGGCCCAAGCAGACATTATGAGAAGCTTTCTAACGGGGACCTTATCTCTACCTGTTCCTTTCTAACACTGGCAGGGCCACCCGTTAGGAAGCATGGGGAAGCCTGGGACTCACTTGTTCAACAGCTTCTCAGAGTAGGCTACTGCCCCAGACCAAAGTCCAGACTTGATCTCCTGTTCCAAGTGCAGCATGGGTAGAACCAGGGTCTGACTAGTCAGTTAGCCATCTCCTCCCCTGAACAATGTGCCTGGCATTCCCTCAGTGGGACAGCACTGCCCTCTGCCCCCGACACACACACACACACACACAAGCTTTTCAGGAACAAGAGATGCACAGACGGGCATAGAAAATGCACTGTGGAGCCAGCCTGCTGCACACTTCCCAAGAACGGGCAAGCGTTGTTTTGCAGACAGAAATGTCCTGTTCACTGTGTGTCCAACAATACTCAAAGAAAACTCATCAGCACTAACGAAGTGGGGGGAATAAAAGCTTCTGGACACAAACATCTGTGCTCTTCCACACCCGCCATAGAAGACCCCAAACTGAGAGCTGAGGTGACTCCATGGCAGAGGGGCAGAGCTGAGCAAGCACGTAAGACCAGCCTCTGTGCTCAGGGCCAAAGATGCCCACAACAACCGCAACAGATCAGCAGACAGAACTCAATAAACTGGGTTATACATCCCACGGGAGCCACGAGCCGTTAAGACCAATCCAGGAAATGTTTCAAGCACACCATAGCACACAGCTAATTGTCTTTAGTTAATGACTGACTCCACGTCACTACCAGACAGGCTAATCTGATACTGTCTGGTGCTTTCTTAACTAGAATGCGGGTTAAATGCTAAGCATGGAAATGCCCAACTGCAAAGGCAACCCTCCTCATCCTTAAGAAGGCGAACAGAACGGCCAGTTCCTATGGACTTCAGCTATGGAGCTCGGCAGTGCAGTGCTTCAGAAGGCATATTATTGGCTTACAATATGTAAGGGCCCCTGGATACCGCAACCTGTTCTGATAGACTACTTACACCGGCTTTGGCTTTTGCTATGATTAAATTTCCATCTTGGGGGCTGGAGAGGTGGCTCGCTGGTTAAGAGAGTTTGCTGCTCTTCCAAAGGAGCTGAGTTCAGTTCCCAGCAGCCACATCGATCAGGTGACAACTGCCTATAGCTCCAGCCATCTGACATGGTCTTCTGGTTTCCATGGTCACCGACCCACATGTGGCATACAGAAATACTCAGACATGCACACACAAATAAAAATAAATCTCTTTAAGAGCTTCAATATTCTTTGAGCTGCATACCTGTTTCTCTAGAACTACAGAATTCTCTAAGAATTATGTTTATTTCATTTTACTCTATTTTTCTACAAGAAATAACGTAGCTGTAAACACCACTGACTAACAGACACATCACATCTGCAGTAAAATAAAAATAAGAAGACAATACACTTTTAGCTTTGCTAAGCCTGGCTGCCTGGAGAAAAGGGCCTGGGTGGCTGACGAAGGACCCAGAAAGCCCTCTGCACTGCCTACCTGCTTATCACGCCTGTCGAATCCGGACACAGAAATGCTTTACTGAGTCGGAACAGTTCAAGGACCCAGGGCAGACACTACAATTACATTACTTCCATTCATAATTTAAAACTGGTGCTAATCCAAAAGGAAATTAAACATAGTCCTCCCTTAACTACAGGCTTAGCGCAGTACTAAGAGACGTGAGATGTAAAATACAATTATACACTCTGGGAAGTGACTCTGGCAGAAACAGGAGAGCTGGGCGCAGACCTGGGGGAGTCTCTTCAATGTCTGCACACGTGAGATCTACGAGGCAAGCATCTACTCTGTCGCACCAAGAAAGGATGGTGGCAAACACCACAAAGATCCAGCGGCTTCTCCAGCCAAAGGTTCGCTTTCTTCCCTCTGCCTCCCATACCGAGCTCAGTCAGTGACTTCTTTCCAAGATCCCGATGATGACCTCAGTGAGCACCAATATCTGTTCACATAAAACCATCCCTTGGAGCTCACCAACTCCAGCTGAACAAGGAAGGAACAAGCATAGGATCAAACTAGTCCCTCTGAATGTGGTTGACAGTTGCATGGCTGGGGCAGACTGAGGGGCCACTGGCAATGGCACTGGGATTTATCCCTAATGCTTGTGCTGGCTTTTTGGGAACCCATTCTCTTTGGATGGGTACCTTGCTCAACCTAGATATAGTAGGGAGGGCCTTGGACCTTTCCCCAAAGCAATGTGACTTACCCTCTTGGTGGAGTGGATAGGGGGTGGGGGAGGGAAGGTGGTTGAATGGGAGGAGGGGAGCGAGTGGGAACTTGGATTGGTATGTACAATGAAAAAGATAAGTTTGTTTTCTTTTTTTTTTTTTTTTGGTTTTTCAAGACAGGGTTTCTCTGTGGTTTTGGAGCCTGTCCTGGAACTAGCTCTTGTAGACCAGGCTGGTCTCGAACTCACAGAGATCCACCTGCCTCTGCCTCCCGAGTGCTGGGATTAAAGGCGTGCGCCACCACCGCCCGGCTTCAGAAAAGTAAAAATAAAATAAAATAAAACTCTCCCTTGGCCCGTCTTACAGACCTGTGTCCTCACTTCAGCCTGTTGTGCTGAAACATCTCTTCTTTAACAGAGTTCCTGAAAATTCTTGGTGGTAGCTTCAAGTCTACCTTCTTAAACTGAGGGAGAAGAAGGAAACTTAAATAAGAACTCTAGGTATGTAGGTGGCAAGCCTTTTCTAAAGGCACCTGTAAAGAGTAAAGAACCATTCTCTAACGCTTGCCTTTTTTTAACAGGAGGGAACTCCCCTTCGTCTTCACAAGACAAACCCACACTGGGGACTCACAGCCCAAGGTAGGCGGAGAGGCTGCAACAGCCTGAGTAGCTGTGGATGGAACTCAACTCTGAGCTGCTTCTCAGGAAAAACACAACTAGGTAGATATTTCACGGCTTGAGGAGAAAGTTCCTTAGAGCAGCCATGACGCCTGTCTGGCTTCTACTTGGGCCTTACGGGAATGCCCTCAGTGGGTCTCCACAAGGGCAGTCTACTGTCCTGCAACACCGGATGTTCTCATCATCTCCAAGGAAAATGCAGGACTCATGTAAACGCACAGAATTCCTGACATTTTTTTTCTAGACACCAGTGAGGGAGAAATGCCACAGCAAAGTTCCATACACACAACACACAGAAGAACTACCACCCCCAACACCAGGCCTCACCTGTCATTCCATGTACATATGCACACACACACACACACACACACGGTTTATGGAACATACCGACAGCCTCACGGCATCCCGAGGACAGGGCCTTTGTCCTACTGAACTTTGTGTAAAAACATCTAGTGTCGCTGGGTGTTCAGCGGATTCTCAGAAACATTTGTTTAGTGAATGAGAAAACGAAGCAAAGAAAAATGAGAACACGACAGTCTAGCCTGAGGGAAAAAGTTCCAGACCTATCATAGAAGGGGGGAAAAAAGAAGAAAAGAAAAAGAAAGGTAACACTAGGAATTGTTTTGTTGCTGTTATTGTTGCCACTGTTTTATCTTCTAAGGAAACTCTAAGGGATGAGTCTACAAGTGCGCCACTGCCGCAGGGGGAGAGCAGCTGATCTTTCCCAGGGAGAGGCTCTGCAGGACTAACAGTATCCAAGGACTCATGACTGGACTCACCTTGCGAGAGCCTTGCTCGGTCTCCCTGGCTGTGGGCCAGAGGGGAAGCCCACAGGACTGACCCACGGTGAGGTCAGATTTCAGAAGGAGCCTCCCTCACCCCTGCTGCTGCTCCAGGTAAGGCAAGGGCCATCGGAGAAGGGAATGTTGATACGGATGAAATGATACCATAGCACTAGTCAGTGACGCGTCTGGGATGAGAACCAAGTGTCGCAGGTCCTTGGTCCAAAATTATATCCAAGTCACCAACCTCCTTGGCCTGTTTGAAGGGTTGGGATGCTGCCATCTGCCAACTAAAGCATGGAAGCGTAAACGACTGGAGGTTCTTGTGTAGACTGAGCACCCAAGACCATCCAGGGCTCTTTACCCAGCACGCGGGAAGGCCTTCTCTGAGCTCTGAGGCACAGACTTCCCAAAATAAATTCACATACAGAAAGTGCTTCCGGGGGGTCAGGGAGACGGCTTCGTTGGCAAAGTGCTCACTGCTCAAGTGTGAGGACCTCAGTTCAATACCCAGCATCCATGTAAAAGGCCAGGCTTAATGGTATACACTTATAATTCCTGTGCTGAGGGCAGGGAACAGGTAGGTCCCTGGGTCTGCTATCAGCCAGTCTAGTTTCTCAACAAGACCCAGATCCTAATGAAAAATCTGCCTCAAAATAAACAAACAAACAAACAAACACGGTAGATAGCTAGCTCCTTAGGAAGAACAACTCAGGTCAACCCCCAGCCTCCACACACAGGAACACAGGCACCCAGGGTACAGCCTCTTGCAGTTTCCTGCTGCTTGCTTTCTAGTGTTTTTCTAGTGCCTTGTCTTGCCTCATTGGTTCACCTAAGTAAAAGATGGACTGACCCACATCACAGGGTCCTGACATGTTCCAAAGCACTGAAAAACTATTTTTCTGATCTGCAAAATCTCCACCACCCTCCTGGATATTTTCCTTTTCCTAATGCACAGCTCCCCTGCCAAACGCATGAATGCATCACAATTCTAAGCCCATGCTTACATTTGCAGAATGCAATACTTAACTGCTCTAGGGGCAGAATGTACGGAAGCTATACATGCCATCGACAAACTACAGCTCCGAGAGCCACCGACATGAGAACACAGAAAGGGATGAAGCTGTGATGCTCGATTAATTAAAAACTCAGAGAGAGAAATTGGGGTTCAACCTAAAGATCCGAAAAGCAGAACAGTCAGCCAAGGGCTCTCACCTCTACTTCTCAGTCTGAAATAGCAAACCTGCCTCTAGGGATCTCAGAATGAGACTGAGTCTAAGAGCTGTTTCCTCCCGTTTTATAATCCTCTCTATGGCTGGGATTAAAGACAGGCACTACTGGAATTAAAGGCATGCATCGCCCAGTTTCTATGGCAACAGTGTGGTTACTGGGATTAAAGGTGTGTGTCACCACTGCCTGATCTGTAAGGCTGACCAGTGGGGCTGCTTTACTCTCTGATCTTCAGGCAAACTTTATTTATTAAAATACAAATGAAACATCATTACAGCGCTGTGTCCAACAGGGTCTCTTTCCCAATACTCAAAGCATAAAGCTTCCAGGAAATTTTTCCCACCAAGCTATTACCAGTAATACTTCACTTGTAAGAACACAATCTCTTCAGAGGACCACAGCTGGGCACATCTCTATGTATCAGAAACACAGAGAACTCGTAGATACGTAGTCTTGAAGACAAAAGCAAGACTGAAATGTCTGTGTGCTAGCTGTTTTTAGAGACGGAAATACCAGCTACCCGGATGAGATCATTCCATGTAATATACATGTGCTAACATGTATATGACACATTACAGTATTAGCACACTGTGCCCAAAAGCATATGCAATTGTAATTATCAATTAAGAAATTTTAAAATCATTTACAAATTTGAATCGTCTTTAGCCTTGGAAACAGGGCTGTGTGCATGCTAGGCAAGCCCTCTCCGGCTGTGCTATACATCACCAGGACCTATGGTGGGTTTTTTTTTAAAGCAAGATTTGTGATGATCACAGCTTATCCACAAAGCCATGAGAAAAAATTGTTTTGCTTTTCTGTTGTTTTTTTTTTTTTTTTTTTTCAAGACAGAGTCTGTCTGTGTAGCTTTGGAGTCTGGAGTCTGTCCTGGAACTTGCTCCATAGTCCAAGCTAGCCTGTCTCTGTCTCCCAAGTGCTGGGATTAAAGGCGTTGTGCAACCACCGCCCAGTGAGAAAACGTTTTTAAGACTGAGAACTCAATCATGAGCAGTAATAACCTTGATTCACTGCTAGCCAATGAGGAAACAGATCAGGGTCTCTGGACAAGAAAGTAGGCATAGTCCTGAAGACAAGCTGGTCTTCAGAGTCAAATCAGGATGGAAGATACAGCTCTGTCACTCAGTGGCAGAAGACTAGCTGACGCTGTAAGGCCTCAGGTTCCGTCCTCAGCACCAGAGACAGAAAACACAAACCACAAGGCGGTGCAGCCACAGACTGAGGTCAGCATCAGGGTCCACGTGCCCAAGGTCAGACGGTGCTTCTGAGATGTTTCCAACATTACCATTCCAATCGGATCATCTGAGTCACAGCCCCAGCTTCCCTTCCTGTGATACACAATAGAGTAAGTCCCTCTTTCATCAGCAACATCTCAAATGTCACAATATCCTCCCTCCGAGGTGACAGCCCCGAGGCAAAGGGAGTTAACACTGTAATGGACAAGGAAGTCGAAATAAGAGGTTTATTTTCGAAGGAAAAGCATTTGTCTTCCAATGAAAAACAAAAATGTCAACCAGAATATTTGATTCAAAATAAAGTACCAAATATGATTTGGAAACAGCATCGACCCCTGACCACTACACTTTCTTAGAATTTTTTTCTTAAGTTCTTCCTTAACTGGGTGTGTTCTTCTAAAAACCGCCTGAGTGACTTCACCCTCTATGAATTGCATATTTCTTTTTATCATGATAATCCGTCTGCCAGGTGGTTATAACTTTAGTTTTATGATTTTATTCATTTATCATCTTTAATCTGGTCTTTCTCTAGCAATTTTATTTCTCAACAACCAGACGGAATGCACCCAGGGGCTCTGGGGTGGCTTGGGGTGAGAGTGCTTGTCTAATAATGACGAACACTGGCGTTTGGATCCCCACAGAGCAGGTAGGACAGCTTGCCTGCAATTCCAGGCTCAGAGAGCTGAAGCAGGGAATCCCTAGAACAAGCTGGCTAGCAACACCCACACTGGGAAATGAGTTTCTGGGTTTGACTGAAGAGACTACACCTCAAAGGATAAAGTGGATGAGTGACGGGAGTGACGGGGGAAGACTCCCAAGATGGGCCGCAAGTCTCCAATACACCGACATATGCACACGCGTGTACGCGTGCACGCACACGCACACACACACTCATACAAATGAAAAGAGGGGAGGCAGTCACCCAGAATCCACTGGAGCACACTACCATACTGCCCCCTCTTAAGGCACAGCTGTGAGAAATAGGAGCACAGAAGGATGTAGATCAAAGGGTACAAAGATGCAATTACCCTGGGTGAACAGGATAGAGATCTAATGCACCGCCCGAGAACCGTAATTAATAGTATCAAACTATATACTGGAGATCTGTTAGTATACTAGGTTTTAGGTACTCTATCCACCACAGGGAGAAGAGAAGACACAGGAGTGGTAACTGAATGAAACTGTGGATACGTAAAACGATGTGACTGTTCTATACTTTCAATACACACAACCCAAAATAAGGAAAGAGGCCAACAAGAATAATTACGGAGCCAGTTCAATATGAAAGCCCATGACCTGGCTCATCTAATGATGCGTAGAGATGCTGGTGAAGAAGAACAACCTCTTGATTTTAATGCTGGGGGGCGGGTGGCTGGCGAGATGGCTCAGGGCATAAAGGCGCCTGCTGCCAAGCTAGGCAACCTGATGCTAATCCCTGGGACCCGCACAGAAAGAGAAGACTGGATCCAAAGGTTGTCCTCTCACTTCCAGATTCATGGCATGGCATGTGCCTACACACACAGAGGCATACACACATACGCATAACAAATAAACCTAACATCACACTTCAGTAACATTTTCAAAGGTGTTTGGCTAGGCCATCTTGAAAACCCAGGTGGAAAGGAAGGACCTAGCAAATGTGCACACCTTTAAAGTAACTCCCGAAGTTCACTGTCAATTCATGGGAAATTGCTCTTTCTCTCATCCTGCCACAGTTCTATAAAAATTAATTCACGAGAAAGTTCCCATTATTCCATTATTAACACTTTTAGCAGCAGGCTGACAAGTGTCCCTTGATATTAATGGCAGACACTTGCAACTCAATTTCGTCTCCTTGGTTACAGCAGGAAAAGGGAGAAAGAAGATGGTAGACTCAACTCTATAGACAGCTAAGCACCTGTTACTGAAATGACAGGCTAAGAAACGGGAAGGTTCTTTTTGTTTGTCATTGTTCTTTTCTTCAGCAATCATCCCAGTTCTGCCTTAGGGGTTTCTCCTTACACTGAGTAGGAATACATACTAAAGTCACCCCAAATGACATGACCCTGTTTATGGGGCCTGCGACCAGCAGCAGAGACAGGCCATGTCTCTACGAGTCCAAAGCAACTCTGAAGGAGAGCACGCCGTCTTCTGCCTTAGTTTTCACACCTAGAGAAACCTTGAAACATGTCCCACTTCCCTTCTCTAGCAATGGTCTGTGCAAGGCATTCCTGAGCCCAAACTCAGAAATGTCCTCTGCACCCCAACTTCTGGAAACTTTTCCCTTCACAAGTCCCCCACCTTCCTGGAGGACACCACTTGGTCACAGCGCACCCAGCAGGTGCCAGCCTTCTGCTTTGATCAGAGGGTGACTTAGGACCTTTAGACTACAGGGATAATCCGGGGATCCCGCACTCCCTGCCAGCTGCCCTGCAACAAAACAGAAAGCGGTATATCGGCTACGTTACAGAAGCACAGGCCCACTGTGCCACACTCCCCCATCTCAGGGAAGTTCCTCGTGATTAAGTCACCTGTGACTCTCTGATCCCCCACCTTCCCACCCCACCCCTCCTCCCAAGGAAACAGGCTCACCTGGTTAGGAGACAATAAATGACATTTGTTTTCCTGAGGTGGCTGAGGGCCTGAGATTTTAGATTAGGCTTTACAATGGTACCAATAAAAGTGTTTAACGAGCCAAATTAAAATTTAAATGTGCATGTGGAAACCGGAAATTTAGAAGGCAGTGGGACAGGGGTTGGGCAGAAACTATCAAACTCTGACACCTGAACAGAGTTCTGGTTCTCAGCTTCTGGTGAACGGCTGTCTGTGCAGGTCTGAGGTAGCATCCACACAGAAGATAGTACATACATCTCTCTCCACGATTTCTCTTCAGCACAGGTGTGTGTGTGTGTGTGTGTGTGTATGTGTATGTGCGTGTGTATAGGTGTGTGTGTGTCTATGTGTCTGTGCATGTGTATATGTGTGCATGCGTGAAGAGGTGTGTGTAGGTTTATGTATGTATGTGTGCGGTGGGGTGTGTGTGTGTGTGTGTGTGTGTGTGTGTGTGTGATGGCTCAGTGGGATAATCCAAGAACAAAGATCTTTCTGCCCTAAGATCCTCAATTATATCTGAAGTCTCCCCCCATCCCTATAAACGATGTATTTACAAGCTTCAAGGATTACAACCCAGACATCCAGACATTTTGGTCCTTATTCAACCTATCACACCACTGAATTACGCTTCAGAGCTATCCAAAAACCTTTGATGTGTCTAGTCTTTTCTGTAAACCCCAAATCACAGGAAGACCTCAAAATAAAATAGATCTCATGCCTCATAAAATAACAAATGCTCTCTTCCAGACATCTACAGAACACACACAACAGACACCATCTAACAAGCCTGGCTAAAGAATTTCTGGGTTCCCCCATAAACCGAAGGAATTAAAACAGGGCAGTGTTCTGTGTTTTTTTGCTCTCCATTAACAACAGGGCCAAACTGACACTCAAAGTGTTTTCCATCTACCTCGCTTAGCTCAGAGCCTCCCTTTCCTCCTCTCACATACCCAGCACTTATGTCCCCTGCCCCAAGTCACCAAGGCCAGACGACAGGCAACGGGACACTGAGTCTAGAAGCCACCGACATTCTCCAAAGAACAAACCCTGCCCTGTCTCCTGGCCTGTTTGCCTCTCCCACGGAAGCCCTCAGGAAGACGTGGGCCCAGGCTTCCCTCTTGAGTCTGTGTCTTCCCTGTGAGGGCCTAAATGACATTACATCCCATCTTTGGAGACAATCTTCTTCACTGCAAGTGGCCTTTCTGTGCACCACTCAACATCTCGGTCAACTCTAATTCTGTGGGTTGGTCACCAATGGCAGCAGGTAAGAGAAGAGGATCTTGACTATCACCCAACAGCAGCGGAAGGCGCTAAGTGACAATGAGGAAGGGCCGGATCCACACAGGAGGCTTGTTCTCGTGCAGCTCCTAGCAGAGAAATGGGGTCCAAGAATGAAACCACAGAGAAAAGTCAGCCTTCACCAAACAGCGACAGTCACCAAGCTGAATCATGTTCCACACAGTGAAGGTTTCAGAAGGCAAATTTTGTTACAACAGCTACCAGTAACCGAGGAGTAGGTCTGGGATGGAGAGCCAGCCCCCAGCATCCCACCCAAACCCTGGGGGTGGGGGGCAACATCACAGCTAGGACAACTTTCACCAAACACAGTTCCAGTGAACTTTAGCTGTCTGAGATGCTCAATTGCACTGATTACTCAATGGCTGGCAGGAAAGTCTCTGAATCCGGCAAAGCAGGGCTGGAAGCCAGCTTCCCCACTAGACGGCACCTTCCGTGTCTTGGGAGGGAGAGCACTGAACCTGAGATGGCAAGACTCCACCCAGCCCTAGAACCCTCAACACCTTACCTACAACATATCCCAAGTCACAGTCATTGCCACAAACTAAGGTCTCTCTACCCTTATAAGCAGAAATATCACATTTTCAGAGAGTGAGAAAATGGTAAGGGAAAAAAACTTAAAAGATCAGAACGGTTCCTATCTTCCCAGAATCCATCTCATGAAGAAATATTTAACCTTCCCCGCATAGGGATGGATGGTGAAGATGGTCAAAAATGCCCAACAAAAATACAGAAAGGCACATGAGCGGCAAGGGCACACTTATAGCTATTTTTGAAAAAAGAAAAGTCAGATGGGAGAGGAAGAGAGGAGGGGAGAGGAGGAGGATGCAAAAGGGAGAGGGGAGTGGAGAGGGGGGCCCTCTTCATCCTCCTCCTACTCAGCCGCCCACTCTCACTGTGGAATGTCTAAACAGAATAGTCTCCTCAAGGTTTGAACCTCTGCTCCTACAGGATACAAGTATGTTTCCTAGGTGGATCTCAGCGGATAAAAGGCACAGGGCTTCTGTAAAATAAATACATAAAGATGCATGGAAAGAACACGTTATTGTTCAGGAGTCAGGAAGCTTCGGAGCCCAACCCAGGAGCACTCTCTGCAGTCGAAGGTGTCCTTTTCCAGTCTCCAGTCTTTTCAGAAAGGACTCAGATAATGTCACACATGGGCGATCTATACCCTTCCCACTTTCCTCAGACAAAAACACATGTGAGCTTAGAACAGCTACAGTTTAGACAGGGCTGCACGGAGTACTTCAGCATCCTCATCCGAGGGACCCTTGCTCTGCCTCTCCCACCATGACGTCACTGCTTCTCACTCAGCCCAGCGCTCTTCTCCATTTGAACGCTTGTTCCGAATTCCTCAGCCAATACTGAAGATGGCTAAGAGTCTCCCGGGACCTTTGGCTCTCATCAAAACTCAAGGGCTAAAAGTGCAATGCTAATTTGATCTTGGTCAGGAGTTGTCTGGTTCCTTAGAAGGAGAGATGAAAAGTCCGCAGCTAGTGTTGAAATGAGATAAAAGACCTTTTTAAATGGCTTATCCTGGAAGCTCAGCCAGTAAAAAGCACCTCACAAATCCTTGTCGCATTATTCTGGACAGTCTCATTCTTCAGACAAGGAAAAAGAGGAAAAATTAAGCCCCTGGGGTCAAGAGCAGAGAAGGATAAACCCTACAGAGCTCAGCTACCACTTCAGCCCTACTCAGGATCATGGAAAGAAAGGGCAGACAAGTGAGCGTCAAAATAACACGGCCCAAGAGTAACCGTTTCCAGGAGACTGCGCTGCTATGTTCCTTCACAACTAAGCTGTCCCACTGCCTGGAGTCACTGTCATCACCCTATCCTGAGTGATAACAGAGAGAAGGCATAGGGCTGGACTCCCAGGAAAGCAAAGCTGGCTGACAAAGATGCCACCAGACTCTGAGCCCTTTCATCTGGCTACCTCTCAGCCCTCCCTCCCTCAGCACCTTCTCCCCAGTTATGGAAGCAGGAGAAAACAGGCTGCTAGGATTGGTTTGAGTTTCAGAAAAACACAATCCCAGATAAAACCCCTCACAATGAAGGAAGGGAAGGCATGCCCACATATTCATTCCATGATGCACATGATAAAGTCAATGCTATTCTAAAACATGCTTCATGCTAAATGATTAGTTACAGGCTAATGTCAGTGTTTTGATTGAAAAACTTTTTTTCATACAATATATTCTGGTCATGATTTCCAGTCTTCCCAAATCCTTCCAGATCCTCTCCACCCATCCAACTCTTCTCTCTCTTTCTCTCTCTCAACAAATGGGCAAATAAAAAAGAACAAGAACAAGAAAGGAAGTCTGCACCATGGTATTAGCTAGGATGGTTACTTTAAGCTTGCAGCATTTTCACGGTGTTGGCAAAACTAGAGTATCTCTGACTTCTAATCATCTGATCTGACCATAACCCAGTGGGAAGGAGGATACTCAGAGCCTCTTTAATTATTTTTAATGTTAGCAGATCTAAAATATTCCACTGATTGTGTTTTATTAAGAAAATAATCACTTTTGAATTGTCAAAATAGTTTAGTGGATGTCTCAGTTAGGGTTGTTATTGCTGTGATGAAAACGTCATGACCATAAGCAACTTGGGGAGGAAAAGGTTTATTTGGCTCCCACTTCCATCACCAAAAGAAGTCCGGAGAGGAACTCAAACAGGGCAGGAACCTGGAGGCAGGAACCAAGGCCATGGATGGGTGCTGCTTACTGGCTTGTTCCCCATGGCTTGCTCAGTCTGCTATTTTATAGAGCCCAGGACCACCAGCCCAGGGATGGCAGAACCCACATGGGCGAGGCCCTCCCCCATCAATCTCTAAGAAAATGCCTTACAGCTGGATCTTACGGAGGCATTTTCTCAACTGAGGTTCCCTCCTCTCAGATAATTCTACCTCGTGTCAAGTTGACAGACGACTAGCCAGCACTGTGGATAATGGCTCTTGGTCCATTATAACTGTGGTCCTGAGTTCAGTCCCACGTGGGGAAAGGAGAGAACCAACTCCTTCAAGTTGTCCTTCTGACCTCCACAAGTATACCATGGTTATACATGTGTACACACATGCAAACACACACACACACACACACACATACACGAATGAATGAATGAATGTTTTTAAGGGTTTTAAAAGCAAACATTTTATATGGATGCTCTGTTCTTTGTTTTTATTTTCCACATCTGGAATTAGCCCCATCATCTTTCAATAGTCTATGACAGTTTAGAGTAAAAAGAAAAATAGGCTGGAGAGGGGGGAGGGAGAAAGCCTGCCTGGTGGTGGGGAAGAACCAACAAGCCAATTGTGTTCAATGTCATCAACAGCAAAATTAAATTATTTTCGAGTATCACTGAATTTAAGAGCTTACCACCATTATCTGAAACACAAAACCTCAAAGAAATGCTGAGGATAAATCTTTCTTCATAACACATCCAATCAGAAAAGTGGAGACATTGTCTCCATACCATATTAGTATTTGGCTTCCCAATTAATCATTGCATTATCAACCCAGTACTCCCTGCCCCCACCCGTTTGTGGTTTTTATTGTTGTTGATGGGTTTTGGGTTTTTGTTTTGTTTTTTTTTTTTTTGTTTGTTTGTTTGTTTGTTTTTTGTTGTTAGGCACAGAACAGCCCTGCAACACCAACTCTGGGAGACATCTTTGGTAACCCACTTGGGTTGTACGAGGAGCTTGAGGGTGGCTGGCAGGAGAGAACATGGCTGGGGCTGACAGAAGACTTCAGGGAAGACTTGAGTCAGACTCAGGAGGAGGAAACTGGAAGGCTTCCCAGGACCTTAGATCCACAGGGTGGCTTGTTGTTCCCGGTGATCCGACACACCCATGCTCCTCCCCACACAGCCCACCAAAAACAGCACTCTGGAGACAGGCCATATCTGTCCCATGTCCGCAACACTGGGAAGACCTTTCTCCCTCCTGGATCAAGAACGCCCAAGAGACAAAACACAGTTATAAGATGGAGCCAGAGAATCAGACATTATTATAACAGCACAGCCCTCTAACCAGCAAGCAACCAACAGATTTAAATTGAATGTCTATTGACGGCTAGCAAAGTGTTGAGCAGCGGCTAGTAATAAACAACCCAGACTCACCTTACAGCAGAGAGAAAAGGGACTCGACATTCCTATCTTAATTCAGAGCCATAGGTGCCCTGTGACTAAGTGTCAACAGGGCTGGACATTTCCTGGCAGCCAGCCAGTGCAGTAAGTATATTATACTATCATCATTCAGTGCTCACAAATCCACTTCAAGAGAAAAAGCAAAACCCCTATTTCTAGTTCATCTCATAGAAAGGACAAGCCAACAAGCTGGGCAGCCCATCCAAAGGTACAAACACAGTAAGCTGCAAGGGTGATTCAGATCTGCTGTGGGCTGACGGAATCACTGCCCTCCACCTTCAGGAGACACCAGTCGCTGCTACATATCACACGGTCTGGGCGGTGATTGTGACATGGCGAAAAGATACATTGGAACAAACTCACTCCAAGAAGCAAGATGTTCTCCAAAGACTTTCCGCATGTCCAAAATTTAGGTTCTGTTCCATTTGAACCAAAGATATCCCCAAGTTGGCTGTGTATTGCAATGTTGAGTCCTGACACCTCACAGGTTTGGCGTGCTTAGTGGCTTATTCAGAGTTCCATCTTTTGAGTCTATACCCAGGATAGTCACCGTTAAAGCAGAGCTGGATCCATGTCTCTCAAGGGGCAACAGTGTTGCAAGACGGAAGATCCAGGACCCAAACTTAATTACAATATATCAACTATTAATTCTTAAGCTTGTCAAAGAGCCTGTTTCCCAGCAACGGCAGAAGGATAGTTATCAAAGAGAAAGGGGCCATCTATTTGAGAGTGGGGGGAACAAGTGAGGGACTGGAAGGAAGGGAGATAGGAGGCACAGAGGGAGGAAAGGGAAGGGGAGAAGGGATGCAATTCTATCTTAATCATAAAACTGTATTTAAAAAATAAACAAATCAAAGTGTCACAGAAAGAAGTTAGAAATAAACTATAAAAGAAAAATTACTGAAAATCTGACCTCAGTAGATGGGTATCAACTACCAATTAGGCAGTGGTGTGACCTCAGTAGATGGGTATCAACGACCAACTAGGCAATAGTGGCAATGTCATGAGGCAACCCTGGGTTAGGTCATCCCGTGCACTGAGAACCACATGGGAAGGCAGGCCATTCTTCCCTTTACTACCAAAAAGCACCCCAGCCCCGTGAACAGCAAAGTTTTAAGATTAAAAGCATGATGAGGGCTGGGTACATGCAGAGCTGGTGGTGTCTGCCTAGCATGCACATGTTCCGGGCTTGGTCTCCAGCACCCCATAAACTGGGTGTGGTGGCCCATGCCTGCAACCCCAAAATGCTAGAGAAAGCAGAGGTGGAGGCATCATGGGCTACAAAGGAGTTCAAAGGCAGCCTAAGCTAAAGACTCTGTCTCTAATAATATAATAATTCAAGATGAGATGAAATAATTTGCAAGATATAAGACAGATCCAATAATAAGCATCTTATGTAAATTAGTAATAACCGTACATATCTGCACACTGAAACAAATGCTGAGGTTTAAGAGGCAGAGTGCACTTCTTAGAGGAAAGCTGGGAAAGCACTTTGCCAAGTCAGTCACAAACTCAACTCTGAGTAAGTATAATCATGAAGGTGGTCGGCGGAAAGGCGAACTCAAGTAAATAAAACGCAGGAACGCTTTAAAAGGCTGACCATTTGGTTCGCGTTCTTGACCTCGATTCCACTCTTTACACCTGAGAAAACCACCATGAAACACTAAAACGTCACCAGCACAGGTGTCCAGAGGCGCATCCACAAACCACACACACACACACACAAACAGCTTCAGAAGACAGTCCCCAGGGGGCTGGAGAGATGGCTCAGTGGTTAAGAGCATTGCCTGCTCTTCCAAAGGTCCTGAGTTCAATTCCCAGCAACCACATGGTGGCTCACAACCATCTGTAATGGGGTCTGGTGCCCTCTTCTGGCCTACAGGCACACAGACAGAATATTGTATACATAATAAGGAAATAAATAAATATTTTTAAAAAAAGACAGTCCCCAAACATAAAGATGCTTACAAAAATGTTTACATTACCATGACAAAAAGCCCAAGCTGCAGACGTGTGTATTACAATGAAGGGCCAAACAGCACGAAACATCAGCACATAGGCATGGCCTCAGCGTGAAAGAACAGAACAGGATCTCCCATCTCCATTCCCTGTGCACGTGCTGTGTGTATATTTGTGAGGGTATACACATTTATCTTCATGTATGTGAATGTGGAGGCCAGAGGTCAAGCTCCAAGTGTCTTACACCTTGAGGATTTTTTTTTTTTTTTTGGTTTGGTTTGGATTTTTGGAGACAAGAGTTTCTCTGTAGCTTTGAAGCCTGTCCTGGAACTAGGTCTTGTAGACCAGGCTGGCCTCAAACTCATAGAGATCCGCCTGTCTCTGCCTCCCAAGTGCTGGGATTAACAGTGTGCACCACCTTGGGTTTTTTAAGGCAGGATCTCTACCTGGGACCTAGGGTTCACTAGGTGGACTAGGCTGGCTGACCCGCAATCCCAGCTTTTTCACATTACACCAAATTAAATAACCAGTCACCCAAAAACAAAACAGTAATATCATAGGTGTAGCTTGCATGACATACTTATAGTCATCAAATTCATAACAAGACAAAGCAGAACAGCAGTTTCAAAGGACTGGGATAAGAGAAGATAGAGCTGGTGCTTATTGGACACAGACAAAGCTTCAGGGTTCTAAGACAGAATTCTAGATGCCCCCATCCTACAGCAGTCTGGATGCATTAACACTACCAAACTGTGCACTTAAAATAGCCGAGAGGAGCCGGGCGATGGTGGCGCACGCCTTTAATCCCAGCACTAGGGAGGCAGAGGCAGGCGGATCTCTGTGAGTTCGAGACCAGGCTGGTCTACAGAGCTAGTTCCAGGACAGGCTCCAAAACCACAGTGAAACCCTGTCTCGAAAAAAAAAAAACAAAAAAAAAATAGCCGAGAGGGTAAAAGTCATGTGCATCTTACCACAGTCAAATACATACACACCAGATTCAAACACCATCAACAGACACCACAGGCAGATGGGGAGACAGACAGATGGACAGTGATGGATGGACACACATGTGTGTGCACACATACACACATGCACACACACACATGCACACACACACATGCACACACGAGCGCACACACACACGCACACACACGCACACACACACACACACACTTAGTTCTAAGGTTTCATCTACCATGGAATATTACCCATGGTCCTAGAAGTAGAAAGTCACTTTCCAATGACTCTGTAGACAATAAACCCAGGCCTTGTAGCAGCCTTCACTTCCCCTACCAAAAACCCATACCGGAAATCCTGTCTCTCATTTCTTGTCTAGCCAAATGACTCCGACCCCTCCCCCCCAAAAAAATGCTTCCCCAAACAGACAAACAGAGCAGGTTTTGTTTCTATCACTTCCCCCTGCCCTTCTTTTCCTTCTGAGCGACAAAACAAAAGAAAAAGTTACATAGACTACAGAAAGGTACATATATACATGCCAGCATGCAGGGGGCCACATCCACTTTTTAAAAATTAGATAATTTTTTTTTGAATTGGCTATTTTTCCCTTAAACTTGTCTTGTAGAATAACATACAGTGAAATGCAAAGCCTTCTGTAGACCTAAAAGCAACTTCTCCCACATGGGAGGGTCCCATGGAGCCTGTTTTCACACTGACTCTGCATTGCCAGGACACCAGTTCAGGAGGACACAGAAACTCTACACGGACCACTCAACAGAGCCATTGGTGCAGATAAAGAAATGACGGGGCTTCCGGGGAAAGTACATGCTATGCTCTGATTTCCTTTCGTTTAAGCTCCACTGTTGGTCCGCATTTCTGGTCCAGCAGAGCATACACACCCTCCAGTGGGGATGCACACTGACTGTAACACATACATAATGATAACATAACCACAATACAGTCTCAAGACCCTTCAGAACCCAACGGGGCTTGTGTACTTTTCAGGACTGGGAAGGATGGAAGGAGAGGCTTTCCCCCGGTGACCCTGGTCACTACCAGGTGCCAGTCCTACTGTACAAGGTGACCTTGAACACTCCATCAACACTTAGAGATCCTCTAATCCTACCGGGTTGTTCAGGGTCAGAGGCCTACAAACCCCCAACACACTGTCCTCAATCAATCAACGCGTAACTTTGTTTTATTTCTGTCTCTACTTAAAAAAACAAAAACAAACCCTTTTAGTATACGGCTACTTTATGAGTACTGGAGACACAGGCCACAGTGACTTTCTAACACACAGGCTTTCCTTCCTAAGGCAAGTCACAGCCCACCCTTAGGAACACTAAACACACACCAGTCCTACGGTTGGGACCATTTTGAACAGGAAAATCACCAACAGAAGCATGACAATTCGAAACAGCCCTGGGTAAAGTAGACCACCACGGAGACACTAACTCACAGCTTGAGGAGCAGACAAGAGGAGTGTAGCCTTGTCCAGCCTCACCTGGTACTCGCATCTGGAAATTTTTGTTATCATTCACATCTACTGACTACCAATATTCATGAAAGCACCTCAAGTGCTCCTTTGGGGTAACAAATTTTAACACGTAGGTCATTCACAAATACACAACCTTGCATGATGCGGACTAACCTTAACATTTACTATATGGATTCACTGAAGTCTCTCAGACCTTCATATACAACAGCAGTAAACACAAAATCTACTAGACCCTATCAACTGTGGCTCTCTGGTCATCTGATCAGGTTCCCTGAGCTGTGCACATTCAGCATCCAGCACCAGATGCTGAGGAACAGTGGAGACTGCCCCTCCTCTACGAAATTTAGCAGGCAAAGGGCCAGGTGCTCAGATCTTAGCAGATTTGATTTCGGGGGTTGAAGGCCAGCACGACCTAGACCCAAACACATGCCACCTCTTTTCCCAGGAGGGCCTTCTCAGCCCCTGGAAGCCTCCCCCAAACCATCCCCTTTGTCTATTCATGTCTTCTGCATCGAATCTGAATTTAACTTGCATTAAAATTCACAGATATTTTTTCCGCATCCTGACAAAGGGGTCTCTGTTCCAAGATTTCTCTATCAAGTTCCATATTCACACTTAAGATAAAACTCAATGCCTGGTTTGTTCCAATTTGCTATTCCTGGTAACATCAAGTGTCTTACATCATAGAAATCGGAGCAGATGGCAGGCATACTGTCCCTAACACAGCATCCTTGCAGTAAAATAACAAGCGCAGACTTTTTTTTTTTAACTCCATAGGAAAAACAGACACATGGATTTACAACCTGAATGGGCTGCCTGCTTGAGATTCAACATAGAGGGCTCGGGGACCAGGGCCCTGGAGCTCCTTGAGGTAACTGTATCTTCCATGCTTTATAGAAAGTTCAGGGCACAGCTGCCCAACATCCTCACCATGGAAGAAACCTGATGCTGCTTTCTGTAGACCGGAGTCAACTCGGGTCTCAAGCACACAGGCCAGGCACCTGCTCCATCCACAGAGCCACATCCCACCCCTAAGCCTGTCGCCTCCCTCCCACACCTTAAAGAGCACCTTCTCCCTTTCCGTGAAGCTAAAATAGGAGGCACAGCCTGTGGAAACTTCTGCTTTCAACTATCAAACTGGGTTACTGCGAAAGGCTTTTTGACATCACGATTAAAAGGTTTTAGGCTTTCACTGATGCTGTGACTGTTTATTCTTAAAATGCATTTGCCTTTTTTTTTTTCTTTTTTTGAGGTAGATTCGTAATGTAACCCAGACTGGCCTAACAGTAATTGTCTTGCCTCTGCCTCCCAAATGCTGGCAATTACAAGTGTGAGCCGCCACACGCAGCTAGGTCGACCACTCTTAATTGCTTTCCCAACTTGAACACTAGGCTAGTCAAAGAACAAATGGATTGCAAGGGGCCAGTCACCTGTACCAGTCACCAACAAAGAATTTTTCCTGGGCTAGGTAGGACTCTGCATACAGGGCTTCGCCTGACTTGTCAAATTCCTTGGGTCTGTTCATGCCGTGTGCAGAGGCTCAACAAGTGTGGGACAATGACATGGGGACTAGAACCCACTGTCTTCTGCATTCACCACTGAAACAAGCCAAGTCGAAGATTACCTCTGAAAAGGCAGGAGGACGCTGGAAGAACAGATGCGGCTCTGGCCCCAGCTGGGCACACTCAGAGGAAACAGATGTCTGTAATAAACCAGGGAAAGCCACGGGGCAGCGAGCTCAGATCCATGACCGCTGAGGGAAAATGAGGACCTGAACACAATGGTTCTACCACTCTTCTGCCCATCTGGGGCTGCCATGTAGGGCAGGCAGGAGAATCAGGCCATGGGGTAGAGCTGCAGAGCAGGGGTACCGAGTTAGTGACGGTGCATGCTACGTGGCAGGTTGTAGGCAGGAGGACATGCAGCAGGAGTAGGGAAGTGAGAACTGAATCATCAGTGCCCGTATGAAAAACCAGACTTGGGTGGTTCAATATGCACCGAGGTGGTTCAGGATGCACCGAGGTGGTTCAATATGCACTGAGGTGGTTCAGGATGCACCGGGGTGGTTCAGGATGCACCGGGGGTTGTTTAGGATGCACCAGGGTGGTTCAGGATGCATCGGGGGTTGTTCTAGATGCACCGGGGTGGTTCAGGATGCATTGGAGTGGTTCAGTATGCACCAGGGTGGTTCAGGATACCCTGGGGTAGTTCGGGATGCACTGGGGAGGGGGGGTTCAGGATGCAGTGGGGTGGTTCAGTATGTACTGGGATGATGAAAGCAGTGGGTCCCTGAGACTCAGTGGTCAGCCTGCCAAAGGAGCAAGTCCAGGCCAGTGAGTGATCCTGTCAGAAAAATCAAAACAAAACAAAAAACAAAACAAACAGGTAGGCAATTCCTAGGCCTTGGCCTCTGGCCTACATATACATGTGCACCTGAACACATACATACCCATATGCATGCACGTGCATGCACACACACACATTCACACATGCACACACAATACAAAATGCAATGACTATCTTGATTTGTTTTCTGGAATCAGACTGTTTGCACTTAAATCCCAGCTCTGCCACTTATTTGCTGTGTGATGTTGGGCAAGTTACTGACCTCTCTGTGCTCCAATGAGGACAACAGCCATCACCTCATAGACCCTTAAATGGGACAACCGAATTCGCAGAGAACTTAAAACTCTCTCTGTCACATGTCACATTCTGACAGAGGCTACAAGGATCAGCTTTTACTAGTATTAGTGTTTACATGAACATGTCATCCCAGGTTCCATCAATCAATAATGACAACTTTGCATTATACATTACCAGTTTATAAAAAGAAATGATATGTGCTTTTTTTGAAGTCACATGAAATAATCCAGACTTTTTCCACATTGTTATTTGGGGAAAAGCTTAACCAAAACCATAACAACAAAATCACATCAGGGTGAGCTCAGAATTTGGAGGGGCAGGAAGTTGATAGAGGCTGGGCGTCTCCTTGGAACTGACACAGAGGAGGTATCTACCCACCTCTTGCCTCACTCCACCCAGGACAGGCAGCAAACAGCAGGCAGCCACCAAGGCACTCACTACAAAGGCATGGTGGCCAATGACAGAGGTTGAGCCACTTAAACAATCCCAGGAACAACTGGGTCACAGCATGGCCTCCCTTATCTGAGGACCTAGCTTACTGCCTTAACTGAAGTCACCTTGATTACCCTAGTTTGGAAACCTCGTGACTCAGGCTGGGGTGTGGCTCAGGGCTGGAGCACTTCCCAAGTCCACACAGCCTCTGCGCTTCAGCTCACCCAGCGCTGCAAGGAAAAGAAATGTATTCAAATCCCATGACACGCCCAATAAATAACTTTTGAACTCCTGGCCCTATACTAAGCACTAGGGCTCCTAAAAACAAAAAGTCTAAAGAATGACATGTAGTGGTTAGCTAGATTTATCTAGGCCACTCATGTCTTGGGAAGACTAAATCAATCAACATTATACAAAACACTTTTGTTTCAAGTCTTGTCAAAACATGCTTGGCTGGGACGGGAGAGATGGCTCGACCGTTAAGAGCACTTGCTATTCTTCCAGATGACCTGGGTTCAATTCCCAGCACCCACACGGCAGCTCACAACTGTAACTCCAGGTCCCATGCCCTCATCTGGCCTCCAAGACACCAGGCATGCGCATGGTACCCAGACACACAGACAAGCAAAGCACACCTACACCTATTAAAACCAAACATCTCAAGTAACTTCTTGTATTAAAGCCTAAATTTCCTTAAGGTTTAGGAAAACGAGAAACGTGCACTTAGCAATCGAAAATTTGCTTAAGAGACTTGGGAAAGGCTACAGCGAGTGGGGGACCTTGGCCCAGAGTGACATAGGGATTTGAGGAGTCAGTCTGAAGTGGAAGGACACAGACATGCAAGAGGCACAAGGGCCAGCAATGGAGAAAGCCACATGCTGAACAAACTTTATCCAACCTACATCTCCTCTACAAAAGCCAGGCCCAGACAAGAGGAGAGGGTAAGGTCCTATCGGGGCGGGATTCCACAACAAACTGGTTTGGATTTTAGCCTGCAAAGCAGCAGAGAGTCACAGGCAAGACACAAAGCAGAGCTGGGGAAGGCAGTGCCATCTCTAGCATCTGGAGTAATAGAATTGGCCATGGCAAGAAAGCTTTGCAACACACCTGCTGGGGTACAACATCCTTTACCAACATGGACTCAGAAGAGAAAGCCAGACCTACAGGAATCAATGTGAGTCCAACAGCCTCTAACCAGAGAGCCAAGGGAAAAACCCCACATCCATCCCCAGAGAGGACTTAGCATCAGACACAGCAAGAAGCATTGACCATTCTAGTTCTTTCCTCCTGTCTATGGCCGACGAAGATGGGGAATCCAGAAGCAGGAGACAGGTAACGACCCCGCGACCCACCTCAGCTGGACTCCTGTACACACATCAGCAACCGGCTGCTTATACATATATTTATATTTATATGAATAAATAACCGTGTGCTAGGGATCCCTCTCTATTAACAGATACGATTTAAAAATCTATTCCACTGCACATTGCAGGGAATACTGGCAGGCCATGAGTTTGCACAGCTACGTTCGAAAAAAGGCCCAGGCGACATGAGGAGATGGTGGGCCAGACGCTGGACCTCCCTAAGATTTTGAAAACAGGATTCTCTGTCTTGATTCCTAAGCCACATGATCCCAAGAAGCCTTGCAAACTGGGGGTGGCTTTTCACCCAGTTCGATGACAAAGTTTAAGGGCTCCTTGACAGACAACCTGCCTAAAGGACCAGAGACCCTCTCACGCCTCACACTGTGGATGCTTCAGCTGAACTGAAAATGTAAATCTTTAGAGAGATAAAAAACCTTTGGCCTGCTTTATTAATGTAAAGCACCGTCAATGGCTTCCATCAGTTAGGTCTCTCCTCCCAGGCAAGTGTCTCACTGACCTCAAAGCCAGGAACTTGATTAAGCCGCCTAGGGCTTTGTTCAGGTGCAAGGACCCTGAGGGTGATTTAGGAGACTGAAGGTTCTCAGAGATCGTAATCTTAATTTTTTTTATTATTATTTTCCAGTTAGCACATGAAATAATGGGTTTCACTGTGCCATTCTCATATATCCAGAGTTATGCCTTATCCTTATTCATCCACTTAACTGCCAGTGGGAGAGGGGTGAGGTGGCTAGCACGGAGCCTCCGCTGGCTAAACTGTACTTGAACGTGAACGCTAGATGTCTGGTATACACTTGTGTTCCTAGCACTTGGGAAGCAAAAGAAAGGGCATCGAAGTTCAAGGCCAGCCTCGCCAGTCTGAGCTGCCTGAGCGAGCTCCTTCTCAAAAACAAGCAAACAAAAGACAAGCAGGGCTAGAAAGGTGGCTTGGTAGTTAACAGTGTTTGCTGCTCTTGCAGAGGACCCGAGTTTAAGTCATAGCACCCATTTGGGGTGACACACGACATCCTATATTTCCAGTTCTAGGGATCCAACACCCTCCCCTGGCCTCAGTGGGTGTATATATATATATATATGGCACTCACATGCACACACAGAGACATGCATGTGTACATGTAAGTAAAGTAAAAACAAATTTTAACAAAAACAAGACAGAACATGCTAGGAGCAGCCTTTCCTGTGTATGAAATGCACATTCAGAACAGAATTGTTCTCTTCAAATTCGATTGCATCATTTATGACTTCCCAAAAGGGAGTCATGACAACGCCCAACAAGAATCAGTTTCATCTCAGTTAATTAGATGTTCAGGAAGGTTTATTCACACAATTGGAGAAAGGAACTAATTCATTATGAAAATGGCGAACGCACACACAAGCCTACCGAAGGCTCCTAAAATAAATATTTTCATTTGAAAGTTGTGTTTTTATACTCTCAAATTATTTCCAGTATTTGGCGCCGAGCCAAAGCAATTCAGTAACTTTGCCATTTATAGCAAAGCTGGGGCTGAGTTTCACTGTGGGGCTGAGTTTCACTGTGGGGCAAACAGAAAAGTTTTGTGGCAGGGCGTCTCAAGGACATGGGACAGGAGTGGTGGAGCAGGAAGGGACTTTTGCCTAAGCGCATGTCACAGTTCTGGGTAAGTGAAACAGAAGAACCAAAAAGACAAGAAATGCTGCAGCAATGGGAAGAAAAGACCAGAGAAGGCACACCTCAACGCCTAAAAAGAGAAAATAAAAACACACATGGGAACCAGCATCTCCTCCTACTTGGAAGGAGACAAGCAGCTGTGAGAGGAAGCACCTAAAGGAACACCGCCAACAGAATCCACCCGGTATTCGAGAAGGCATCTGCTTATGAAGCAGAGGAAATCCCCTATTGGCCCAGAAAACCTTCTCCTCACTCAACCTAGGAAAAAAGTGCTAAGTGGGAATAAATTAACTTGGGATGGCACTGAGTTGCCTTGGCCTTCAAAAAATTATGGAAGAAGTAACAGTGTTGAGGTGGAGAGAACGTGGAGGCTCAAATGCTTGTCACACGAGCATGAGGACCTGACTTCAGTCCCCAGTCTTAATGTAGGAAGCCAGGTGACATGCACTTGTAATCCCGACACCAAGGGGACAGACAGAGGCTGGTCCCTGGGGCTTACTGGCCAGTCTAGATGAAGCAGTTCCAAGACTGATGGGTATGACAAGAGGCTTGGAAGGGCTGCCACACTATGGGACATTCTTAGTGACACACACTCATGGCCAGGAGAGTCAAAGGAGAAGCAGACACGGATGTGGGGGCAAGCCCCAGCCAGATCAAGTTAGTGATTGGAAATCAGGAGACGCCTCATAGCAGACGGGTACAGAACTGACGTCCAATAAAGTGACCCTACCACACTTTTCCCCATACTCAGAGGTTTGTGTTTTCACAAAAATCACACTGCAAAAAGACCACCAATTACTCCTCAATCCTTCCCCCTCATATACCTCACATACTTGAGAGAGACTGCATGAACAACGCCATCCTGACTTCCCTTCCATACAGAATGCAGTGACAAGAAAAACAGACGAACAACAACAATCCCACACCTCAAAGTGACTGGGCTCCTGAAACGTCAGCCCGATAGGAGCGATGAGTGAGAGCCGTTCTAGACTCCAGAACAAATGTCAACAGGTTCCAGAGCCAGCAGGCACATCACAAAGAACATGAATGGATCTCAGTTCAGGGGAAACACAAACATCTTCCAGGAACACCACAGAGACATCTGAGGGGTTGTGAATGTGATGAATACAGCTCTCGTCCTCATGAGAGAATGAGCTCCCTGACAATGTTAGGATTCTGGAATGTTACTGTCTTTATGTAGGAGAAAATTTCGGTGTCAGGGAAGAGACACAGAACCTAGGGTATCAGACCCTTGGTCCAACATGCAGAGCAGGAAAAAGATGGAGAGCGGCGGGGGAGGGGAAGGAATCTGCTTACTCCAGCTACCTCAAACTGCTCATGTATGTATACACACGCACAGAGATGCACAGACGCGTTCGTAAGTGTGCATCTGTGTTCGTGCACATACACACAACCAAACACACCAACACACAGATAACGGCACACACAGGACAAGGGTAATAATGAATCCAACTGGAAGGTTTGCGGGTATGCAAAATGTACCGTTTTTTTCTTTTTCTTCTACGCTCCTCAGATTTCTTAATAATTAAAAGCTGGGGCAGAGGAAACTGCCGCTGAGGCTTTAAACATCACAGGGAATGGGCACCTATTGGGAAAAGAAGGAACCAGGAAAAGAGACCAGTCAAGGGTTATTTAACACGTAGCCGCCAGAGACTTTAGTCAGAATTATAGGTTACTTATTTATCTCTGAAAACTGCCACCACTTTCAGTACAGTAGGTCTGTGGAGGTTTCCAACTGTAATCTATCCCAGATTTACTGTGCGCATAAAAGGTATTTTATGACTTCAGATAATGCCGAAACTGCACGGCTCTGATTTTCACGCTATCCTGACAACACGCTGTAAGCAGGAATGGCTCTGAAAGAAGTCACTCAGGCGAGATCAAATACCTCCACGTTTCCAGTTCTATCCGCCTCATCGGGAGAAATGTGGCCCAGTATCCGCAGAGATCTCTGGTTTTCTCACACTAAATCACATTAAAGGTCTCCATACAGCTAAGAGGCAGAGCCCCACCGCCCCTTAGTGACTCTGTCGTACCAAAACGAAACTGAAAACCTTGAGAGTCAGTCAGCAGCTGGGAGGGGAGAACACAGAGACAGGTTCCCACGCAGTGGATAAATCCAAGTGGGCTACATCTTCTCATGGCTACCTGATGTCAGGCCCCCAAGAAACCCAGGACAGGTCGCCCTCGGTACCCCTGGCTCCTCCTAGTACTTCTCAAACTGTCCCCTCCCCTAACACCTCTCCCTTCCAAGGGCTGGGCTTTGCTTCTCTTCCCCCACTCCTGATTCCTATAGAAGACAGCCATTTTTGGTTCTCTGTGCTCTCTTTGCTCCTCCCTCCCCCACCACACCCTGCCCCACCTCCTGGCTCAGTCTGTTTTGCAGACCTTGTCGGGTCTGGACCCTTCCAGATGCCTCTGGCTGTTTTCTCCCTCAACCGTACCTAGGCTCCATCACATCCTCATCTCCATTCACCCGAACCTATGCTACGATTCTTCTAGTCCACATCAGGCCCAGTGTTAACGATAAGGTAGATAAACCTGTCAGCTTTTCACCAGCGGAACAAACGGCATTCAATCTCCAAAATTTTACTGTAACACAAGAACAAACTACTTTGGAATCTTTTTTTTTTAATTCCTAAGTCATCGTATTTGTCGTGAGTCTCCTGAGAGATTTATCCATCCGTTCAAACCCTTCCCCTCAAACAGTCACCGTGTGTGTGTGTGTGTGTGTGTGTATCTTAACACCTTTATTTAAAATGGCTGTTGCTTACTTCAAAACGATCAGACGCGTCCTGAAATACTGCCTAACCCACCTTCGCTCATCGCTGTCAAAACCCAGTCCTGCCCTGGCACCCTTTCCATCAGTATGGATGTCACACAAGCGCTTCAAGTGACCCTGCAGAGTGCTGCCGAGGGCACAGGAGGAGTTAGAAAGGGTTCTGAGCTCCTTGAAGGGTTCTGCTTTCCAGGAGATGGAAAGGACACAGGGTCTGGTGGCATGGAAGGTCATATCCCTCTATTCTCTGGGCTCAGGGTAAT
The DNA here is from genome assembly GCA_025134845.1 of Neodon shergylaensis. NCBI lineage: Eukaryota > Metazoa > Chordata > Mammalia > Rodentia > Cricetidae > Neodon > Neodon shergylaensis. Next base: position 36,770,175 of record JABTXL010000002.1, on the reverse strand, counting down.
GGGGACAGGAGACCTCACCCTGAGCAAGCAGTGTCCCTGGACTGTGGTCATTACAGCCTGGAGAGGCAAAGGACAGCCTAGACTTGTCACCTGCTGTTCGGTCCTCAGGAAGGACAGCATCTCATGAGTCTGAGCCAGCAGTCACTACTGGGTCATTTAGTGGCCAGTCCCTGTTCTTTATATGACCGTGCTGCAAAAACTAAAGCTTTTGTCAATAGAATCCTGGTGAAACAAACAGTTATATCTGTCCAAATTCCTACTATTCTTCCCTGCTCGGAAAGATCCAGAAAAACCAATCATGCCAACAAAATGCAATATAACATCATAGAACTCCAACCTGACCCCAGCACTACCGTTTACAGTTCAGTCTCGGTCCTCGGTGCAAGAAGGGATCTCTGTACAGCTCAGAGGATGAGGATAAGGATGGGGGTGGGAATCATAGCTCTAGCCATGCCTAGCTCTCAACTGCAAGTGGCGAGCAGTCACAGACACTCTGTGTGTCCTCCCATCACAGCTTCCCAGGGGCAAATACAATGGTCAGTTCAGCAAAATGTCCCTGTGCCGTAGCGATGGCCACTCTCTCCCTCTGCCCGCCATACTCCCCTCCTCCCTCTCCTTCTGCCAATATTTATGTAATATTATCTGAGCCATCTTCTCCTAGCTACCTGACCGGCTAGAAATAGCTTCCCTGGTCCATGTCCAAGGGTCTCTGAAGAGAATATGAGAAGCTTTAAGGGGGTCGAACTCAACAGAAACGTTAAAAGTGAATTCCGGAGTGCTAATTTCCCCTGCAAGACTGGCTCACGGCACTAAGAACTGGGATTTCACACAGCAGGGTGGATCTAAAAGCAGACATCTATAGGACATGACAAGGGAAAAAAAAGGTTAAAAGTAAAAAGGAAGAGCTGGAATAAGAAATGAAAATTACTTGAACGGACAATACACAGGTAGGGGGGCCCATTCAGGTCCCTGGATTTCAGTTCACACTCGTTCCCATCAAGGTTTGGCAAGCTGTGGAAAAGCATTCTCGAGAGCAACAGGAATACGGCATCTGCTCTCAAGCATCTACTGAGAGGTAGGTCCCAGATGTTCTGAGATAGGCGACAGAAGCTCCGCCACCCTCCAACCCATCCTACTGGGGACACACAGGCCTCTCTTCATGTGACAATCTCATAAGGCTTCCAATGACCGACACAAACCACACTTCCCTTAAGGAACTACCTCTCCACGCCGGTAGAACCCCATAGATTCCCCCTTTACTTTTTAGTAGGGAAAAAGCTCTGTCTGGTTCCCACCGAAGCACTCTGAGAGAGGAATTTCTACACCTAAGGAAACTACACGTCCACAGCGGTCCCCAGTTGGCACAACACATTCCACCCATGTTTTGCATCTGGTTCTGTTCCGGAAGGTCCATTTTCCACAAGTGGCACTTTGTAAAACAGTGTTAATACAGTCCGTGTGGATTTGGACTATAAAATTATCACACGGCGTGCTAAAGTCGAGCGCTAGCTTGGTGTGGTGGCTCCCGTCTGAAGCCCCAACACTAGGAGCAGAGACAGGAGAATAGCCACGAGTTCATGGGCAGCCTGAGTTCCAGGACAGCCAGAGCTGTATACACAGTGAGACCTGTCTCACACTTCCTCAACCTCCCAAAATAAGCCATAAATAAGTATGAAGTCCACACACTTACATAAGCAAACGGATAAAACCTAAAGAAACCAAAGTCCATCGAGATACAGCTAAAAGACACGAAGGAAAGTTGAGGAGATAGCCCAGTTGGTAAACTGCGAGTGAAACTCTAAAGCACAGCAACCTGAGTTCAATCCCCAGATCCCACTTTTAAAAAGTTTAGCATGGTGTCAAGCAGGAGGGGAGGGGACAGATGGAGAACAGGTGAATCCTCAGGACTCACTGGCCAGGTAATCTAGCCTGCACAATGTGCTCCAAGCCAGTGAGAGACCCTGCCTCAAACACAGGGGAGACAAGAGCTGAGGAGAGATACCAGACATGGACCTCTGCTGCCCACACACCGCATCCAAGAGCGGGAACAGGTAGTAACTCAAGCATATGCGCACACTCCCACCCCTACACCTGAGGCTGAAAGAGACTGCAGAGACCCTCACATTCAGACAATAGCTGAGCAGCTCTTGAATACCATGAGAAAGAACCCGCATCTTCACAACATCAGCAACACAAGCTTCACTACCTCCCTGGATACAGTTGAGGCAAGTGATATCATTAGTCTGAAGAACTCCTACACTGAAAACAATACTACAAAGCTTTTAGGAGGCTTGCTCAGTATCAAACAAGAATAAGTCGGACCCCACTTCCCCCCTACCCCAAGTTGGAAGCGGCAGAAGTGAGCCTGGGAGAGAAACAGAGGCCCGGGAAAGGCACTGAGTAGAAACCCACAACAGCATTCATGCCAAGTGCCCCGGGGCTCCTCTTGCACCTGCTCCTGGATGCAGACAGGTCACTTCTCCATGAGACAAGATCTAAACCTCTTTCCCAGGGACAGATGCCAAGTCCTCCTGAAGAACTCTGAAATTCCACCACGTGCACTTCATGGTGCTGAGGGTCTGATCACTGGGTTCCTTCAGCTTTGAGCTTTCAAACTGCCTGATGGAGAACGTAATACACATTTCAGAAGCAAGATCCTTTTAACAGACAATGATGTGGACGTTTGCACTGCAGGCCTGCATTAAGAAGGTCGGCAGCCTCCCATGCATGCATGGACAGATAAATTCTGAGATGCATGTGCAACACGGAAACCCGGGAAAAGGAACTGGGGATGAGTGGCTACGGGCATGCTGTTATCTATGATCCACATTTAGCAGATCTGTGGCGGGAAAGCACAGGACAGGAACTGCTGGCCCCACCACCCATTTAAGTCAGCCAGATGAAGATTTGGAGAGGAAAAAGTCATTACTCCTCACTAGCTACCAAGTGAACATGCATGGGGGGCTGCGAGGAGAACGAGCTTGGTGTGGCTGCCCCTGTCTGTAAAACCAGCTCATGGGGCGATCCTAGCGAGTTTGAGGTCAGCCCAGCTGTGTAGACAAGGGGAAAAGCAAAGAGCAAGCTCCAGAGACAAAAATATACAGTAATCAGTCCACCATGCGTGAGTGTAGGTGAGAACATATGGTCATGAGTCTGCTGTATGTGTATAGACAAAAATATCCCGCCCTCAGTCTGTCATGTGTGTACAGGACAAAACATAGTGTATCAACGCAGCATGTGTGCGTGTGTGTGTGCAGAAACAAAAACATACATCAATCTACCATGTGTGCAGGTGTATAAACAGAAACATTATCAATCTACCATTCCACCATGTGTGAGGGTGTATAGACAAAAACATAGCTTATCAGTCCAGTGTATATATGTGTGTGTGCACACACACATGCATGCAGTTGTGTGTGTTATATGAACACATATCTCCCTATGTATCCCAAGCTGACCCTGAACTCCCAATCCTCCTGCCTCAGCCTCCTCGGTGAACTGAGGAGCATCTTGCTCATGGAGTTCTCAGACGGCCCACTTTGTTCTACTAACTTCCCTGATGATCTATGAACACAGATGACCGCTGGCCGAGCTATGTTGGCAGGTGCTGTAATCAGACACTGGAGCGGGGTGAGTGGCAGTCCTCCCTGTGGCAGAGCCAGCTGCACCAAGGTTTCCACACAAGTCCTTCAGCGTATTCTGTGTCTATTCCAGAAACCACATATGAATGCTTATAAAACACGAGCCTCTCTGCTCACCGCATGCCCTCCACAGCACCACCACTACCCACGGTCCTCCAGGAGGAAACACGCTGACATTCTTCAATGGGATGTAACTTTTCAGCTCTGGGTTTTCTCTGAAGAGTAGGAGGCTGAAGTCTAGCTGCGTCGGTTTAAAAAAAATATTAATCAAAGTAAGAACTGCCTCTCTCCCTCCACGAGAGAGCTCCCCCGCAGACGCTGCCCTGCCCTTTCTGGCACCCATGCTTGCACACCAGCTCCTGCCATCTGGCTGCATAGTTCGCATGTCTAGAGCCCAACTCAGCAACTGATGCTTCTGCCCCAGCTTGAGGAGACCACGGGGCCAACAAGTTGCTTCATTTCTCAAGGGAGTCCACACAACCAGTAGGTTATTTTTGGAGGGGAGCAGGAACTGAAAAGCAAAAGGAATAAAGAAAGTTGCCATCAACCGTCCTATCCAGAAAAGACCCCGAAAAGGATCTCTGCACGCATCTGTCTGCCAATCAGAGGAAACAAAGGCTTTTCGCATCCCGCGCCCATCATAGTTTCCTCTGAATCTTAATGAGAGCCTCCAGCTGCTATTAACACACCATCCTTCAGCCTCTGCGATGAGCTAAACGCAGCGGTGTTTACACAAAATGGCACCCAGGCCCAGGGCTGTCAGGGACACAGGCCTTTGTCTGCCCTGGAAGCAATCTGGGCTGGGCTGAGTGGTGTTAAGTCATGGAGACTCGAACCACATGGGCACCACCAAGCACACACCCCTTCTGCCTCGCCAAATTCAACACAGACACACAACTCCGACTCTGTTTTGTAAAGCCAGCCACAACGAGGAGATTTGACAAGCAAACACCCATTGCATCTCCCTGCCTCGGGATATGAGGGGGCAGCCCCCATGTGCAATGATTAGAAGGGACCTACCCATGTTCTACTTTCAGCACAAGGCAGAGACCTCTGCAAACTGCAGTCTAACTAATGGAGCACCTACAGTAGCCGTACCACAGAGCAGACCATTCCAGACTCCCAGCTCTTAACCTCCGAGCAATGGAGTAACAGCCTGGGACGGGGAGAGCCCTTACAAATACCACGTGACACCAACCTAGGTCAGGCTTTGTCTCCTTCTCCCTCCCTCATCCTTTTTCTTTCTAGTTCTTCTTCGTGGATGTCTTTCGGTTACCAAGGAAACGGCTCGCAAGTGATGCACTGCTGGCCACTGCATTCGACAATCATTGACCTGTATCTTCGCTCAGGTATTTTACACAAGTGCTGATGGCTTAGGGTACCACCAATCAGAATCCACCCTCCATTCAATCACCCCCACACCTGTGCTGCCTGGAGGAACATCCTACATGACCCCCTCCACTTGAGTGGGGGGTGAGACCCGGGGATGTGGCAGGTAGCACTCTAATGGTTACATACATCATTTTACAGGGCATAGTGGTTTGTGCAGATGTCATTAAGGATTCTGATCAGTCACTCTGAACCATCCTGAGTAGGCCTGCCCTAATCAGATAATGGAGGGAAAACGGGAGGTTGATCAATAAGGACAAGGCCACTGTGGCTTCCACATCCACAGGAATTGAATTAAGTCAGTAACCTGGGGAACCGGGATGGGAAGCTCCAAGTCTCTGACGAGCACAGACCCACAAAGCACGTATACCGTGACACCAAAAGAGGACTCAGCTAAGCTGGAACCATGCTCCCACCCCACTGGGTGTCTCCCAAGTCCATGTGCTAAAGGATTAGTCAGCAACATGTGGTACAGTGCTACTGGGAGACAGTGGAGCCTTCATGTGCCAAAGTAAGAGAGTTAGGTTGACGGTGGCACTGCAGAGGATGCGGGAATCCATCTATCTTTCCTTTCCCTTCAGACAGCTGTGAGGTGAGAAATCTCTTCCAGAGTGGGAGGAATAAGAATATGAGCAAAGAGGTCAAGACCACGATGGGTACACTCACTGAAACTGTTTACCTGAGCTAATGGGAACTCACCAACTCCAGTCGGACAGGAAAGAAACAAGCATGGACCAAACTAGTCCCTCTGAATGGGGTTGACACTTGCATGGCTGGGGCAGACTGTGGGGCCACTGGCATTGGCATCAGGATTTATCCCTACTGCTTGTACTGGCTTTTTTGGAACCTATTCTCTTTGGATGTATACCTTGCTCAGCTTAGATATAGTAGGGAGGGCCTTGGATCTTCCACAAAGCAATGTGCCTTACCCTCTCAGTGGAGGGGATGGGGGGATGGGATGGAGGGAATGAGAGGAGCGGAGGGAGTGGGAACTTGGATTGGTATGTTAAATGGAGACATTTTGTTTATATATATATATTTCTTTTATATATATAACATATATATCTTTTTATATATAACATATATGTGATATATATATACATATATATATGAAGTCTCTTCCACTATATGTTCCTGCCCTGATGTGTTACCTCGCCACAAGCAATGAAACCAAAACTTAGGAAACTTATAGCCCAAATGAACCTTTCCTTCTTCAAAGTCACTGAACTCAATCAAGTGTTTTTTTTTTAATATTTATTTATTTATTATGTATACAATATTCTGTCTGTGTGTATGCCTGCAGGCCAGAAGAGGGCACCAGACCCCATTACAGATGGTTGTGAGCCACCATGTGGTTGCTGGGAATTGAACTCAGGGCCTTTGGAAGAGCAGGCAATGCTCTTAACCTCTAAGCCATCTCTCCAGCCCCTCAATCAAGTGTTTTATCACCATAATGAGAGCCACAAACACTGTGGTAATGTCTAGTACTGGACTAGGACGATGACAAATGAATATGGAAATACAAGAGGGAGACTGATGAGGAGTAAATACATATACCTACAGTACCATAGACGGGACCACTAACCATGGCCAGTTAAGGAATATCCAGATATAAGAAATAAGATTCTCCAACTTCTACAAATTCATCAAAGTTGGCATCAATTAAAAAGCAGAGTTCCTCCCAACCCAGGCACGATGCACTTATGTAAACGGGGTGATGTCATCTGTATCCTTCAGTTCCATACACATCTGTCCAATAAGCGCACATTGATCACTAACTAGCTTTTTTTTCCCTTTTATTGGAAACAGATTTTTCCCCTCACATAATATATTCTGATTACTGTTTCCCCTCCCTCTACTCCTCCCAGTTCCTCCCTACCTCCCCTCCCATACAGATCCATCCTCTTTCTGTCTCTTGTTGGAAAACAAACAAGCATCTAAGGAACAATAATAAAATATCATAAGATAAAACAAATTAAAAAACACATAGGAATAGGACAAAACAAACAAACAGAAGAAAAAGACTCAAGAAACAAAGATATAGCCTGCCAGTGGTGGTGCACGCCTTTAAACCCAACAGAGGCAGGCAGATCTCTGTGAGTTCGAGGCCAGCTTGGTTTACAAGAGATAGTTTCAGGCACCAAAGATACACAGAGAAACTCTATCTCGAAAAACCAAAAAGAAGAAGAAGAAAGTAGGAAACAGATATATAGACACAGACCCACTCATTCACACATTCAGGAATCCCATAAAAACATTTAACTGGTAGCCATAATATATAATACTGAAAGAAGGAAAAAATATAAATAAAATAAAAATTAAGATAAACATTAAAAAAAGAAAACTCCCTGACATGACATTATGAGAGAAGGAAACTCCAATGACGCCACTGAGTTCATCTTCCGCTGATCGTGTACTGCTGGACATGCCGTCCAGCCTTAAGAGTAGTGTGTTTCCCTAGAGGAAACAAATTTCCATTTAAGTGATCACCAACTATTTTCTAAGCATTCCCTGGTGCTAATGAACTGTTGCTAGCATACAGTCAACATAATGAGGCACAAAACACACACTCCACGCAAAGCTTTGACGCTCCTACCTGAAGAGCATGAGATGTCAGAATGGAGGCCACCTCTGACCACTCTGTCACCCCCCCACCCTCCAGCACACTTGCACACAGCTCTTAATTTTGTAGATGCACACTCTGATGGAGCATGCGCTACAACCTGGAGAATCGTTGGAGTGCATAAATCTGACAAAGAAAGCTCTCTCGGGCCCAGTTTCTTCACCAGACCGCAAGGATGGAAGAGAGTAGAGCTCTCTACTTAGACACATCTTTGTGGTTGTCTAAGCCACATTGGTGGCTACCATCATCAACACTGGGGGTACACAGCAGCTGAGCTTAACCGCTACACCTGCAGAAAACACCATGAGACGGCTCAGCCAGTAAGGGCACTTGCTGCCAAGCCTTGAAACCCGAGCTCATCCACCATAACATACACAGTAGAAGGAGCACAAAGCATGCTCAAAATCTGCATGTGTGTAGGCACAGACATGTACACACACACACACACACACACAAATAAATAAATACAATAGAAAGTCTGTCAAATTCCTAACATGCAGAACATCTGGCCCTTTGTCCTGGCAATGGGGACCCTCAGCAGAGTTATCCCTTCAATTTATCTAAATAATAAAATAAGAGAGGGGAGCAGAAACGTAGACCCAAACAGAGATCTCTAAAAAGAAAGTGGGATTTGGGCATAAACAGTTGTTTTAAGTCTCCAAATGGATGAAAGGAGAGTGGTCCTGTCCCTCTCATCACTCACCATAGTCTGCTTCTCCCCAACCCTGAGAGGAGAAGCTGTCACCTTCATCTCTCCTTGCCCATCACGTCTCACCTAATGTAGCCACATTTTCCTTCCATCTAATGAACTGGAGGCACCACAAAAGTAGACACCAAGTTGTCTTCAGATACATCCTCTTCAGAAGCACCCAGCATACAGAGCCTGCCCAGCATCTATTCATCCATTCATTCCCTCATCCGTCCATCCACTCCCCCATCCGTCCATCCACTCCTCCATCGGTCCATCCACTCCATCATCCATCCATCCACTCCCTATTCATCCAGCCACTCCCCCATCGGTCCATCCACTCCCTCATCCGTCCGTCCACTCCCCCATCCGTCCATCCACTCCTCCATCGGTCCATCCACTCCCTCATCCATCCATCCACTCCCCTATTCATCCATCCACTCCCCTATTCGTCCATCCACTCCCCCATCCGTCCATCCACTCCCTCATCCGTCCGTCCACTCCCCCATCCATCCATCCACTCCCCCATCCGTCCATCCTTCTTCCTCCATCTGTCCATCCACTCCCCCATCCGTCCATCCTCTTCCTCCATCTGTCCATCCACTCCCCCATCCATCCATTCACTCCCCCATCCGTCCATCCACTCCCCCATCTGTCCATCCACTCCCCCATCCGTCCATCCACTCCCGCTATTCATCCACCCATCTTTCTGTCTTATTTCAACATCTCCTTTCAGTAAAAGCATCCACTAGGCTCTTACCACAAGCCACAATGATTCCACAAGTTGTACAACTTTTATCCAGTTTTTGTCACTAGTCAATATAATGAAATATTAATTGTATTAACTTTTCTAGGGACATGCAAATAAATGCGTAATTCAGATGGATGCCAACCAAAGACCAAACTACAGTTTCACTGAAGTCCAATGTGGTGCAACAATGAGCTCATTGGGCTTGTTTACAAAACATGGATGATGGGTTACTCACATGGGAAATCCCAAAACAGTTGTTTACAAAACATGGATGATGGGTTACTCACATAGGCAATCCCCAAACAGTTGCATTGCTGCAGAGTCCCACCCCACCAAAGATGGCAGCCTAGTGCACCATGGAGTCCCGGTTCAATTACCTTCTACTTTCTACATACTCCAGCATCTGTCAAGATCCCCTGCAGTGGGAGAAGGAAAGGCTGCAACCCCCAAGTGAGGCTCTCCAGCCCGCCCAGCCAGTGTTAAACAGCTCCATTACCATTGCCCTGCAATACACTGTTACAGTTGCCATAGGTCCAAGATGGCATCTTGTTACACCCAGAGGGAAAAAAGTATCTTTTCCAAACTTTGTCCCCTCTGTTAAGAGTCACTCTGAGGTCAGAGTGGAGGCACACACTTTTATTTCCAGCACTCCGGGAGGCAGATACAGAGGGGTCTCTGTGAGTTCGAGGCCAATCTGGTCTCCAGAGTGAGTTCCAGGTGACTCAAAGGTGCTCACAATGACACAGACAGACTTTGCTTTTGAGTGCTACCATCCATTTCACCTGGCACCAAGGGCTAAGACACGGGGCCATATGAGAGGCTGTGGGCCAAATTCAAGTCCCAGTCCATAAAGAAGAATTGCGGTAAGTCCCAGCATGGTTCAAATACGACAATAAGTGTATCTGGTCAGAGCACTGCAGCAGCTTCAAAGACTTTATATCTGCTTCTCAGGGAGCCTGGGAGAGAGTACAGACGTCCTCCCTTCAAAATGCAGTGAGCTAGCTGGACAGTCAGGACAGGGAGCCCCAGGCAGTGCCTGGGAGGGGAGTGGCCTCGCCCAGGACTGACAGGCCAGGGGAAGAGAAGACAGCTGTAGCACTCAAGAGCTATGTTCCCAGACAAGTGACAGAGACAGATGCAGGTCCCCAGGGAGGGGGATTAGGAACAAGGAGGCAAGCCCTCCTCTCTAAAATAGTTCTTGTGTATACAGAAGAGTTCAAAGCACAGCTATAAGCAATACGAAGGAGGGGTAACCAGAGGTTTCAAGGGGTGTATGAACTGGCCCCAAACCACCCATCCAATGACAGAGGCAGAATCTGACTTTGATGTGCGCCACCAAGTCCCTTACACCCTATGAATGGTCACAAGAAGAAAAGGATACCAGCCAGTGAGAGACAACGAGACTTGAGCACTTAGCAGCATTTCGGATCGTTAACGGTTCTAGAAAGCGCCACTGACTTTGGCAATGATGTAACACTCTGCGGAAATCCAGCAGCTAGCTCTTCTCCAGTGACTGCGTACCAAAGGCAAAGTTCACCTTGGGAGTCACTGCTGCATGAGTCTCCCTGGCAGTCCTGTTAACGTGCAGGGCTAAGACACCACTGACAACTGTTCTCTACAGACAGGCCCTCAACAGGAACCCTCACCGATAACCATGACAATGGGTCAGTAGCCAAAGCCCCAAAAACACATGGTACAGGATAGTCACCTAAAACTGCCATGGCACCTATGCTAATCACCACCCAATGCCACCACCAAGATGCACAGCAGTTAAATACACGTGTCCTGACAATCCAGATTCCCATATGTTGTAATATTATTTTTATAATATCATAAGAACGTTCCTTTTTGTAGGTAAGGGCTTATTAATTTAATTTAATTTATGTATTTATTTTGTGTGTATGGGTGTTTTGTCTGCATGTATGTCTGTGCACCACATGCATGTCTGGTGCCCATGGAAGTCAGAAGACGGCACCAGATCTCCTGGAACTGGAATTATATGTGGTTGTGAGTCAGGATGTAGGTGCTGAGAACTCAATCCGGGTCTCTAGAAGAACACCCATTGTTCTTAACCACTCAGCCATCTCTCCAGGCCTGGTCACAGCTTTTAATACAATAAATTACCCTAATGGAGGAGCTCTAGGGTAGCCCTTGAGCCAGGAACCCACCAAGGAAGAAGTAACATGCCATTACCATTGACTTCTGCACCATGAAAGGCAAGAGGGGATAAGATGAGACACTCACCACCTGGAGAAGACCAGTAGCAAGCCACAAATCAGAACCGTGACACTGGGTCCCTCCCCTCTTACACCGTGGTATTTCTCCACTCTAGAAAAGCCCAAAGCAATTACCTCTAAAGATAAAGAAGAACGGGGAGCTGGTTCCATTGGTAAAGCACCTGTCACGCAAGCGTGGGGACCTGAACTCAAATCACCACCAGCGTGCACTCAATAAAGTAAAGCATGGGCACATGCTCACACAACCCGAGACAGGCAGATCCCAGGAGCTCCTAAGCTGGCTGGTCCAGTCAACCTGTGAGCTCCAGGGCCAGGGAGAGGCCCCTGTATCAATACGAGGTGGAGAACGATCAGTGTAGACACTCAACCCCATCACACATGCCCACATACCCGAACACACGTGTGTGCACACACGAAATAAAGCCATGCACACACTGCACTCTCTCTCTCTCTCAAGTAAGTAACAGAGCCTGTGAATGCTAAGCAGGGTCACTCACCTGTCACGTATCTTCATTTATAAGTGCTCTCTTAAAAATTCATCAGAACATGAACTGCACAATCCCTTACCAGAACACACCAGCGAGGCTCATGATCCCAACAACCAAACTATTACTAACTGAGACGCATCACCAGTATCCAGCCCTGTGCCAGGCCCGGAGAGACCAAAGAATGAAACATGGTGCCTTTCCCACACAGTCAGGCATCCCTTGGAGCAGAAGCTCCGGCTTGACTTGGATGCCTCCTCATATCTGGCCTGTGAGCCTGAGATAATTGTTTAAACACAGCCTTTGAAGAACTGGTGCTCTCTTGCAGATGCCAGGCTGTGGCCTCTCCATTGCCTCAGAAGTCCCTCCCCTCCCATCGAGGAGCTGTAAGTGGAATAGTCAAACTGAATTTGAATCTGTTTCTCCACAGAGTGCCTATGAGCTGCTGTGCCTTGCTCTGAACCTCAAGGAAATGAGAGTCACGGTGTACCTGCTTCCTAAGATTGTCTGGGGAACTAAACGTGATAAAAACAACAGCAAGGGGAGAGCGTGATATCTGACTCAAATACAAAACATTATTGCTGTTATGGTTATGATTATTAACTGGAGACGAGACGTGTAAACATGTTAGGATCATGAGTCATGGAATCACCATTACTGCCCACCAGAGCCCAGAGATGAAGGTGAGCAGGGGAGAGGTGGGGGATTATGGGGGTAGGAGTGGGGTACCGCAAAAGAGGGAGCAGTTAAGACTTGGGGATGATTTACAGGGATGGAAACAAACTTCAGGGTTTGGCTCCCGTTCTCTTTTATTTGGTAACTACGGTGAGGTCAGAAAAGATATGATCACATATAAAGTGGAGGCCTTCAACCAGGAATACATGAAGGCATTTACCAGAAAGGCAGCTGGAGCCTTGGAGGCTCTTGAGGAAGGCCTCATGGGAGACCCCGGTAGGATAAGCAGGGTGGCGCCAGATTCCAGAAGCCCTAGAGGCTCCTGTCAAGCAGCTGCTCCTGGGTGGGCCAGCGGGAGAGAACCAGGGAGGGGGTCTGAGAGGCAGTGTGCAGGATCGCAGCTGTGCCTTAGGAAGTCGGGAAGAGACAGGCCACATGGTCCCAGGGCTACAGACCCAACCAGCACTCCACTTACCCAGCAAAGGGCAGCTCACAATGACAGGGTGTTGTGAGAAAGGGGGTTCAAGTTGCAGAAGCAGACAACTGGGGTACAAATTCTGACTCCCTCCCCCCGCCTCTGCAGGATTTTGACAAGCTGCTTAACAGCTAGAAGCGTTGACGAGCTACTTTACAATAGAAATGAAAACAACGCGGCCAGCCTTCCAAATGTAGGCATGGAGTCAGGCAAAGCTCCAGCTGTTTAAAACAGCTTGTCGCCTGGGAACCAGCAATGACTGGAGGGCAGAGACCATACGACAGTGATCTGCTTTCTTGGTGGGAGAGCACACACATAGGTGTGTTTTTAGTCTACTTTAGGAAGACATGATCGCCATACGGTAGGTAGAATGCACCAACTTTCGGTATGGAATGCTGACAAACGTATTCACCTGTGCACTACGTGTTCCAACCAATGCGAAGGTTCTCCAAGCAGACATGGGGTGCATGCCTGCAATCCTAGCACTTGGCAGGCTGAGGTAGGAGAATCAGAAGTTCAAGGTCTGTGTGGACTACACGACAATCCCTTTTCCCAAGAACAAGCAGAAAAGCAGCAAGGACAAAACTGCTTCCTCATTCTTCCTGCCCCTCGCAAGGCGCAAGGCGGCACCCCCTGGCCCAGCTCTATGTCTGTTCGGTCCCTGTGTCTGCCTTGGTGTCGTTTTCCAATCATGTCTACATGACCACATATTGCTTTCAATGTGTGGTCTCTCAGAACTTTTTAAATTAATGCTATTATTTTACTAGTCAAAATTACTAACAATGCCAAGCGCCGTATCAAAAGGATTTCTTGGCATGCTAAGTTAAAACCAGCCGGGAGCTGTTCATCCCTTCAAAGGACAGTAGTCCCGGCAGCTGGCAGCGACGACTGGGATACACTCGTCCACTTCAGGATCTGCGTTAACAAAACTGACTGGTGTTAGATCTCAGAGGAGCCTGGAGAGTCTCACTCAGTAGCTATGAGACCCACCCCCCGCCCGCCCCAGCACCTCTCACCCTGCTCCTACCCTAAACTTTCTAGCCCAGACTGCTAGGCATCCCATCCTATCCTGTCCTCTGATCCCTATATAACCTCAGCTATTTTGGCTACCACTCTCTTGGTCTCCTGGCTTGCTGCTGGCCTCTTGGCTCCTGCTTCCTCTCTCCCTTCCTCTCTCATTTCCATCCCTATCCCCATCCCCATCATGGTCCAGTTCAGTCTAGACCCTTCCAGATGCCTCTGGCTGTTTTCTCCCTCATATCTACAATAAACCTTCTGCTCCACCATACCTAAGAGCAGCCATGCCCTCGTTTTCCATTCAGAGGGCAGACATGGAAGAGTCACTTCATTTTTATCATTTTAAACTATGCTTAAATGAGTGTTGTTCAGGAAAGATGACTTAGTGGGTAAGGACACTTGCTGAGTTTGATCCCTACCCTATACCCCCTGCCCCAGACCCACATGGTGACAGAACTGACTCCTGCAGGTTGTCCTCTGACCTCTACACCTGTACCATGGTGGATGCAAACCTACACAGATACACAAAGATAGATAGATAGATAGATAGATAGATAGATAGATAGATAGATAGATAGATAGAT
>JABTXL010000002.1:36713003-36755600 GCA_025134845.1 Neodon shergylaensis | reverse complement strand
GATAGATAGATAGATAGATAGATAGATAGATAGATAGATAGATAGATGATAGATAGACAGACAGAATGAAAATTTTAAGGATGGCGTGCGTCTATCATCAACCATGACCTATGTGCATGGATAACTACAGAACTTAGGCAATGTGTTAGATGTGTTAAAGAGGGTTTTATTAGTAACTAAACCAGAGCAAATGGTGTAAGACAATCATCCAGTCAACCTGGACTCATGAGCATCCCCTGAGGTACCTCTGATAGCGTCTAGGATGGCCTAATGCTCTCACAGAAAGTGAAAGACTGAGCAAAAGTGGAAGTCTTTCTTCCCGAGGTGCTGGAGCTTGTCCAAGCCATTCTATCATGTGTGGGTAAAAGGTTCCAATCAGGGCTGGGGAGATGGCTCAGTCAGTGCAATGCTTGTCCTGAGTCCCCAGTACCCATATGAAAATGCTGCACGTGCTGGCACATGTTTATAAATTCCTAGCACTGGGGAGGCAGAGACAGGAGGATCCCGGGGCTCACTGCTCAGCCATCCGAGTCGAATCAGCAAGCTCCAGGCCAACATTGTCTCAAAAATAAAATAAAGTGGGCAGCAACTGAGTAACACCAAATACAAGCTGTCCATCCAAGGAGAGAAAGGGTCTGAGACCCAGAGTCACCACAAACAAACAACAAACAAATAAAGCCACGTTAGAAACCCCAGGGCTGTCTGACTATGAGCTAGCGCTGGCTGGATTACACAATCCTCACAATCCTTGTCCCTAGCCCTCCCCAGAGACAGGCACTAAGGGCACAAGCACGTGACCTCAGAACGTCCACCCTGCCAGAGGAGCTATCCAGTCTCATTAACATACCAAGCAATTCAAGAAAGCAGTCAGGGTGGGGTACAGGGGTTGAACAAAAGTTACGTCCTCACAGTCCCCAACTGAGCTTCACAAAATACATCCCATTCAACATATTCCAACTCATAGACATACAGATTATGATACATAATACTGTGACAGGGAGAGACAATGCAAAGGTTCCTCCACCTTATATTCTTGCTGAGGCCACTGCAGGTGTCACTAGAATCTGATCTTCCTGCTGGAGAATCCCGGAGAAAATCACCGACTCTATTCTAGGACCCGAGGTCAAGATGCCCCAGCTAATTTCTCTTAGCTTCGGGTAAGCCACCTGCTTTTGCAGGACGCCCTCCAGCTAACCACTTATCTTGCTCAGGTGAAAATGCACGCTCTGTGAACCACCCCTTAGCTACTGAGCTGGTAACAGGAGGTGGGTTCTGTCTTTAAAAGCCCCTTGGTCTAAATGCTCCGGGCTACACTTAGGTTGAAATGCCGGAGTGTAGTCCCAGCCAGCTGGAATAAAGACTTGCAATTGACTGTAAACTGTGGTGGAGTGTAGGTCACTGATGTAGCAACCCTGTAGCAATATTCCTGAAAGTACTCCACAGTTACCAGAAAGCATTATCTGAACCACGGCCAAAACTAAAATTAATTTGGATTTATCTGAGCTTTCTAAAGATGCACACACACGTATACACGTGCACACGTGCGCGCGCGCACACACATACACACACATGCATGCCTACTTTAAACTGCATGGCTAGATTACCATCCACGTCTCTGAGAGAACTACGCAAAGAGAGAAAGGAGTCTTCTTTCAAAATAGATTCAAACTGCAAACCAATACAATGTTAGGGTTTTTCCAGTACTGGGGATCAAGCCCCAGTGGCGTAAGCATGTTAGCACTCATCCGCTGAGTCACACCCTCTGCCCACTTAGGTTTCCTTATGTTTTGGGGCAGTATGGTGGACTGAATGGTCCACATACACTAGAGAACACCACTGAGCCACATCTCCAACCCTCTTTACTATTTCCTATTTTGAGACAGGGTCTTCCTGACTAGCCCAGACTGGCTCTGAAACTAACTTTATGCCCAAGACTGGCCTTAAATTAGCAATTCTCCTGTCTCAACCTCCCCAGTAGCTGAGACTCCAGGGCTACCCTCCTGGGCCTGGCTCCACACTTAGATGATTTTAAGCGCAACCAAGTAATGCACTGAATAAGACGCATTTTTAACAAATCAAATCAATGATTCTTGTCCCCTAAAAAGACAACTTTCAGAAAGTAGATATCTGCGATGTTCCAGACCCTGAACTTCTTGGTCTCTGACCAAACTGATATTTTCTCATTTCTCATTAGAGAGATTAAAATCTATCTAGTAAGAGGTCAATGAAAGATCAAGTGGGTTACAGTTTGTATAGTCTAGGAAACGTTCATGCCCAAGAAATAATAAACATATATCTACATTTTTATTGTCTCATCCTTTATTAAATGACTGCTCCAAGTCATTACAGCTAGAGATTTTTAATACGTATCTATCTTTTAAAAAAATAACAAGTTCCTTCCTTGAGATCTTGTTTTTTACCAAAGGAGTTAATAGCTGGCATGACACACGGGGAAGGCTCTGGCTGGACTCTCCGCAGCTTGCACACAGTCCTTCTGCACACTGTTTCAGAAGGACATGAGATGTCATCCGGGTTAGGAATCCCTGTTAGGAATCAGTCTAGGACGGATTCCAGCATCTCTAGTACCCAAAGTTTCATCTGTCCCAACGCCCCAGGTCTGAGTCTCATCATCTCATCTCACGCCTCCCTCTCATCCGTTCCTCCAGTGCTGCCAAAGGCCTTCTGCAAGAGCTGAGCTCAAGCTGGGTACCACCTTTGCTTGCTCACAGTGTACTTGGACCACCTGAGTTCCCTTCTGAGACACAAAGATGCCGAGTTGCTTAAGGCTGACCTGGGAACCAGTAAGAACCATGACAAGGGTCCGGAACCCACGAGTGATACCACTTAACACAGAGTACCCCTCCCATGAGTTTCTGTAACAACATCTTCAGGGGAGCAGGGTTAATGAAATGAATTTTGATTAAACTTCAATGCAAAGGCAAAACGGTAAGAAGAAATTGGTTTGAGTCTTGACAGTGAGGTCAGCTAAGTACTCCCAGGCTCAGCTATCCTCCCCAGCCCCTCAGTTCACCAGACAGAAGAGCTGAATGCTACATCTTGCTCCTCAGTCTACTGTGTGGCTCAGGAATGCAGACCCAATGTGCACATTCTTCACTACCAACTCACTCCCTTCAGGATACCTTTGTCAAATTAGATGGAAGACCATGGTCAAGCTGAGAACTGAATGGAAAAGACACACACACACAGAAACCACGGTTCTGTCTGTACCAGACTAGTAGCGGAACCCAAGAAAAACATTTCACCATCTGTCTGGCCTGCATATGGAACGCTACGACCTACTTCCATCTTTCCAAGTCTGTCAGGGGAGGAGAAGCATCACCCCCACACACTGCTAGCTCACACACAGCCTTTCAGGGTACTGAGATTGCTTTGCTGATGTCACAGGATTTCTTATTCTTAAAGCGTGGATATCTTCTCTAAAGATGCCTCGGAATGGCAGATCTCGTGCCCAGTGTTGATCTAAACGACTCATATAACCCGTCATTTACTCCTCACAGTAATCCAAGGATCACCACGTTCCTTTCTCACGGGGGAAACTGAGGCACAGAAAGTGAAGTGCTATTTCCTTTGGAGCTGGATAAAGTCCTAGCAGCTTGAGCTCTCCGGCACCGTGCCAACGACAGACTGGCACTTTCTAAGCACTGCCTTGATTGATGAAAACTAATCCACTTGTCCCTATGGGACCTAGGCTTCTGATGGTCACCCACCCTAAGCCAAATCTGTGGAGCTCTAGTATGTCCCTTGTGACTCTACAGAGGACCCAAGCAGAAAGGGGTATTTTTTGGTTGTAACACTTTACAAATATCAGCTTTAGACACATTGAATGACTTCCCTCCAGTTCTACTGTTTATAGTTTGTAAGATAACAAATATTAAAAAGCAGGGAAGCACGCGTGGTTGCACATACCTGCATCCCAGCACTTGAGAGTACAGTGAGTTTGAAGACATTCTGTGTCAGTTAGACCTACATTATAAATTAATAAATAGGGAAGTATATAAATCGGGGACATTTTGTGCCCAGCAGCCTCTCTGAGTGTCAGAACCAACTCAAGGCACCCCTGACTTGTGGCAGTCTTTGCTGCCCACACCAGTGTGGAAGAGCTACACCCAGCCTGGGCCCACCGACCAATGAGCCTAGGGGTGGGGTGGAGACCCCCCCCAGCACATACTGGGGATGACTAGGAGAAAAGAACTGTCTTCCAAGCCGGGCGGTGGTGGCGCACGCCTTTAATCCCAGCACTAGGGAGGCAGAGGCAGGCGGATCTCTGTGAGTTCGAGACCAGCCTGGTCTACAAGAGCTAGTTCCAGGACAGGCTTCAAAACCACAGAGAAACCCTGTCTTGAAAAACAAAAACAAAAACAAAAAAAAAAAAAGAACTATCTTCCAGCGGCAGGAACCTGCTTTACAGTTTGATGGCCATGTCTCAAAACTCAGGGTATCACTCCAAAACTGTGGTCATGTGTCCCCAAAGACATATGAGTCAGTAAAGTGTACGTCAGCCAAGCATGCGGACCAGAGTTTGATCCTCAGAACCGCAAAAAGGCCAGGTGCCACTTCATAATCCCAGCGTTGGGGAAAGTGGAGTTAGGAGGAAACCCGGGGCTTGCTGGCTACCTAGCCTAGCCTGATCGATGATCTCCGGGACAGAGAGAGATCATGCCTTCAAAAAGGATGAAGAAAAGCTCCCGAGGAACCACACTCAAGGTCGACATTTGTCCTCCGTACAGGCACACACATGTGTGTGTAGACACACACACACACACACACATGCGCACGCGTGAACAGGCACATGCATACATTCTCATACACACCCAGAAACGCAAGAAACAAAGATGAAAGAATTCACCATTAACACAAAGGCCTGCATATGCTAGGATTAAATGGGCCTTCCTGGGTTGGCATTCTTTCCACAGGAAACCCGGAAGAGCAAATTCTCACTCACAAAGGTTGCTACGGAAAGAACCTTGTGCCCTACAATTCGCTGACCACGACTGCTCTGCAGGACTGTTAAGTGCCTGGAAGCCAGTTCACAGGGGGCCTGTGCGCGTCCCCCAAACCACAGGCAGTAAAATCCTGAACTAACATGCTTAATCCGGAACTACTGTGGGTTTTATGACATTCGCCCCAGCTTTGGACCAGATGTCATTAGAGGTTTCAGAGCATTTTCTGATCGTTGGGGGGTCTGCCACAAGGCTGGACTAGTGGAGTGTGAGCTGAGATCCTTACAGAGGGACAGAAGCCTCCCCTCCTTTACAGCGCGGCCTTCTGACCGCAGCAACAGCTCTTTCACACAGGGCAATGAGAGGCAAACTCGGCTCAAGCTGCCACCACTCTTGCTACGTGACCTTGGCCCAATGAGAGAATCCTATAGGGCTCACTAGCAGACTGGAAGGAATGGTTTCTACCTTTCTAGCCACCCTCTTCCCTCTTTGGAAGGCAACGGGAAGGCGTGGCCAACAGGGACTAAGCCCGGCCCATGCTCAAAGCAAAACACCTGGCTAGCGCTAAACAAAGAACACACACTGAAGTAATATCTGGCCCCGCGGAGCTGGATAATCACCACCCTCGCCACAACTCTGAGGTATTATTAGCCCCGTTCCACAGGCAAAGAAAGCAGTGGTCAGGATCTATCTGACCAAAGAGACAGGTATTCAGAGATAAAGATAAAACCTGGTCAAGTCTTAGAAGCTACAGAAAACCAGTTTGAACCACTCGGGCTCCTGATAGGCAAGTTCACACTAATGAGAATACTTAATTGTGTGAAGTATTTTCAAATGCATTATTTCTTTCATCTTCATCAGAGTCTATGACGTGGATAAAACTACATCTCTATTTTTCTTCTATCTGTCTGCCAAATACCACGGTCTGTGGCTGTGTGGCTGGCTCCAGGGCAGCAGATCCCAGGAGCTTGCTGACAACCTAAACCATGAGCTCCACATTCAGTGAGGGTAAAAAAATAAACTAGAATGTGATTTTATATATATATACAATTTCTCTGTAACAAAGTTTTAAGGCATTTAAGAACACTCATTTTTTTACAGAGAAGCTAAGTTTGATTCCTAGTCCCAACAAGGCAGCTCACAAGCCCCTGTATCTCCAATTCCAGGGAATCTGACACCCTCTTCTATCTGGCACGAATATGTTGCATAGACACAAAACACTCAAAATTTAAACATAAAATTTAAAAATCTAAAAATGAAATTTTTAAATTAAAAAGATAAGATTTCGATAAGTTACAAAATCAGACTTTAATACATTTAAAAAATAGTAAGATGGAAGACACACATTGTATACTTCTGGCGTGCACGCACACACAGCACAAACTGACTAGTTTCTATTTGCACGTTTATTAGAATATATTCACTGTGCAAAACGATGGGCATCATCACATCGTCATACATGAACATCATGTGTGCTCTGATCTTCTTCAAACCCCCACCCTTCCCCATGGGCTCCTCCCCTTTCTCAAACAGTCCCCTCTACTTTTAAGGGCTTCTTTTTAAAAGTCTACATTCCGAATTCGAGAGGAGAACAAGCAACATTCATCACTGTGGGCCTGCTTTATTTTGCTTAACATGATCTCCGGTTCCATCCGTTTTCCTGCAAATGGCATCTTGTTCTTGGTGGCAGAGTATGACACCATTATGTATATCTGTCACCTTTTAAAATCTATCTACTGATGGACATGCTTGGTGCACACCGACGTGAACTCCTTGAAGTGTAAATCTGAGACAGCTAGATCCATGCTAGCTCCATTTCATGGCTTTCGGGGGGGGGGGGTTGATACTATATTTATACAGTGCACGCATATGTGGCTATGCCTCAGTGTACATAAGTGCATCACATGCCTGCAGGGGTCAAAAGAGGACCTGGATACCCTGGAGCTGTCATTACAGACACTTGTGAGCCACCATGGAAAGTTGGGAACCAAACCCAGGTCCTGTGCAAGAGCAGTAAGTGCTCTCAACCACTGAGTCATCTCCCTAGCCCCCTATTTCTCGTTTTTTTGAGGAACCTCCACTATGATTTCCATAGTGGCTACACTAATTTACATTCCCACCAACACTGTGTGAATAAGGGTTCTCTCTTCTCCAAAGCTCCACAAGCATCTGCTGTTTGATTTCGTGCTCGCCAAAGGGTCTCCTTATGTCGCTTAGGCTGGCCTGAAACGTGCAGGGTAGCCCGAGCTAGGCTCAAACATAACAGCCTCCTGGCACAGCCTCTCCTGAGTACTGAGATCACTGGCATGTGCCAGCTCACCCAGGTTTTATTTACCAGTTTCTTTATCTGCTCTTTGGTTCCATAAAAATTTTGCCCAGTTCTTGCAGAATTCCTTATAGGTCACCTGATGTCCAATAAAGCTAGCACCAGGAAAATGACAGACCAACTGACATACACAAGTAGAGGAGAAACTCGTGGTGGATCCGAGATAGCAGCGGAAAGTGCAGAGTCCAGGGGCAGAGAAGTCAGACGAGCACCGGAGTCTAGCTCACTATTCTGGAGGCAGACCTGTAAGGCACACACAGGAAAATCAGGAAAGTCCCTGTCTAGCCACTTTCATGAGCCAGGGAAGGAGGAAGAAACCTAAACCTGGAGAAAACAGTGCACTTCCCCTTTTCCTGAGAGGGAAACGGTCCAAGTCCAAGACAGGTGGTTGAAAACACAGTGGTAATCAACTCTGTATACAGAATGCATGTCAACGCACGCCTATGCTGAAGTGTAATTTCCAAAATAGGCAAAGCAGGACATAAAAAACAGCAACTAATAGCGGCTAGAGGACAGCTCTGCACTTAGAGCCCTTGCTACTCTCACAGGGGACCTGAGCTTGGTTTCCAGCTCCCACATCAGGCTCACAATCTCTTGTAGCAGTGCCCTCTACTGGCCTTCTTGGGTACCTGCCCTCAAATCACATACTCACATAAACACACACACACACAAATACATGTAATTAAAAACATAAACATATATGAAGAAACAATAACTAATAAAATAAAAATACTGTGAGAAACGTGGTCTCTCTTGT
Source organism: Neodon shergylaensis (assembly GCA_025134845.1). Taxonomy (NCBI): domain Eukaryota; kingdom Metazoa; phylum Chordata; class Mammalia; order Rodentia; family Cricetidae; genus Neodon; species Neodon shergylaensis. The sequence continues at coordinate 36,747,556 of JABTXL010000002.1, read as the reverse complement.
GGGGTATGTATATACATACGTGTGCAGGCACATGTGTACGTGTGTGCTTGCAGATGTTGAGGCCAGAGGACATGCCCAGGTACTATTCTGCTCCATTCCTTTTGTAAGACGTGGTCTCTGGCCCACAACTCATCAAGCAGGCTAGCCGGGACAGCCAGAGAGCACTAGGGATCCAGCTGTCTTTGTCCCCACAGCGCTGGGATTAAGACCACCACCCTACCTGGCTTTTTCCAGCATAGGAGCTAGGAATCAAACTTGAGTCCTCACAAGTACTTTGCCTACTGAACCATCTCCCCAAAATCATCCCTTCAGGCCATGTCTGTCTCTACCCCAAAGACACACACACACACACACACACACACACACGTATGCACTCACATTCACTCACAAGCACACTCACACAAGTAATAGCTGCTATACCATACTCAACCTAAGAAGACACAGCGCCCATTCGATGGGACAACGTAAGATAAGCAAGGTTCACTGACGCTGGATGACACTACTTGATGGGTACCAGAACACAAGACTGCTATACTACATCAGAGGACCAGATAACCAAATATAGAGCATAGCTACATCCGGCAGCCAGGTGACTCAGATGCTGGCCAGGATGCAATAGAATGAAGCTTCATTTCATTATGCCACTCAGAATAACATACAATGTAAAATGTATGACTTATTTCTGGAATTCTCCATTTAATATTTCTGGACAACAGCTGACCACAGGTAACAAAAACCAGGGGAGCAAAGTCACTGTGAGGGAAGGTTCCCATACTCAAAGAAGAAAATAATGAAGTACAAAAGCGTGAGGAAATGACACAAATATGCCTTGGAGTAACATATGATTCCACACAGAAACGCTCAAGAAGAGGCTGGTGGGGCGGGGGGGGGGAGCACAGCTTGCTTTGGGACTGCATGGAATATGAACTGGGCATGCACAATCCCGCAGGGTAGTGAAGAGTGGGAACGCGTGGCTGATGACATGGAAAAGCATCATGCAAACAGTCTGGAAAAGCATCATGCAAACAGTCTAGAAAGGCAAGGTGTAACTTTGAACTGTCACTGTTGCCGACAGAGATAAGTGAGTTAAACCAGAACTAAACCGGACTGCAGCACCAGGTCAGACATACAGAAGCTGCATGGCATGCCATACCACACAAACACCAAAAATACGGAACGCCAGACCACATAGACACCAAAAATACGGAAGAGTATCGGTGGAGCACGTAACGTGGCAAATGCACAGTGCCCAGGGGTCTGCGGTCGAAAATCGAGGTCACGTGGGAAGCCAGAGGATCAGGAAAGGACCAGTGATGAGAAAACGTTAGAGTCCTTGGATCCCATCCTGTTCATCTCGTCACATGCTCTTTTTAAGGCCCATGCGGCAGAGGGAGCAAAGGAAAGCTGGGAGAAAAGCCAGCCTCAAGGAAGATGCTACGATCCATCACCTAGTCCCAAATGACCTAAATGCAGTCTACTGGCTTCATGTCAAGCAAGGTCACCTGCCTCAGCCGAAATCATATCGACTGCAAAGCAATTGTTTATAATTAAGAAAAAAATTCCAACATTGAAAAGCAGCAGAAGCAGGGAGACCTCAACGAAAGGCCAGTCTGGACCACATATCAAGTTCAAGGCTGTAGAGAAAATTAAAGGCTGGCCAAGCTGCACAGGGAGACCCTGTCTTAAGAGGGAAAGGAAGGAAGAAACAAAGGAAGGGAAGGAGAGAGAAAGAGAGAGGGGGAAGGGAGAGAGGAAGGGAGGGGAAGAGGAAGAGAGGGAGGAAACAACTTCTGATTTGATTTTGTCTTTGCCCCATCCCCCCTCCCCGGGACTATACTCTCCTTATTTAGCCAGTATAGGAGAATACAACCAAGGCAACTGTGAACACAGAACTCTTATCAAAAATACATCTCCTGGCTCAGTTGTCAAGAACGCTTGTTCTTGCAGAAGCTTTAGATTCATTTCCACATGGTGTCCCACAACCATCTCTATCTACAGTTCTAAGGGATCCGACCCCCTCTTCTGACCTTCATGGGCACCAGGCACACACACGGCACACAAATATACAGGCAGGAAAAACATTTAGATGCATAAGGCATATAAAAAATAAAACACATTTCCCTTCTTTTCCAATCCCAGAATACGCAAGAGCAGTCTGATTCTCCCCTCAACTTTCTGCTCAGGTAAGCAGTCTCATTGTCTTTTCAGTTACTTCATGGTTTAAAATGCATAATTTCTTACTACAGTGTAAAACGTATCATTTCTTCCTACAGTGTATGGAAGAGAGAAACAACACAAGATGCCTCACCCTCCCTTCTACTGTGACAGGACCAGTTTTCCTAAACTAAGTCTAACTTAGAATTCCAACTTCTTTTTTCCCTTTTCTTTCTTGAAATCTGTTATTGTTTGTTTTATTCTGTTCTCATCGCTTCTAATAATTATAAATAAAAAAAACTATCATAGCAAAGTTCCGGCACAAATAGAAACTTTGGAACTGGGGCGAAGGCTCTGTCAGTAAAGTACATGGCATGCAACCTTGGGGACCTGAATTCAGATCCCCAGCACCCCCATTTAGGCCCTGCGGAGGTGAGGGGGCGAGTCAGAAACAGGTAGATCCCTACAGCCAGGGGCTGAACTCAGACTAAGGAAGAGACCTTTCTCAAAAGGTGGAGAGCTACAAAAGAAACAGGACATCCTCCATCTCTGGCACATGCATGCACATAGTCAAATACGCAGGAACACACGTGTGTACATACACACACACACAAACAGCTTTCACGGAACACAACAGGAGCAACTGACAGGAAGGAGCTGGGCTCCCCAAGAGCTGTGCCACCTTGCCAATAAACAACTCAGCTATGGGAATATAGTACGGTTTTATGGCTACAAACTTAAAACTTCTATTGTTTTTGGTATTGTTTTTCAGACAGGGCCTTGTTCCAGAGCCCAGGCTGGCCTCAACCCGATTGCAGGTGTGTGAGACCAGTGAGCTACTAACAATTTCATAATACATTGTAACTTTATAACTTGACCACTGCAGTTAACACCAAAGCACGAGGGAGTCAACAACAGAGACAGGAACAGGAAGTAAACACTGCTCAGTATCCAGGGGTTTTATATATAAGACGCTCAATGTATTGGAACACAGGAGAGGGGCAATAGAAAAGCGCACTTGAAAGGGGGGAGATTTTGGTTTGATAGAGCAATGACAAAGATGAGCGACAGCAGAGGAGTCTCAGCAAAGCTAGGAACTGACTCCAAGAGTCAGGCTATCTATCTAGCCTGTAAATACTGATTGCACAGAGTCAATAACCAATACAGTAGAAAAGGCTGCCTCGCTCCAGCAACTCAGAAATATTCTTCATCAACGCTTGAAATAAAAAGTTGTCAATGGTTGGATGGGAGGCAAATCTGGGCCTATCATGAACCAGCAGAACTTAAAGATGTTACCAGGACTCACGAAACCTCTAACAGACTCAGTTCAAAGACCAAGATTAACAGCTGTGGCTATTCTTTGATGATGAACTGGTGTCTTGGCCTATACTTGTATGTTACTATTTCGGAAGCATGTATATGCTCTTCAATAAAGCAGTCTAACACGCGTGTTGGTAGAGACCCTTGGGCCGCACCGCACCACGGGGACGAGCACATCTGGACGTGATTCACATCCCCCGTGCGTACTGAATCACAGTACATTAAAAGCTTTAGGAGCAGAAGTCCTCTGTGCCCTGGCAAGGAAGGAATTAATCAGCAGCAGAAGAGAATGCGAATAGGAAGGAAAGGGACACCGCCAGTGGTTCCTGAATGGATGGGTATACAAACAACGAACAAATGCTCCACATAAGCACAGGGCAACGGTGAACAGAACACGGACAATTTAACAGTCACTACACCACCAGCCAATCAACCCTAATTAAATTCAGGGAAATCGCACACACAAAGTCATGGAAAGAGCAGGGGGACTCAATTTGCAAGGAGGGGTTCGGCCAGAGCGGCAGAGCAAAGGAGAAAGCAATGGGGTGAACATGATCTAAATATATTATATACATGTAAAAAAAAACTCTAAAAATTAATAAAAATAAAAATTGTCAAGTGTCATCAATAAGCAGTAAATCAATTCAATAGCAGAAAAAAATCTATAACTAGATATAGTCACGAAAAAATACAAGTGTTTTTGTTTGTTTATTTTTGTTCCTGATGTTTTCAAGACAGGGTTTCTCTGTGTAACAGTCCTGGCTGCCGTAGAACTCACTTTGTAGACTAGGCCGGACTCAAACTCACAGAGAGCCACCTGCCTCTGCCTCCTGAGTGCTGGGATTAAAAGGGTGCACCACCACACACGTCTTAAGAAACAAGTTTTAAGAGAAAGGCCTGGTGGCACACGCTTGAAAGAAAAAGAAAACGTGATTTCAAAGGCTTCGCTATATTTAACACTGAAAAATCTTCATGACCAAAATTATGGAACACAGCATGATGTGATATCAAAACCAGATTTCATTTCAAGCCCTGTAGGGATTCCAATGGCTAAAATATACTCATATCCAAGGACTCTGTGCCTACAGGATGGGTGTGGGGTAGAGGAAGTCAGCCTGTAGCAGATAAGCCTGCCCCCAGGTCTTGAATCCTCAGACTCTGAAGAGAGCTAGGGTCAGACAGGGGCGAATGACAGTCCCACCAGCTGACAAATCCCAGGCCTCAGCGGTTTCCCAGAGTCCTCAAACAACACCGCATAAAAACTCCATGGGCTGACTCCCACTGTCAGGCAGGAGTGGGGTGAGAGGAGATGACCAGGGGACAGGCCTAAACACTCTCTCTTCCGTTAATGACAGGTTCTCCCTCCCCATCCTAGATTCCTCTTTCCAACCACAGGATGTTCATGGGCAGGCACGTCCACCCACATCCATCCTGCACACCCTGAAGGGCATCCTACCTCTGCTGCCGAACCCTTCCCTAATCTCTGAAGGCTGCACATGGTGCCTGGTACTATCTGGACACTCACTTCGCCTGCGTGGTTTCCTGCAACTCCTACCTCGCTTTTCACACCTTACGCTTCACGGCTCCACTCCCCACTCAAAATTACACATGGGTGGGGGGGTGCGGGGGGGGGGGGAGTAGCGCAATGCCAGAGCACTTGCCTAGAACGTTCCAGGTCCTAAACCATTCAGTTGTATAGTGTCTCACATGTGCCCACAGAACTCTTTGAACTTTCAGTTTTGAGACGTGTTCTTACGAAGTTCCTGGGGCTGGCCTTGAACCCACCTTGTAGTCCAGGCAAACTGGATCCGCTGAAACTGTGACCCGCCTGGCTCAGTCCTGAGTAGCTGGGATGGCAGGCCAGTTCCATCAGCCCCAGCCTTTGTGAGTATTTATATCCCACGTGGCTAGACCAGCTCTCCTTTTCTCATTTGATCTTGGTAAGTAAGACACTGACAATGATGAACTCTGCCACTCAGTCACAATATACCAACCTTTTTATTCTTTCAAGGTATGGTCTTATGTAGGGTCAATGAATGACCCTAAACTCCTAATCTTCATCCACCCCTCAAGTGCTAGGATTACAGGCACGTGCCACACAGGCCTGGCTAAACAATACCAGTTTTCAAGGAGTGTTTCCAAAGTCTTGTGTGAGGGAGGGTTTTCTTTTTACTTCCTAGAGGCTCAGGCAGCCAGTCGCTTTTAAATTTCTTCTCTTTTCAATCCACTTTATGTCAGTCATAAGCGCAAACTTTTGGAAATCTCCATCTGAACTGATATTATGTGATGAACCAACGCTAGAGGGAACGGGGGTGTTCGCTGACATGGGCTTCTTATGAGGTCCAATTCTGTGCTTCCGTTTATACTTGTGACCGGTCATTATGTGCTCTTGTCATGAGCAACCTCCAGCCCATGTGAATCAGCCTGTGTGTTTAGAAAACAAAGACACTGCACGCATCCAAAAACCCCTCTTACTCATCTTGCAAGATAAACCATTTTTTTTGTTTTGTTTTCTTTATCTCCTAATCCCTTCCTCAAACCAGAGTGGAAGCTTCATAGGAATGAGAGAAGGGATGAACGTTTATGGAGTGAACCTCCAGGGAGCCTGGCAAACTCTAGCCCTATCCTCTGTGAACCTCTGCCTAACAGGAGCCCTCAGAACACAAACACTAGGGAGGAGCCATCTGGATTCAAATCACTGGTCCATGTCTCAGAAGGGGCAGGAACCGGAGCAATATTACCTGGTTTCTCTCCAGGTCAATCTCTCCACCTGGAAGTGAGGCTCCATGTGCTCCTGATACCAAGTATTTCACAGTTAACCACGTAGGTACCATGCCCACGCCAGCTCTAATCTGGGCAGGACAGGAACACCTGTGCCACTGTCCCCATTCCCCTTCTTGCTAAACCCTGAAAGACTTCCTGCCATCGCACAACAAACCTCATTTTGAGTGAAATTCAAGTAAATGAGCAGCCTCAAAGTGAGAGCAAGAGGAGTTTTTTGTTTGTCTTTGTTTTGTTTTGTTCATGTTAGTGAGGTGTGTGCATTCAGGTGACAAGGGCCTAGACTTCTCCTGTGCAGTTCAGGGTCTCTAGTCTCCGAGTCTGCATCTCTCTACTCAGGGCTGTATTGCCCAAGCATGCAGTCCTGCCTGCAGAGGCGGCTGCTGGAAAAGCTACATTTTACAGGACAATACATTAACTTAACAGGGAGAGGGCAGCTTTCTCTCCTTCCCACTACCAAGGAAAATTTATGAAAAGGTTTTAGAGATCTTCATATGCCACCCTTAGATAGTCAGCTGGAGCCCAGGAGAAACCACTAGCTGCATGGAATCTATTATTGCCAAACGTCCATCAACTCGCTGAACCCCTTCAGTGTAGGAAATGTCAACACCACCCACGGATGTCTTTATTTTGCTTTGCTGCTCTCACACAAATGATGCTCAATGAAATATATTCTTTGGGGGGTGTGGGGGTGTGGAGCCATGAGGAATGAGCCAAGGGCCTCACCCTGTAACCCAGGCAGACCTGGAATTCACTGTTAAGTCCAGGCTGACCTCCAGATCCTGGGATCACAGGGTGGAGCCCCCAGGTCTAATCTAAGCATTTCTAGAGAACAGAGAATATGTGTGTTTACACTCAGCATTTGACCTGAGTTAAAGAAAACAATCCTTAACACGTGTATGAAAATTTTACAACTGACTCTTCACTACTATTTTTTTCTTCGTTATAATGCCTCAAGTGCCTGCAAACTTAGCTGCCACCCTTTCTGCCTCTTCTGCCCCCAAGATCATAGTGTTTGAGGCTGCGGAATTAACATGAAGCCTCTTAATTTTAACTAGTTGGGACTCTGATGGGGCATTAAATATATGTGAAGCTCCTAATTAAACACCTGCAAACCCCAGGCCGTACAGAACCAGAAGAAACCAGAGAGGACCTTTTTACAAGCACTGACCACCCATAGAGACTGTAACTGAAAGATGTATCCCCCACCTTGCCCCCCCCCGACTTTTGCACTGGTATTATCAAAGAAATGCAAGCACAGCGTATATGGCAACTTTACTCCCACTTCAGGAGTAAGCATCAGCAATACTGAAGCGTCGGAACAACTCTCAGCCTGCAACGGAGCTGCACAAACATGTGTTGATACTGGTCCTGCTGGCTCCACTTTCTGCAGTACACAACCATTTTTTTAAGGCGACTTTTAAGAATAACTTCTACTTGAGAAGCTGTAACTATGAGGTCCTATCAAGAGTCTCTCCAGCTGTTGAGAACTAAGTTCTGGAATTTCCCCTCTGCTTGCCCATTCCTGACAATCCTGAAGTCCAAATATCACCGTTTAATGACCCCAGAGGAGTGCTTCTGGCCTCCAATGAACTCAGAACTCCATCTAAATCTTCAGTAGGCCTTCTGATAAATGTTTATGGCATTAACGAGAAACCTAGCCTCCGAAAAAGGCGCAGCTGGCCTCCCGGGCCCCCCGGCCCCGCCCCCTAGTCTTCCTTTATAAGAGGAAGCTGAAAGATCCTGATAGGAGAGTCAAGAATTCAGAACCCTAGAGACTTGATGCACTTCGGAAGACGCAAAGACAGTCGTGAGGTCTAAGCAATGGCTCAAAAATGGGGCACCCACTGCCCCAAGAAACGCTAGACGCTAGCAGGGGTACAAACTGTCCCGCAGAGAACGGAACCGGATGGTCGGAAACCAAGTCAAATCAGCACGGATCCCAAGGCCCCAACCCTCTTCCACCACCCTCCTTCCTGTTTATGGATCCGCTCCCACAACTCCGACTACCAAAGGGAAAGCAGACATCTCCGAAATATGTCAACACATGACACAACTTGAAGAAGCCGGCTGCTCTTTGGCGCGAGTTACAACTTGCCGGGCTCACACTGGCGAACAGACTCACTTTAATTACTTTTCATTTACTACGCCACGCTTCCCTTGCAGGGCCCCCGCAAAGGCCGGGTTAGTGAGAACCGGGGAGTCCCGGTGGAGGGAACCGAAATGTGTGGGCGGGAGAGCCAGACACCAGGCTCTGCTCGCACAGGCGCAGAAGCAAGGCTGGCACCGCCTCTCCGGCTGCAGCAATCCACGGTCGCGCGGCGCCGTGGCCGGGGCCAAGACACCGCGCGGAAAGGACGGGGCTGACCGAGGGCCGACCACCTTTGTCTGGGCTTCTCCACCCACCGGGACACAGAATGCTTCACGGAGAGGTCGGTGACCTGCTTCATGTTCCGGACTAGCTCGCGGTCGCCTACTATCTCCCACTTCCCGCGCGCCAGACACAGCTCGTAGGCGCATCCCTGAGCTCCTGCACCAGGGTCACGGGTCGACGGGCCAGACGGGCCACTGTGCCCGCTGCAATCATCGCGCACGTTACCGAACCGCTACTGCCAAGCCAGCCTAGTAGCAACACTCGGGCCCGGCGGGACGGCGCGACAGTCCCGCACACGCGCGGCCAGCCCCGGCCCGTCTCACCTGCCTGAACCGTATCCGAGAGGTCGTGCCCCGGGGCTGCCGTCCGGGGAAACTCCTTCAGCTTCCTTGCGCTCAGGTTCAAGCCCCCAGAATTGGCCGCCTCTTCCAGAGCGCGCTCCAGCCCTCGGTTCAAGGGCAGGTTGAAGCCCGCGCCTCCTCCAGTGCCTCCGTGGTGCTGGTGGTGCTGGTGGACGTGCGGGTGCAGGGCGGTTACCGAGAGGGCGGGCGTGAAAGCTTGGGGTTCGCTTCCCGGCGTCGCCATCTTCTCCCGGTCCCCCGCCCCGCTCTTGCGCGGGGTCACAGGTTTTCCCCTCAGCCCTGAGTCCCCGTTGCGCTCTCTCGCAAGCCCCGGGATGGCGGGAGGGGCGACGGGCGGCGCAGACCTAGAAGCAGCGGCTCAATTGCAAAGGTTTCAAGCCGGGGAAGCCGAGGGCTGCGGCGCGGCGGCGGCGGCGCGCGCGCACGTGTCTGCTCGAGCTCGCGCCCGCGCCCCCGCCCGCCGCCCCTCCTCCGCAGCTTCTGCGCGCTCCTCCCCCGACGCTGGCTGGAACTGGATGCGCGTTCCTGGGGACTTTCACTCCGGCCCCTTCGGGTTTACGTGTGCGACTCAGGGTTTTTTTTTTATTATTTTGTTTTTGTTTTTTTAAGCCATTTGGGAAAACCGGGGCGAGATGAGAGACGCGATTTGAAATATAAGGTGACAGGGAAGAAGAGTAATTCAGGATGATTGACCCAGAGTTCCCCCCACAGGGCAGTTTTTACACTGTGGGTTTACCCTCACTGACGCCCCCTGGCATTTAGGTACTTACCACACAAATTCTCTGAATCCAGGAAGTCTGTGAATGGAAAAATTGCTTCCTTCAATTGACAGAGGAAGTTAAGAACCAGCCCATAGTCACTAAGTTTTGAACCTTTACTGCAGACCACAGAAACCAGACTTAAGTGCAAATAGACAAATCTAAAGGAAGGGTTTTGAGAAAGGATGAGTTTTATGATAAAATACATTGTTTTGTCATATGAGGGAGAACACTGTGCCCCAAATAAGATAGTGGTACCCCAAGAGTTAGAAAGCCAAAGTCCTAATACGCCAAAAGGTCACATCTTAAACCTAAGCCTAGATGCTATGAGATTTTCAATGCGCACCTTCTCCTTGTCCATATGGACACAGGAACTGACTAGTCTGCTAACAAATGTTCTGCCATGGGTGACCTACAGTGGGCACCGAGCCAGGGTTTGCCCCACGTGGAAGGGCCAGAGGACCTGTGTCACCTAAAGGCCACCCAGCTGAAGGACTCATAATGCTCCACTCCCTCCCCATACCTTGAGAGCCAATTTCCTGGGACTGCACCCAAGGCTTGGCAGTCTCTGTGGGGTGACTTGGCTTGGGGAAATGAGGCTGGGGCGACTTGTGGACGTGATACAACTTCATCATACATACAGTAATAGGACCTGTGATAGTCTAGGCAGCAGACTAGTGGAACTAGTGACGTCATCGGCTCAGCACTAAAAGTATGACGTGATATATGTCACCTGCATGGACTTCACTAAAGGACTACCCTTAATTCCTGAGATTCCAGGCTGAGAGCAAATCATACTTTTTGTCGGAAGAAACAGGCGCCACCTACTGGTGCGCTCGCCATCCTCCTGTCTCTGGCTCCTCTCCCTGCAGTCGCTCAAAGCTTCTAAAACTAGGCATCAAGCTTAGTTTCTTCACTGTTCTGTGGGCTGTCTCTTCGCTCTGTTGCTTCCTTTGTGGTGTAGACGCATTTGAATTTCATTCAATCTTGCTTGTCAGTTCTTAACCTAATTTCCCGTGGGCTTAAGGGCTCTTTTCAGAAAATCCTTCCCTATTCCTCTATCATGAAGGGGTTTTCCTGTTTTCCTCTGACAGTGTAAGGTCTGTGCATCTTACATTTAGGGCTTTGCTACATTTTGAATTGATTTGGGGGTAGGGTGAAAGACAGAGATCAAGTCTAATTCTTCCACGTGTAGACTCCAGTTTTCCCAGCACCATGAGCTGGAGGCCATCTTTTCTCCAGCATGTGCTCCAGTGGGACAGCTGTAGCTGCTGGGGCATGGATTCGTTTCTGAGACTTCTGTGCCTTTGGTTTACATCTTTTTGTGGCAACACCAGGCTGTTTTTCTTCCTGTGGTTCTGTGGTACTTAGAATCATGTACTGTGATGCCTCCTGCATTACCTTTTTATTCAGGATTGCTTTGACTACCCAGCATCTTTTTTGAAATTTAGGTTGTTAAATGATAGGATGTTAAAAGAATGCCAAAAATTAAAACACTCAAGAAACCAATCCAATCAACAAGTGGGCAAACAGACAGACACTTCTCAGAAAGTAAAGTACAAACTTACTTTCTGTTACTGTGATAAACACCGTGATGAAAAGCAGCTTAGGAAGAAAACATGTATTTCAATTTACAGCTTCCGCATCATGAAGAAAGGTCAGAGCAGGAATCAAGAGGCGGGAGCTGATGCAGAGGCCATGGAGGAGTGCTGCTTACTGGCTTGCTTCTCATGCTTTTGTATATAACCCAAGACCACCTGCCCGGGCATGGCACTGACTGCCAGGCTAGGCCCTCCTACATCAGTCATCAATCAAGAAAAATGCCCCCACAGACTTACCTACAAGCCAGTCTGATGGAGGCATTTCTTCAATTGAGGTTCCCTTCTACCAAATGACCCCAGCTTGTGTCAGGTTGACCAAAAAACAAAAACAAACAAACAAAAAACCTAACCAGTGTTGTAGCAGGGGCGGCGGGGCTGTGTCCCCAGCACCCGGCCGCCCACATGGCTCTAGCTTATGTCCAAAATAATTACACAGAAACGGTATTCATTTAAATACTGCTTGGCCCATTAGCTTTAGCCTCTTATTGGCTATCTCTTACATCTTAATCTAACCCATTTCTAATATTCTGTGTAGCCCACGAGGTACGCTTACCAGAGAGGATCTTAACCTGCGTCTGGCTGGAATGGGAGAATCATGGCGACTCACTGACTCAGCTTCTTTCTCCCCCAATCCTGTTCTGTTTACTCCACCCATCTAAGGGTTGGCCTATCAAATGGGCCTAGGCAGTTTCTTTATTAGTTAACCAATGAAAGCAACAGATAAGATACAAGACCCACCTCCATCATTTCCCCTTTTTCTGTTTAAACAAAAAAGAAAGGCTTTAACTTTAACAGTAAAATTACATATAACAAAACAGTTATCAAGTAAGAATTACAGTTACAATATTTATATTTATTTTATCTCTTATCATAACTAAGGAAAACTATAACTATTTATTCTTCAATTCCATCAAAGACTCCAGAAGGATATAATAATACCTAAGCAAACAGGAAGTCCAAAACTCTAGAAATGACAGAGACATCTCGCTGCCTTGACAGTCACCCAAAGTTCCTCTGTACCGTTGGGGCATCCATCTTTGGCCTACAGGCTCATGGTATCCAGAGACATTTCCATCAAGCAGGAAATTCCAAAGACAGTTTAGTCACTTTCTGTTGTGTCCTGCAGAATGTCTTGTAGACTCTTTCATGAATCAGGAACCCCGAAAGATCATCTCACCTTTAGGCAAGTTCAGCAGTCCTCTCTCTGCGGGTTCTCTGTGTCCAGTTTATGCAACAGTCCAGGCAAGAGCAGTTTCTTGCCCAAATGACTATCCAACTCCATAAGGATCCTCTTCGATGTCCATCTTCCTCTCGAAGTAGCTGGTGCTGCCAGGAGCAGACGTGTCTCATTGTCATGAAAAGCCCTAAGTTATTAAAACATTTAAATGCCATATTCTGCAGTCTTTGAAAGATATGAAGAATGCCTATCCTATTGAAATATATCTCTATATATCTAGAAAATCTAACTAACATGACTACAAGCTTGACTATTATCCATTAACAACCTATATTTCCTAATAATACATTACATTTTAAAATGAACTACACAATCACAATACCTTAATCAATATCAGAAATACATATACATATAACAAAATTGACCTTAAAATCCATACCAATGCAAATTATTCATATCTATATCATATCCCCCTTTAAATGTAAAAGCATATTTATAAACAATATTTGGGAACATGGGCGCAGTTTTTTTTCTCTCCAAACTGCTTCCTGCTGAATGGGGGCGCTGTTAATCATATCTTTCATGGGGTAACCTGTGTGCCAGGTTCATCTCAGTTGGCAGTTGAGTGAAGTAAATTTTTTGAAGATGTTCACAGCAACCTTTCAGGAGGGCGAGGTCTATCATACCAAATCGGAATAGATGCAATCCACAGGGTCACATCCTCTGTGAAAACAAAAGAAGACCCTCTCCAAAGCATCATATCCTTAGACCCAAATTTTGAAATCGTAATACCCTTATATCCATTCTGGTTTAGCTTGGCAGCCCATGTAATGAAATGTCTCTCTGTACTTAGCTCCTTCACAATCAAAAATTTTAAAGAAAACACAATAATACAAAGAATCCAGACTCTCTGTGAATTTTCCATTTTTACGTGGCTTATTTTTCTTTATTTTTTTTAATCTATAACTATCTGTATTCTGTCTCTTTAAAGACTTTACCCTTTTTTTAAAGCATTAATTTTATTTTCTATATTTTTTTTTCTCTCTCTCAAGCCTACGTACATTCATCCAACATTGTGACCCATTTAGTGGTCTGTCTGAATCTGTTTTATTGTGAATCTGTAATTTTTTTATTATCCAGGAGCATTTCTTAAAATGTTAAGCATTTCTTAAAAACTTAAGTTGCACCATGTACAAGTAATACGGTACTGCCTGTGTCCTGCCCAGTCTAAACCTTAACTGCGCTGTTATCAAAGTAATTACGGTAGTTCCTGCCTGAGGTCAGCACAGTTTAGCATGGAGCAGCCGCTCCTGCCTCAGAGCCATTTGGTGCCCCTGAGCTGAGCATAGTTCCAGGCACACAGCAAGTCCACATTGGCGCCAAGCAAGCCTTAGAGCTTTATTTCAAATGCTCTATTTAAAAGCTCTGTCTCCCGCCGGAGCCAGACAGAGATCGCAATGGCGGCACAGCCCAGAAAGCTGGCATTTTAAAACAGCCAGTTTTTTCCTGCTGCCGAGTTAGGACAATTTCTTTGCGGCAAGCAACCCAGAAACAGCAAAAAGTTGTCTTAAATTCTCTTTTTCTTATTTTTAAGCCTTCTCAGGTTTTTAAGTGGATTTAGCCCCAGTAAAGTTTGCCCCTGGGTTTAGGGACATCATTTAGGGGTTGGGAGGTTGGGGGAGGAATTTTATTTTATAAGCTCAGGGATCATTTTGAAAAAATAAAAAAGAGGGATGATGGGATAATAGATTTGTAATTGTGAGTTACTGTTTTTAGACAAATATATTGGTATCGATTCTTGTATATTGATACAAAGTTAAATTATATTGACTATTGTATGCATGCATGTTTCTACCTCTGTTTAAAATATTTTTATGTATTGACATATATTGTATTGATATATATATATAGTATGTATTTACCATATTGCAGTGTACATTTCTACCTCTGATTAAGATACTTATATATTGTTTGTGTATTGCTATATATTTACCATATTGCAATGTATATTTGTACATTGTTTATATTTGGAGGTCATTGTCCTCATTTGTTTCACAGTCGTTTATTGTCTTAGTCTTTAAGTTAGATAGATACTGAGAATTAAATAGATTAATAGTCATCTAAGTTTGTCATTTATAATTAGACTAATCAGGTTCTTTAGATATATAGAGATTATACTCAGTATAGACAGATAATCTTCAACCTCTTCAAAGAGCTGTAGAAAATGGCCTTTAATCTAACTCAGAGTTTTATGGTAGTGAGACACAATTGCTCCTGGCAACACCGTTCTACTCCCGAGAGAATGTTGAGCACCAAAGACACTCCACCTGGAGCCTTTCTTTTTGGCAGAACTGGCCTTGGGGCAAAGAAATGCCCATACCTCAACCACTGACAGATACAGAGCGTGTATCAATGGATAAAACAGGACTGTCATATCCTGCCAAGACAGGGTAAGATAGTTTTGAAAAGTCGCTTGCCTTTGAAAATGGTATGTCAGTTATGTTAGGCCTTAGCCAAAGTTGGTTGCTTCAACGCTGCAAACGTGACTTTGGGTGATTGCCCAGGTAGCTAGTTGTCTCTGTGATTTGTTGCATGTTTTGGAAGTTGTTTTACTGAACTTCCTAATTACCCAGGTAACATTATTTTCCTTCTCAGATCTTCGATGGGGTTGAAGACTATAAATGTAGTTACTTTTCTCTCATGACTTGGCCAAGTTATTTATTATACAAGACCTAAGTTAATTAGAATAGGATATTTGTACTCATTGTATATAATTTCGTAGTAGGTTTAGAACTCTCTTACTTAAACAGAAGGGGGAGGTGTTACGGGAGGTCCTTCCGCTCCTCCAACCAATAGCTGCTGAGATACCAGCCCATTGGGGCGTGGTCTCTCCCCCTTTAAAAAGTGACTATTTCCCTACGTTCGCTCTCTTCACTTCCTGCTCCGCCGGCGACTAGACTCCCTTCCTGGTTGCGCAGAGAGCTGTTGTCTGGGACGGTGATCTGTAAGTTTTTTTCCCCTTTGAATAAATACCACCTTATTAATCATAATTCCAAACTGGTGTGGCATTGTTTGTGACTTACGCCTTCAAACCAGCACATACACTGATAAAAGGGTCCAAAGAGCTTTGAAATTACTTCAAATAAATGAAAATGTATTTACACTTGCCTACTCTTCCCACATTCCCTCGTCCTCAGTAGCCCTTTACCTAAAATCGAGGAGGGGGTGGAGACTGTTTTCCCCAACAGATGACAAACCCAGTGCAGAACAAGAATTGTGGGACTGCACCCAGCACACAGGACATCAACAACAAGCAAAAACCAATTATTTCTTAAGGGAAACAAAGACCACGAGTCTCTGCTTTGCTGGGAATAAATCCTCAAGTCCTCCTGACACACTGACCTGGTTTTTGTAGTCTCTTAGGCCCTTGTGCAGATTTCTGACCAGCAAGCTCACCGAGATCCGTGCAAAGTCCTCAATTCCTTCTCTCTCCTTCCCGGTTTCTCAGAATCTACAGCCTTCTGCCTGTGTTGACTGCATGGGACATTGTAACAGGTAGCTCTCTGTTGGTACGTCTCGAAAGTTTTAAGCGATTTTTCTGCACAAAGAAGCTTTTCCTTCACATTGAGGGGAATACTTGACTCTTCAAACTAATCGTGAATGACTTCTGAAAAATTGGGAAATGTAACCAGTCTTTCCAGGTGGCCGTTAGCTGCTTCACTGTTTCTTCAAAAGCACGGGCTTGTCTCTTTTGTTCAATTCCCTGTTTGTTTCTTCAGAAAGCAGAGGTGAGCCCTCTCCTTTCTTCCTCCTGTGTCTGCACATATAATAGTCCATTAGGATTGGCTGTGTTATTTCATCTGTCCATTGGTGTTTCATTGGTTAAAAAAAAAAAAAGAAAAAGAAAGAAATGTATGCCCTGGCAATGCTGAAGCATGCATGGGCAGCCCATATATGACTGACCAGGTCTCTCCCTCAAGAGGGCACCAGATCTCATTACAGATGGCTGTGTGCCTCCATGTGGTTGCTGGGAATTGAACTCAGGACCTTCAGAAGAGCAGGCAGTGAGTGCTCTCACCCGTTGAACCATCTGTCCAGCCCCAGTCACTGGTAAATGGACTCACAGAAATGTTCTAGAATACCCAGAGCATCCTGAGTTCAAACTCGGGCTCTGCTGTTCCATGGTCACCTTTGGCTTCTATGAACTGTCCATAGTAAACAGCAGGCCCTCCCTATTCCCAAATGTGGCATCCCCCCAGTCCTGCATCTCCCTCATAATAACTAACCATGAACTAAAAACATTCATTTAAAAAAAGTCTATCAAACATGTACAGATTTTTCCCCCAAACAGCATACTATGGGGAACTATCATACATTAAATTAGGTACTACAGGGGATCTAGAGAGAACTTAAGGTATGTGGGGGACCAAAGGACTGCAGCATCTTCAGGGCTCGTTATCCATAGGAAGGTCCTACACCCTTTATTTGGAACCACTTCATTTATAATGTTTTGTCTATTAAAAATCACCAAGAATCCTCTCTGGGTGGAAACCTAAAGTCAAGCCTGTGCTTCCTGATTCCCTCTGGCTGAAGGTAAGTGGACAAAAGGAAGCCTGACACCAGATCCAGCCACCCATGGCCGACGAGTCCTGTCATCCCTGTCCCGATTGGAAATTCAATCAGAAACACATGGAGACCACAATCAAATAAGAACAGGCATTTGACCTCAAGGTCAGCAGAATCCGGCCTTATTTACATTGATTTACTTCAGTGTTCTCTAACCTCTCTGCCTTTGTTTCTTCTTTTCTAAAAAAAGAAAAAAAAAGTATAGTCCCTGGTGAACGCCGCCCTTTTCTGGCCACTCCCGTCACATGCCCTCAGCACTGAAGTTTTCTCTCTGTAATATGTCTGTGAATATTTGTCAGTAAATATCTGTAAGTGATCAGCGCATGTTGTATTCATTAGCTTTCAAGAGCAGGAATTGGGCCTTTTGTTTTCTTCCAGCGCCTGGATGAGTCAATAAATCATGTTGTCTGACTGAGATCTTCGGAGGTCTGCAGCGCAGCTAAAATGATCAACAGGGATTTCTCCGAAGAGTCGAAATGTTACTCTCTTGGACATGTTTTAGACACTTTCCTAGTGTTCCAGAACACTAGTCTATGAATCAGTGAATGACAAAATGATGCTAATAAAATGAGAAAAATTACGACAAGTTTGGTAAATTTTTTATATAAAATTAGATGTACTGAATCTTAAGAATTATGTATAGTCTTGAGACTGTGCCTTTCCTACGTCTTTCTGGAAGAAAAAAAACAGTGATAATTAGTTATAATGTGAATATCCCTTTTTAAAAAAAACAACAAAACAAAACAGAAGTAGACTGCCAACTTGAGCTCACAGTTCTCCTCATGTTACTCACTTATGCAATCCAAAAGGCCAAGAACTACATCAGTCTCATTTGACCCAGACTGGCCTAGAATGTATTTTCCAAATACCAGGATTACAGATATGCCTCACCATGCTGGGCTTGCAAAAAAAAAAAAAAAAAAAAAAACAAAGCAAAGAAAAAAACCCAAAAAACCACTTTGCTTTTTATTTTTAATTACTTAGTTTTAGTTTTATTGAGACAATATCTCAGGTTGGCTGGAACTCACCATACAAGTCCAGGGTGGCCTCAAACTTGCAATTCTCCCTGACTGTCTCAGCTTCCTGAATGTTGGGGTTGCAGATGGGTGCCACCATACCTCACTTGTACCTAGCTTTTTAAGTATGCAAATATAAATGTTAGTTAATGGATTAACATTTGGCAATAGTGTACACATAATTGATTTACTTATATGCTTTACCTAATCGTTGTAGCCTATCATATAATATGGGTTTACTGTGTTATTGTTTTGTAATATGACGAGTGCAATATACTATTTAGGTGAACTGGCAGTTTGACTATAGGGAGCTGAACCTGCAGGGATGGACACACTAAAGCGGCATTCCTCAGTGTGTGTTCTGTGGCTGTAGCTCTTTAGGCTGCTGGCGGACATTATTCATAAAGAGTACTATTGCTAAAAATAACAAGGGTGGAGAGTTGAGGAGACAGCTCAGTGGCAGAGCACTTACCCACGTGGGAGGCCCTGGCTTCAATTCCCAGCGTTACAAAGCAAGTAAGCAAACAAACAGCACTGTGTAGGCAGACACAGCAGCCCCATGCTTGTAATCCCAGCGTCTGGGAGATGAAGACAGAAGGATCAGGAGTTCCAAGTTAGCCTCAGCTGTATTGTGAGTTGAAGGCCAACCAAGGCTACATGAGACCCCATCTCTAGCAAACAAACCAAAACCTTAAGAAGTGAGTTTACGATGAGCCTTGGGTGTGCTGCTGTACTTTGTGAACATGCAAGAAGGAAAGATGGTTCCTAGGACATTTTCTTCACATACGCTTCATAAAAATTAATCTCTGCTTGCAAGACTTCTCTGCAAGTCCATCCTATGAGAACCCCAGTCCCACGGTCAGAACTTCATCCCAGTCCATGCTCTGAGCAGCAGATGTTACTAGGCTAGTGTGTGCTCAGTGTGTATCACTGCAGCCTGTGTCTCGGGTAGATGCTAAAAGCAGTCCAAAGCTTCTCAAGTTTAAGGTCATCTGCATCGACTAAGGCGTTGGTTTGTGTTCCTCAAACGGAGCGCTCAAGAATGGGATGTCATTGCAGGGATAGTTTCCAAATCCAAGGCTGTCATTAGAGACTAGTCAGACGCTTCCAGAGTGGCAATCTCTGCGGACTTAACAGGGTGTGTACTCTGGTTGCAATACCTTTAGGATCCTATGCCCAAGGGTGTTGACATGGCTTATATCAGACACTAGATGTCTAGAACCTCAAAGCAAGAATGGTGGCTCATGTCTATTATCTCAGCAGTCCAGGAAACTCAGGCAGGAACTGTGAGTTTGAGGCTAGCCAGGGCTACATAGTGAGTTCTATGCCAGCCTGGGCTACAAAGTAAGACCTTGTCTCAAAGTCAAAAAGAAAGAAGGAAAGGAAAAAAAAAATCCTAAGAACACCAGGAAGCATAGGAGAAAATTTATACACTTAAGCAACAATTCAGACATTTCAGGTACTGCATGCTGAGGGGCTGAGTCTAAATAGAGAGAGAGAGAGAGAGAGAGAGAGAGAGAGAGAGAGAGAGAGAGAGAGAGAAGAAAACCTCTATTATTTCTCACATTTTCCCAATGCATCACTTCCAGAGAAGGCACACCTAGAACTAGGGGATCAATTGGAACAACGATAAGATCTTTCTGCAGAAGCAAAAGAACAGAGTTACTTCCTGGAGTTGGAAGGCAATCTAACCTTTGTTTCAGAAGCAAAATGGAGTCACTTCAGTTTCTAGCTGGTACAGAGAGAGCAAACTTAGGATGGGTGGAAATGGGATCAGGGAAATGACCTAGAAGGAGATTCACCCCAATCAGGGTGCTCAGTATCAGACTCCTCACTGTTTCCACAGGGGCCCATTCATCTTTAGATCTGCTCCTGGCTGCTAGAAATCCCAGAAAATTTACTATAAGCAAACATAGGCCCTGTGGTCTGAAGAAATCACAGCTACTACCTGGACATGTGTACAGCAGTTTCTGCTCTAGGAAAAATATCCAAGAGGCCAACAGGACTACAGTCTAACTGGTGAGGGTTCAAGATAGGGCTCCAGGTGCAGGGGTGGGTTTACTCTTGATGTGTCTATGTGGGACAGGATAGCTCCATAAGATCCACCCAGAAACCACTACCAGTGTGGCTATAGGAAAGAGAACTGGGGGCATGTTGTAAGAGGTGCAGCTGCTTTTCATCCTGCCCTGCTCCCAGCCGCCTGGCTAGCTTATACCCCGAAATAACAACCCACAAATTGTATTCATTTAAACACTGCCCGACCCATTATTTCTAGCCTCTTCTTGGCTAACTCTCACATCTTAATTAACCCATTTCTATTAACATGTATCGCCACTTGACTGTGGCTTACAGGCATGAGTCTAACCAGCTTCCATCTCGGAGAGGAGAGCCATGGCGTCCTCCATACTGCCTTCTTCCTCCCAGAATTCTGTTCTGTCTATCACACCCATCTAAGGGCTGCCCTATCAAAAGGCCAAGGCAGTTTTCTTTATTCAACCAATGAAAGCAACACATAGAAAGAAGACCCTCCTACACCAGGAGCAGACAGAGAAAGGTTTCTCTTCCTATGATGCCTTTTTTTTTCTTGTCAGTTTAAAAGTTTCATCTTGGACATCTTTCATTATATGTAGATGAGTGTTTTGCCTGCACCTATGTGTTTGTTTCCTACAGAAGCTAAAAGAGGATTTCATGTCCCCTTGGATCTGGAGTTATAGACAGTTGTAAGGGACATTATGGATGTTGAGAATTGAACCCAGGTTCTCTGGAAGAGCAACAAGCCCTTACATCTATATCTTTTATAATAATTAATTGCATCCATTAGCTGGGGCATGGTGGCACACACCTTTAATCCCAGCACACAGAAGGAAAAGACAGGTGGAGCTCTGAGTTTGAGGTTATTCTGGTCTACAGAGTAAGTTCCAGGACAGCCAATGCTACACAGAGAAACCCTGTCTCAAAGAACAAAAAACAAAACAAAAAAAATTAATGGGTGTATTACTATACAGGATGAATCAGAAGTGAAGAAGCAAGCCAGAATAGTGTTACAATGAGAGGAAGTAGTTCTCAGTTAGCATGACCAAGCATGAAAAGGCTGGAGGATGCATGGAGGAGAGAAGTATTTCTTAGGGAAACCCAGCAGAGTAATGACATTCAACAGTGAATTCTGAGCTACTTCCCAGTCATGGATTAGAGTCAAGGTTAGGAGCTGAGGTCAGGATTAGGGTCCAGATACATGGAAGGAAGGAGAAGAGGAAGGGGAGAACTTTCTTAAAACTTTCCATTTGAGCACCGAGGAGATGGTTCAGTGGCTAAAGCACGTACCACACAAGCATAGGGATCTGAGTTCAGATCCTAGAATCCATGGAAAGCCAGAATCAGTAGCACTAATCTTTGTGATCCCACATTGAGATGATGTTAATCCTACCAGGGGAAAATAAGACCACTACCACAATTTTTGAGCCAAATTTGAAGTGAGCTGTATTAAATACTGGCCAGAAAGATGGATGCTGGCCAGGTCCATACCAACAATTTCCAGAGAATAGCAGTAAATTACATTCGTCAGGGGGTTATAAAAGCAAAACCCACATACATACTTCTGCTTTCATCCAATCAGGGCCAAGCATACACCCTGACATATTTCCTGCCTACATACCTCCCACCTAGGTGTGACCAAGCAGTCATGTGCAGTTGGGACAACCAGCCTTGTTTACAGAAGTGAAAAACATGGCTTTTTTTTTATATGAACAACAGCCCTCAACACTCTAGGAAGTGGTCTGTCCTTGGGCAAGTGGAGCTTACAGGTTAGAGACATTTTGTTCTATAGATCTTTTAAAGCACAGTAATTTAAACTTAAAACGCAACTTTAGCCCTCACAGTGAGAGATGGAAACAGGAGACTCCTGGAAGCTTACAGGTCAGCTACCCTGGCAAGCACAGGGACCAGCAACAAGATGGAAGGCTAGGACCAACACCCGAGGTTATCCTCTGACCTCTTCATGCATGTCATGACATGTATGTGCACACTGATAATGGACGTGATATGGGAGTCTAAGCCAAATAAACCCTTTCTTCCCCTAGTTGGCTTTGACCAGTGTTTTTGTCATGACATGTATGTGCACACTCACACACATGAACTCACACACACATACACATAGAGAGAGAAATTAAAAACAACATACAGTTTGATGCTTAAGTTAGAAAAATAAAGAGGCCCTGAGCATGGTGATGCAGGCCTGTAATCTTAGTACTCGTTAGTTAGAGAAAGGAGGGTGGTGAATTCAAGGATAGCTTGGCTACACTGTGAGTTCAAGGCCAGTCTGAGATACACATGGAAACCCCTCTCTCGAGGGTCAGAGATGTTAGGTTATGAATCCTCACCTAACATACGTGAAGCTCACCTAACATATGTGAAGGTCTGGTTCATCTTTACAATGCCAAACAAATAAGTCATTGGAGGAAAAAATAAGAAAGCCTGTGGGAGTCCCCTCTGTGTGTTGCTTGTATTGGTTAATGAATAAAGAAACTGCCTCAGCCTGATAGGGCAGAACTTAGGTAGGTGGAGAAGACAGAACTGAATTCTGAGAGGAAGAAAGCAGAGTGAGAGGAATGCCATGGATCCGTGGCCAGAGGTAGACGTGCTGAAACTTAGTCAGTAAGCCACTGCCACATGACAATACACAGATTAATAGAAATGGGTTAAACTAAAATGTAAGAGTTAGCCAAGAAGAAGTTAGAGCTAATGAGCCAAGCAGTGTTTTAATTAATATAGTTTCTGTGTGGTTATTTTGGGCCAGGACAAACAAGTGGGCCCTCCTCCTTGCAACAGAAACGGCTTCCAATAAGACAACAGACATCTCCAAATTCTTCTCTGGAGTCAGGCCACACCTTGGAGTCTGGAGTGAGCCTGGTTGCTGCTTGGTCAAGGAGGCCTTAGGAATCTAGTTCAGTTTCTCCAGTTCTCCAGATTGAGAAACTAAAATAAGAGCCTGGAGGTGCGTGGCCAATACCATTCAACTGACCTGACAGAGTGTTGCCAGGAATGTGGCCTCTGACTCCTAACTACTCTTCCCCTCAGTCCTTGCTCTAGTGTGGTTTCTGTCTCTGTGACGAAAACACTGGTCAAAGGGTTTGTTTGGCTTAGACTCCCACATCACGTCCATCATCAGGGAAGTCAGGACAGGAGCCCGAGGTGGGAATGGAAGCAGAGGCCACAGAGGAGTGCTGCTTACTGGCCCGCCTCCCATGGCTTGCTCATCCTGCTTTCTTATTCAGCCCAGGACCACCAGCTTAGGAGTGGCACCACCCAAAGTAAACAGGACCCTCCCCCACCAATCATTAATCAAGAAAAGGTCCCCACAGATGTGCCTACATGTCCTTCTGATAAAGGCAATTCCTCAACTGAGAGTCCTTCCCTCTTCCAGGTGACACTAGCTTGTGTCAAATGGAAGAAAACTAACCAGTGCCATCCTAGTGGGGACGAAAGTCATGGCTCATGCCATTACCTGCCAAGGCTGGATCTGTTGTGTCCTCTCTTCGGTTCTTCTGCTTGCTGCTCAGTGTGGCTTCCTTAAGGGCCATGGCCTCAGTGCCACCACACAGGCTGATGCTGGTACAGGCTGTGGTTTCAGCTGGCCAGGGGACCTCAGAGGGTTTGCCTACCTGACTCTTGGCTTAAATGGGGGTATATCCTGCACTGTGCAAGTACCCAAAGGCCAGGCACACGACAAGACTCTGACACCCACTGTCTGTTGGCCTTTCTGGACCCCAAGGGCTGGGTTCCCTTTGTGGTACAGATCATTTCAGTGTGTCAAGTCATGTGAGATTATAAAAAGAAAATATATAGCCTTTCCTCAGAAAAATCCAACCTTAGTTTCTACACACAGAGCTATATATAACATTTCAAAGGTATTAGAGAGTCTCTGAGCCCTCAGGCTGGTCAGGTGGCATCATCCACCAGACTATACACTAACTTTCTCAAGAACCAAAAGGAAAAAGGAAAAAAGAAAGACAGACTTGAAAGGCATTCAGTTCCATGAGGATATTTCTGAAAATATTCTTTTTATCTACAAGTTTTTATTCTTCAAAACTCTCTGATAGTGAAGCAGTGTACACAGGGAACAATAGGCAGTCAGGACTGTCTTCCTCACACCAGAGGGGTAGAGGCGAATCCAGATGGTACTCGAATGTGTCATGGTAACACAGGCCCTGACTTCCGTACTCAGAACTCCCTTTAAGCTTCTGGGGCCAAACTCCCCTACGGCTCTCCACCTAGCCTTTCTTAATTGCCTCTGCCTGCTCAGGTTAGCTCATTCATCTGTGCCCAGGCTCTTGCCAGGGTTCTTGCCATCTGGCTGATGACCCAACACCATATGTCCCCAGCAGGATGTGAGTACCCACCCTTTGCTGGAGTCCAGACCTACCCATCATGAGCAGCCTGGCGGCCCAGTGTGCGGCTCACTTCCTGGTGACCCAGCGATCTGCCTGAGTCTGCAGAAAGCACATGGCTGAGGCCACTCCCACTTTGGCTGAGCCTGTGGTAAATGGTAAACAGGTGTCAGGGCACCATTTAAGTCACCAGGAACCTTGCGCTTGGCAAGAGCTAACTGTTGTCTTGCACAAAGGCACAGATGCTATCTGATTAAAGAGCCGATAACCATACCTTCTCTAGCAACTTCGTGGGCTAATTTACCCAGAGTCTCACCTAGCACCACCTCCATTTTCTCAGTGAGTGATTTCAGAAGGGAAAGAACACTATGAAGTGTGATGTCAAAAGCACACGGTTAGCACCGTTAGCAGCCAACTCTGTTTTCATGTTTTATGTCGTGGGGAACACAATTGTGTAGATTACCTTGTGTGCTGATGGGTGACAGGGAGTTAAAGAGGAGGAGGAGGAGGTGGGGAGACCAAAAGAAGAGAAGACTCCCAAACAGTGGAGTGCAGACTCATGGTGCAAAATCATCACGTATTTCAGCGCCTCGCTCTTGCTTAAGCTACAGTGATTCACCGGCAATTTCAAATGGTCTGTGCCTTTTCCTATTTATACAAAAAATTAGATCCAGATGGCTGAGTTAACGGATACATCTTTTTTCAGGCTAGGCCTTTTTGTAGCTCAGTGGTAGGGTGCACTAGTTCCTGGGTTCAACCCTGGGCACTCTAAAACCTGCAGGGGTGGGGAGTGGATTGGGGAGTAGACTTCCCAGAAGCGAGGACAAGTTGTTGTTTGCTTTCAAGCCCACTTCTTTAAGCTTGAAAAATAACTTCAATGCCAATGAGAAATGTTGAATGCTGAGCTAGTTGACTGTTGGCTTAAGCATACATTAACCATGTGAATTAAGTAGGCAAACAAATACATATTTGGGATCCGTAAAACACCTTCTGCATAATCCCAGCAAATTAAGAGAAAATCCCGGTTTCTCTTTTTTCTTTTTTAACATGTGTGAGTCATGTAACCTGGCGCAGTTACTGAGACTAACAGTGACAATCTGGCATTGATTTACAATGCTGGTTTGCCGATTGCAATTTAATCTCGTTCCCTTTGACTTTGCACTGGGCTTTTCTTCATATGTGTAAGGAAAAAGCTTGATTCCGCAGGAAAGATCAGGTAAGATCAGAAAAATTGCACAGGCTACCGCTATTTCTTTTTCCTTTTTTTTTTCCTTTTGGTTTTTTGAGACAGGGTTTCTCTGTGTAGGCTTGGATAACCTGGAACTTCCTCTGTAGACCAGGCTGGCCTCAAACTCATAGCCATCTACCTGCCTCTGCCGATCAAACGCTGGGTTTAAAGGCATGCGCCACTATCGCCTGACTTCTACAGTTATTTCTTAATAGTTAATATTTTTAAAAATATTTTTCTAAATTTTGAAAGCAAAATATAATTACATCATTTCCTCCCTTCCCTTTTTCCTCTCTCCAACCCCTTCCATGTACCACCACTTTTCTCTCTCTCAAATTCATGGCCCCTTTTAAAAATTGTATATGAAGTGTATATATATAATATATTACTTGTATGTATATGATTTCAAGGTCGACCACTAAGTATTGGATAACCAGTTGGGGGACTCTTCTCTGGGGAAGATTATTTTTTTTCCACTCCTAGCATTCCTCAGTTGTCGCAATTCTTGTCTAGGAGATTTCTGCCTTCCGTGTGAATATATCATTGGTCTCACCTTTCTTCAGCTCTTCTTTATGAAGCCATATTGTTTCAACTTTACGGATGTAGCTCTCCTGACGTTTCTAGAAGATCCCACAGAAGACCTTCTGGTACCCTCTGGCTCTGACAATCTCTCTGCACCCTCTTCTGAAATGTTCCCTAACCCGCAGAAACGGGAGTTGTGTTCTAAATGTATCACTTGGGGCCAGGCACCCACAGTCACTTGTTCCCTGCATTTTGATGGTTATGGTTTTCTGTAATGGTCTCCATCTGCTGAGAGAGACGGTGCTTTGAAGAGGGGCGAGAGCTGCATTTATCTGTATAAGAATAGCTATTTGGAATGCAGTGAGGAATTACACTGCTTCCCTAAAGTAGTAGTTGTGAGGTCTCTAAGATCTACCGCCCCACTAGCCCCCGGGCATTTGGCTGGGTTTCCAGTCCCAGGCTTTGCCTCCCTCTTGGCAGGCAAGCCTTCCAGCCAGTTGAGAGCTGCTGGTTGCCGCCAAGACGCTGGCGCTCCTCGACATTATTGTGCCTTGCTGGTGGCTGTTCCGACTAGAGTTCTTGGAGGTTAAGGTCACTGAAATACAACTGGGTCCTGGAGCCAGAGAGCCAGTTTTGGAATTAGGAAAATGCACCGTCTTTCTGCCTGGCAGCTGGGCTGCTATTTATTTTCTCTAGAATTCAATTTCCTCATGGTCCCATGAAAGGGAAGGAGTGGCTAGTTCCTGCCTAAGATCTTTTTCCTCCTCCGAATTTCCGAACTTTAGAAATCAGTCTGAGCAGCCGTTTGGATTTTTCTGCTCTACTTAAAGTATCTTTCCGATGCTTTGCATCCAGAGAAAGAGTTCTTTGCCTCATCAGAGCAGGAGGAGAGGATGAATGGGTCAACACTGGCCATCCAATAAACGGCTCCTCCAAGCCAGCCACAAAACATACGGTAATCTGTGTATTGCCTGAGATGTGTACAGGCAGGAAAATTCAGCCATCAGAGACTCCCCTTAGCCCAGCTACTATTGGCTCTTATCCTAATAGCCTGTTTCTATAGTACCCATGAGCAAAAAATCTCTATTTTTTCCAGAAAGGAACCAAAATACCCCCCAGAAGGTATTAGAAAGGATTCAATGTTCACATTGGAAAAGGAACCGAGATCCACCCATCAACAATCTCGAACACTACTCTCCCTAACAGCTAGTCACAGAAAGGTCAGAATCCCCATGATGTTTGATACACCAGTGTCACAGACACCTAAGTTATGAATTAGGGACCATGAGGATGGATATGACTCTGCTTCTAGTTTCTGGTACTCCAGATGCATTCAGCCAAAAGTTAGTTTTGAAGGGTAAAAGCATACAACTGTAGAGATACGAATTTATTTCATCAGGGATTAGCAAGAGAACACTGGGTATTGTGCCAGCTCAAAGAGGAGTCCCGAAGGCTGAGAGCGGATCCCAGACACTGCTGAATTATTTATGCTCTTGGAGTTTGGTTCTGATTCTGACTGTGCTCTGGTTCTTCCCTCTTGAAGTGAGAAGGTATTTAATTTAATTTCGACTTTTACAGGAGCCCACAGTTGAAAACTTTGAACTTTCAAAGGAGATTTTGGGTTCTTTAAAGAGACTGGATAGTTTAAAGATACTGGAGTTTTAATGTGTTTGAATTTGTAGGACTGTGGGACTTTTAAAGTTATTTATGTTTTATATTGCCATGTTCATATTAACATTCCATCTTGGGGATAAAGGAGAAAGGAAAGGTTCTAGCTGAAAAGTGATGTGTTTGTGTGTTAAGTTGACAAGGGGTCGGTTTTACTGGCTAATTTTATGTTAACTTGACTCAAGCTAAAGTCATCAGAGAGGAGGGTGTCTCAATTAAGAAAATATCTCCTTAAGATCCAGTTGTAGGCGAGCCTATAAGGCATTTTCCCGGAGAATGATTGATGGAGGAGCGTTAAGTCCATCGTGGGTGGGGCCGTCCCTGGACTGGTGGGCCCGGGTTCTATGAAAGCAATCTGAGCAAGCCTCCACGAGCCAATCAGTAAGCTACACCCCTCCATGGCCTCTGCATCAGCTCCAGGTTCACGCACTACTTGACTTCCTACCCTGACTTCCTTCAATTATGAACAATGATATGGAAGTATAATCCAAATAAACCCTTTCGTCCCCAGCTTACTTTTTGGTCATAGTGTTTCATTGCAGCAATGGTAACCCTAACTGAGACATCTTCCAAAACCATTTTCTCCAAAAAGTGAGTTTTCATTTAAATTTCCTTCCAGTTACTTTTTATACAAATGCAAATTTTAATGAATTTATACTAAAATATGCAAAAATTATTTTAAATTTTTGCTTACGTGTGCATGTGCGTTTGTGTGTGCGCATGTGTATGCCTTTTATGTGCTGGTGCTACGGATGCCAGAAGGCACTGGATTCCCTGGAACTGGAGATACAGCTGTGAACTGCCTGGTGTGGGCACTGGGAACCAGCCTTGGTACCGAGGAAGAGCAGTGCCTGCTCTTAACTGCCGAGCCTCCTTTGCAGCTGTGTAAATGACTGCTAAGAATCTCCCTTTAATTTGCAGGACAGGTGTTTCCCCCACATTGTTTTTTGTTGAATATTTTCATTTTAATTAGTACAAAGAATTAATGTTAAAAAGGCCAATAGTTATAGATAACTTATATACTATTCCCTTCTAAATGACTATGGCAAATGCTTTCCATTTTTCCCAAAAGTGGCATAGTAAACGACATTCCTATGGCTCTCAGCTTTCTGTCCTTTGTTTCATTTGATTCTCCTGAAGCCTGGGTCCCAATTGTTGTTGTTTCGCCCTTTAAAGTGTGTGTCAGTTTCTTTCCTCTCACTGTGACCCCCTGACAGAAGCTGCTTGAGGGCAGAGAGGCTAAGGTCGGTCAACTCTTCCCGACAGTGCAGTCCATCCATAGCAAGAAAAGCATGGGAGCTGGGGTGGCTTTATCCTTGGGGATGGGAGCCTGTGGCTCAGATTCACATCTCAGTGCACCAGGAAGCAGAGAGCTAG
Organism: Neodon shergylaensis; assembly: GCA_025134845.1. Classification (NCBI taxonomy): domain Eukaryota; kingdom Metazoa; phylum Chordata; class Mammalia; order Rodentia; family Cricetidae; genus Neodon; species Neodon shergylaensis. Next base: position 36,718,209 of record JABTXL010000002.1, on the reverse strand, counting down.
GGCAGGGTTGAAAATGGCTGTCCCTTTCAAGGCCCACCCCAAGCACCCCACTTCTGCTAGCTGGTCTATAGTCTCAAAGGTTGCACAAGTTCCCAAGACAGCTCCACTAGCTAGGAGCCAACTGTTAAACACATGAGAATGAAGGGGATATTTCAGACTCAAACAGTAACATGGTTGGAGAAAATCTCCAAGAGATAACAAAGTGGTCTGTGTTGGAACTCAGAGCCTGGTGGCCTTAGGACCATGACTGGTACCCAGGACTTCCAGGGAGGCTAGGACCCCGTGCTTTGCTTGTCTTGGGGATGACACATTGCTCAGTAGCTTCTACTACCGACGCAAGTATCCATGTTGACACGCAGGGCTCTATAACTTCATGGGTACAGTCCAGCTATCTCCATGGGGGAGCTGAAACAATCTAGAGACATCCTTTCTCCAGAGATCTTATCCATCGTTATCTGCAGTTGCTCTGCTGAGAGGCATTCCTCTCTGGCTCAGTGCCTTTTGGTGTTTAAAGGGTCCGTCTTAAAAAACCCCACACCACTGAGAATGAAGACTTCATCAACAAGGTCTGGCTAATTCATATAAAGAAGGTTGCATCTCAGCCCTTGATGGAGGCACCATTTCCACAGACCTCTGTTGTTTTGGTTGTGTCCCTCCCCCACTCTCACTGAATGGAGTTGGATCCCCATCGCTGGGTAAAGGCAGTTGTGTTTATAATGTGGCCACTGATGGTGATCTTTCTAGTGTCGGGATTGAGTCAATGGAGTCCCACAGGATTAGGACTCAGCGGGAAAGCCCGCACTCTTTCTCTTCAAAGGTCACTTTGGCAGGCCTGATAGAAGGCAGAAACTTGGCTCCCTGGAGATGATTGTTTTGATTGGGCTAAGCTACCAAAATGCACAAGGGGCTTCACCACATACAGCCTGTGGTTTTATGTAGGGAGGTCTGGAATTTTTAGGAGAAAGGGCCTATCTGGAGAACTGGGTCACTGGAGTATCTTATACCTGGCCCCTTTGTACTGTTTTCTCTCTGCCTTTCCATCATCAACAGCTTTTTCTACCACATCCTCAGGATGCGTGCCCGCTTAGTCCATCAGCTATCCAATAAGTGCTGATGGACTTCTCACACTGTGGATCAATGATGAATCTTCTGCCTCCAGAAGCTCCTAGAGTGTGAAGAGCACCAGAGAAGCAGGCAGACACAGATCCTGACAAGGACCAACAGCTCCAAACAGAACAGACACGACTATTGGTAGACTGAGTGCCAAGGTTGTCCTAGGAACAGAAGGAGGCTTAGGTGTGTCTGGAATCCTTAAAGGTGGGGGAAAACATTACTTCTCCAAGAGGAAAATTAACCATTTTGTTCTCTAGTGAGCTCTTCAATACTCTTTGTTAAGTATCTATAAAATGTGCTTCCTTGTCGGGTGGTGGTGGAGCACGCCTTTAATCCTAGCACACAGGAGGCAGAAGCAGGCGGACCTCTGTGAGTTCGAGGCCAGCCTGGTCTATAAGAGCTAGTTCCAGGACAGACTCCAAAGCTATAGAGAAACCCGGTAGAAAAACCTACAGAGAAAACAAAACAAAAAACAACACAAACAAACAGCAAAATGTGCTTCCTTCCAGGTTGCTGGGTATGAGACCAACAAGAATAAACCACAGTGAAACATTTTTCATTGACCATTCTAGGTAAAGTCCAGGACTGAAAACCAGATGAATGAAAGGAGGTCCCATCGTCCCTACGTCACACTCCATGATGTAACCGAAAAATCAGGGATTATTTTTCTCCTTTTCTCTCGTGTCCCATCAGAACACTGCCTCGACCTCTGAGGCAGATGTGGTTAGCTGATTAGAGAGGCTATAAACTATGTGTTTGACTTTGTCTTTCTGTTTTGGTCAGACTGACTAGCAGCAACAAGACATGATCTGTGCACTGGAAAGCGGTGTGGGGTCTGTTGTGCTGGGGTACCTTCTAGAAGCTGAAATGCTAAAATCTATACACTTAAAAACAAGCAGTGTCTACAGGATGCCAAAAAAAAAATCCCAGAGGGTTCAGACTGATTACATGACAAAGGCATATTTGGCCAACAAATCAAAGTTTTGTTCTACATGAATGCCAAACATCTGGATATTCGGAGGCGGCAGTTTGGCATCCTGTGGGCCACATAGAAGCATTTTATACCACTGTGGCCAGAAGTTGCCTGTGTCTGATCTCACCGCTTCAAAGACCCAGTCCCCAGAACATTGTTGATCAAATGTGGTTTGCTCGGAGGTCAAGTAGCAATGTTAATGGGAATTGAATTGCTCCTTGGGATTGCAGCCTGAAGAGTAGGCGTGAGACAGATTTATGAGGGAGACCAAATCTCTGCAGTGGAGCACTGGAGGAAAGAAAGGAAGTAGTGTGGAAGCCAGGGTCAGAACGATGTCTCCTCATGGCCCATACACACTATTTTGGGGAAGAGGCTGCATCAACAGCCTTCATTGACTGTGGTTTGCATTATTCACTGAGCACAGAGGCATAGGAAGAGCACAGAAGCCATGGTTAAAAGATATGGTTGGGGATGACAACGCCCTTCAGCAGGTGAAGGGCTCACCTATCCTGCCCCAAAGCACGAATTCATCTCCAGCCTTTCAAAAATGGGCATGGTGCCGCAGGCCTGTAATCCTAGCCCTGAGGAGGAGGAGGGCGGCAGGAGGATTGGAAATTCAAGCTGCTCAGTGAGTTCGAAGCCAGCCCAGGGTACATGATAAGCATAGCATTGTTGAAAAATAACACTAGTAATAACATTACTATTATCAGACAGTATTATAATTATAAACTATATTGCTGTACATGACATCATGTAATAATATTAATGATTACCTGGACTTTGCTCCTAGCTGTACCACCTGGAAGTTTCAGTGACCACTATGTAATGGGCAAAATGGAGATTGACCTAGCTCTCCTAGAAGACTGTGGAGAGCCTCAAATATGATGGTTGAAAACTCCTTGTAAACATGAATGTAATACCTACTTACAGTGCCATCAACAGCACTTGATCTCCAGTTTGCTATTGGGTTAAACAATAAAGCAATTAACTTCTTACACTAAGTTCTTCAGAGGGGTCTTTGAAGAACTGGGGTTCCCAGAAAGATACTGGGAAGCAGAGCGCTTACCGGAGAAAAGCCTGAGCTTTGGGGAAGAACAGATATGGGTTTGGATTCTGCCCTTACTGGGAGCTGAGCATCACGGGGTCAGTTATGTCTTTGCTGTGCAGCTGCCCCTGGGAGAGGTTGAAAGGGCTAAGGAGATCTCTTTGGCCAAGCACTGTAATGGGTTCAAAACCAATGGTAAGATGTCTCCAGTATTCTACGAGTGAGCTGAGTGCCAATGAAAGGGTTCAAGTGGAGAGTGGTGGAGGCTGGTGAAGAAAGAAACCATGGCTCTCCAAGGTGCTGACAGGGTCTGTGGGGGTTGAAAAAAATGACCTCTATACTGCCTTTCCATGCAAAATTTCTTTTTCTTTTCTTTCATTCATTCTTCTCTTTTCCTTTGACACTGTTTTTACTATGTCGCCATGCCTGTCCTAGAAATCACAATATGGACCAGGTTGACATCAAACTCATAGAGATCTGCCTGCTTCTGTCTTCTGAGGGCTGAGATTACAGGCATTGCCATCAGACCCGGCTTGCCTTGCTTTTTATCTTGTTTTGTTTCAGCTTGGTGTGTGTGTGTGTGCACATGGACAAGTGTGAACATGTGTGCAGAGGCCAGAAGACTGGTATCATTCCTTTCCCTCTCTCCTTCCTGCCCTTCTTTCTTTCTCCTCAGACAACGTCTCTGAATGGTCTAGAACTCACAGAGAAGGCTATGCTGACAGCCTGTGGATGCCAGAGATCCATTTTTCTCTGCTTGCCTAGCTCTGGGATTATAAAGGTTCACCCCACCAACCAATTCAGCAAGCTTTTTACATTTGTCCTGGGGGTCAAACTTGGACCCTCATGCTTACATGACCAACACTTTACCATCCAAGCTATGTTCCCAGCTCTCCTCCCAGAGTTCCTATGAGCGCTGACAAAACACATATAATTGCAGGGAAAAAATGAATTTGATTCTGAGAAAAGCCATTTCTTCATAGGCAGTATGAAGAGCTATGTACATGAGAGTAACCTTAGAAACCAGGCTCCAGGGCTTTTTATTGGTGCAGAATCCAGAGCATTGTTTAACAAAACCCAACACAAACAACTAGCAGCTTGTTCAGGATGCCCCGGGCTTTCAAGTGTCAGGGTTTCAACTTCTGCTCTTAGTGATTTGGCTGTAGTACCAGATAAGGGACCACAGGATCTTGTTGGCAAGTCGGAAGAATGAAAATGTAACGCTTAGCAGCAGCCATGAGCCCTAATCTGGGTTGTAATTGCTGGCAGAACAGATAAAGATAACTTTGGGGTGGAACTGTCAATGATTCTCACTTTGCAAACAAAACACTATTCTTCCGGGTAAACTTATCTTTTAGGAGAGAATAGGAGCCTCTTGGCTTTGCACATTGTGTCAGGAAAGGGAACAGCTGGATGATGGAAACCGAGCCCAGAATGTAGACCCACACACTCTCTTTAGTAAATGTAAATCTCTTTGTTAGCGGTTCAGTAAACTTCAAACTCCTACAAATCCTGAAAACTCTTTCCCCCTCTGTTGGATGACAAAAATTTTCCTGGGGAGACACAACATGCACATTTGCTCACCCCAAATAGGGATCCCATGAAAGTACAGAAAGCACCAAAGTCCAACTTGGTGAACCAATGATTTTTATTGGGGTTAGTTACAGGACTCAAAGGCAGCTGCACCCAAGCCCGTCCCAGCATGAGCAACAGCTCACAAGAGCTAGGAATCTGGAGCACACTGCACAGCCTGCAGGTTGGAGAGTGTTCTTCCCAGGGGCCTCAGCTGGTTTAGATCTCTTTGGCAACTCGGCTGGTTTCTGCTTCTTCCAGGTACCGGGTGTGGTGGGTGGCAGAGTCTGTGCAGTTTGGCTTGTCTGTGAGTGAGCGTCCAGCAGCTTTACGGCTTCTTTTGGGAGGAAGAGGCTTAGTGAATCTGGCAGGTTTCAGGAACTTCCTGAAGCCATTTTGAGTTGTTTACCTCCCTGCTTAAGAGCTTCCCTGTGGGATGGAATGTTATACAGCTCTCTCTCTCTCTCTCTCTCTCTCTCTCTCTCTCTCTCTCTCTCTCTCTC
>JABTXL010000002.1:36699888-36712993 GCA_025134845.1 Neodon shergylaensis | reverse complement strand
CTCTCTCTCTCTCTCTCTCTCTCTCTCTCTCTCTCTCTCTCTCTCTCCCTTCTCTTTCTTTCTCCCCAGCCAGCCCATTTGCTGTAGGCTGAGCCCAAAGCTTGGCACATGTAGGCCCTGGCTGTCTTTTATCTTTTGAGACCAGGTCATATAAGTTGCCCAGGTTGCCTTGAACTCACTCTCTAGCCCAGGCAGACTTTAAACTTCTGGTTCTCCTGCCTCAGTCTTCCATGAAGACACAATTACCAGCACGCACCACCGAAACCTTGTCCCCATTTAGTCTTAGCTTGTGGCAGTCTCAGTCCATTGCAAAGCCTTCTGTATGCCTCACTGGACGTGGGCCACCTGCTGCTACAGTCGACCTCTTCCCCTGGGACACCAGGAACTGTTGACTGCTGGCTCAGAGTTGAGCTTGGCCACACCGAGAGTTAAAAAGATGGGGAGAATGAGGGTAGGTTATTTCTTCCTACCCATCCGTCTCATATCCTCTCCTTGAGTTTCAGATACTTCCTGTTATGAGCAATCCAACCCTATGTCTTTCTGGGGACTCTGTCTGATACACATGCTGCTTTATAATGGATTATAACCAGAAATGACACAGTCACTCCGAGGCCTAGATAATAGTACACGCCTTTAATACCAGCACTCGGGAGGCAGAAGCAGGTGGAACTCTATGAGTTTGATGCCATCCTGAGCTACAAGTTCCAGGATAGCCAGGGCTACACAGAGAAACCCTGTCTCAAAACAAACAAACAAACAATAAACAAAACGAAAAAGCAAAAATTTGTTGAGAAGCTAGAGCCTCTTAAGGGGCCAGGGTTGCTGTTTGGAGGCAGCTCAGGTATTTGGCCAGCCTCAGGGGAAAGCCACCTTCCTGTCCTTGTGGCATAAGCAGGGAGTGCTCTTCTGCCAGGTTAAGCTCCGAGGTACAGGGTTCCTTTTGTTAATGCAGCATAGCTGGAGTTATGCCAACTAATCCGCTTGCCTCCTCCAGTTCTTATTATCTACTCTGAAGTAACTCATTTTATTAATCCCCTCTTTACAGCAGAGAAAGAGGAGGAATAGAGAGTATCAGTGCCTCCCAGTGAGCTCTGGAGAACCGGAGCTGGATTTTGAACCCAGATTATTCTGACTCTAAAGCCCAAACTCACAGGGCCCAGTGCATTTCCTCTAACCAGCCTCCCCCTAGAAGTGGGATGATGTCTCTTCTTCATGCTTAGAGTTTTTCAGATGGAGGCTTCTTAAGGGTCAATGATGCACACACTTTCCTATAAGCTGGAAACTCACAACAGCCCTATTTCCATGCGTAAATCCACACCTGCCGAGAAGGGCGCAGGCTTTCATTTCTTCCCCAATACTCAGAATGCTGTTCTTGTAGGAACAGTATACTGTTCCTTTAATGAAAGAAAGATCTGTAATAAAAATGATATTAATAGCTTTCTCCCTGTTATTTCTGCTGCAGACATTTCTTCAGGAAGACTGGGGGGGGGTCATTAATAGTTATTTATTTTAAAATATGACTCAGTACCTTTAATGCCACCAAATTACACTCTTAAAATGATAAAAAAATAATAAACTTTATATCCTGTATACTTACCACAATCGAAAAAGCTTTTAAAAAACAACAACAAATCCATTATTCTTTGGCCAGCTGGGTAGCTACAGCTGAGACCTGAGACTAACAATCTGTTTTGATCTCTGAGACCCACAGGATGGAAGGGGAGAATGGAACCCCACATGTTGCCATCTGACTGCCCCCCCCTTTGGCACACACACTCCCCCTGTGCTAAATAAATAAATGTAAACACTTTTAATTAAAAATTGAACAACCTGATTCATCCCCTTGGATGGAGGAAGGTGCAGGCACTAGGTTTGCTGTGCAGTATGTGCTTTGGAAAGTACACGTCGGGTGTGTTTCCAGGGTTCATTATCAGCTGGAGGAAACCGGCTTCGTCTCTTGCAGGAAGAAATCACTGACTGTGGGTCAGATCAGTTCCTTGCATTCAACCGTAATGGCTTTTTTCCTGGTACCAGAGGAAACTCAGCAACTTGGTGACTTCTGGAATTTTGTGTATAGGAAGGAAAAGCCGACAAGGTTTTGGTTGCCCGAACCGGAAGCGTAGCCCGTTGAGCTTGCCTGGAACAATGAGGCGAGAGAAGTCCTTTCCCCTCCTAAGCTGGAGAAGTCATAGCTCAGCAGTTTGGAGTCCCTGGCTCTGCTGTGGGCGTGCACAAAGGCTTCCATTCTGGTGCACACACTCTGTTTTCTTATAACCAGCGGCCCCTGGTTTCCTTCAAAGAGCTTCAATAGCTCTGGGGTGGGGCTCTGGATGTGGAATCCATCTCGTCCTCTTGGATGCATCAGTGATCACACCAAGGCTTGGAAAAGGATGGAGGAGCTGACTTGGAAAAGCCAACAGCCTCTCAGAGGAGTGTCTGAGCCAATGCACAGTTTCCCAGTCTTTGTTTTGTTAGACGAAGTAGAACTTTGGGACCAGACCCTCTGTGCGGGATCAGGAGATAAAGCAGGCAGGGAAGGGGCTGGGTGGAGGGGACTTTCGTGATTATTATTTGCTGCCAACTGAGCTTGACTTCACTTGGTGGTCACGGTGTCCAAATGGCAAGGCCACACCGCCCTGTCCCTACTTTCCCACTAAGGATGACACCCACTTACATAAAGAGGATGAGAGAGCTCCATCCGGTAGCATCGTTTTACCCTATGGATTTAGGAACTGTTCCTTCTCCACTAACCAACCCAATCTGTTTCCCATCCTTCCTACCTGCTATTCCCTGAATCCTGGTCCCCATGGACTTGTCAAGCTAAGCATCCTCACCTTCTTTCTTACAGGGGATTTGACCAACTCCTGTCATTGGAGGAGTGGGGTGTTTCCACTGTGGCCTTTCTCTCCCATCTCCTTCCTTGTTGCTTCTACAGTGATGAGGTGATGTGTGGGTAGTTGAGGACAGAGGAGAGTGTGCATTCTAACCTGTGTGGTTGGCATTGGGAGTAATATTGACACATGGATGAGACAAAGAAGGCCAAAGAAGGAAGAAAGTTGGAGAGAAGTTTGGCATGCTAATTTAGAAAACATGCATGCGTATTACAGTTACATCCACCAGCCTGGAGTTAGGAAAGGGATTTTCTTTTTCGTTCTTTTTTTTTTTTTTTTTTGGTTTTTTGAGACAGGGTTTCTCTGTGTAGCTTTGATGTCTGGTGCCTAATACTCTTGTAGACCAGGCTGGCTTCGAACTCACAGAGATCCAGCTGCCTCTGCCTCCCATGTGCTGGGATAGGGATTTTTGAAAGGAACTAACCTTCCAATGCTGGGAGACAGAGCCAGGCAAATCTCTGGGGCTTGCTGGCCGCCAGTCTAGCCTATCAGAGAGCTCCAGTTTCACTGAGAGACCTTGGCTCAGGAGGAAGATGATCAAGGATCACCAGAAGTGGGCATTTGTGAATGCATACCTGTACACACACATCCTTGCACATGAACACTCACACGCGTGAACACTTCCACACATATACATTACACACTACCAGACACGCACCTGCATACACACTCTCACCACACCATACACACACTCTCGTGACTGTTCCAGTTCCCTGTTCTTCCTGATGGAGAAATTCAAGGGGCCGGCGGAGTAAGGACAAAAGTGGCCTCCAAGGCAGGCTCTTCACTAGAGGAATCAGATCTGCTCAGTGGTTCCTGGATCCCAACACCACCACTTGGAGGTTAGATGAGAAAGGCATCTCTGCTGGTTGATGCTTTTGTGGTAAACACAGAGAGAATTCCAATCGCGAAAACCATGGTGTGCATGTTCTTCCAGGACAAGTGACTTCACTCTGCCTTTTATCTTTACTTTTCCTGTTTGGTGGATTCTTCTCTTTATTCTTAGCAGTTCTTCTCTTGGGATCTTATCTGGCTCAGATGTAGAAAAAATCCAGACCGCAGTCTGTGAGGTCTCCTTGTTGATTTGGAGACAGAAATCAGAGCCCTGAGTCCTTAGGTCATCTGGACACAGACTAGAGGCTCCGATAAATGGATTCCAAATGCTGCACAGCCTGCAAAACAGTGCCTGGTGATAAGCCGGGGGAAGGGTTTCTGTGACGCGCGGGCCGCTCAGTGAAGCATACCAGCTAGGCAAATGACCTGGAGTCTCTCTGCTTGTGTGTGTGTGTGTGTGTGTGTGTGTGTGTGGTGCACACACTCATGTGTGCACAGATGCACTCATGCCACCGTACTGGTGTTCTGGTCAAACAACAACCACAGCCTCACCTTCCCCCTTGAGACAGGATCTGTGTTAGTTGCCTGTCTCGGGCAGTCTGGCCCCAGGCTTCCAGAGATCCCTTGCCTCCACCTCCCACCTTGCCCTACGAGCACGGGCATAGCAGATGTGCACTGCAACCACAGGGTATGTGGGTGCCTGGGACTTGACCTCAGGCCCTCACACTTTTATGACAAGTGCTTTGCACAGTAGATCATCTCCCCATCTCGTTCTACTTTTCTTAATCAAAAGATATTCATGTACATTTCATCCTCTTTTTTTTTTTTTTTGAGACAGGGTTTCTCTGTGTAACAGCCTGTAGACCAGGCTGGCCTTGAACTCACAGAGATCCACCTGCTTCTGCTTCCCAAGTGCTGGGATTAAAGGCGTGCGCCACCACCGCCCGGCTTCATCCTCTTTTTCATAAAGGAAAAAAAAACTGAATTATTATCCTATATACACATTGTTCTTTAGTCTTCTTTGCACAAAGGCAAAACTGGTACTTTGCTTTCGTCTACATCCACACAGTAATCTTCCTTAACCCCTGTGAAGAGACAACATTACCTCTCTGTGGAGAGACACACATTACCTCTGTGGAGAGACACACATTATCTCTCTGTGGAGAGACACACATACCCCTCTGTGGAGAGACACACATTACCCCTCTGAGAAGAGGCTTGCAAAGACAAAAATGTGACAAGAGAGAAGAAAATGCTCCTGGGGGCCTGAGATTGCATAGCTCTAATTCTGGGGACAGCGCAGGAGACTCAGAAAGCTTCAAGGTGGTGTTGACACTAAGGCTGGGATGTCCAGGATGAGTAGGAGTGTGACAGGCAGCATGAGGCCAGAAAGGCGTTTCTGGTGACAGAAACAAGAAGAAAGGCCGGAGAGAAGCATGGTGGTTTTCAACCTGTGGGTTGTGACCCCACTAAGGGTCAAACATCAGATATCCTACATATCAGATATTTACACTACAATTCATAACAGCAGCAAAATTACAGTTATGAGGTACAAACAAAAATAATGTTATGGTTGGGGGTCACCACAACACAAGGAGCTGTATTAAAGGGTCGCAGCATCAGAAAGGTTGAGAACCACTGGTGTAGCATGTGTGAGGGTTGGGGGATGGGGTGGGAGAAAAGGAAGAGGAGAGCTGGGGCCAGATGTGTGATGGTCTGAGGGCCAAAAGGAGTCCAGATGTTATCTTAGGGCTAGTGATACAATGGAGAGGGTTTCCATTAATAATTGCTGTCTTCATTATCATCTAAAACTGGGCCAATGAAATGGTTCCTTGGGGAAGTGCGCTTGTTGCCAAGTCTGACGGACTTGAGTTCAATCCTTGGTGAAGGTGTAAGTCACAAACAATTCCACACCAGTTTGGAATTATGATTAATAGGATGGTTATTGATTTAAGGGAGAAAAACTTACAGATCACCGTCCCAGACAACAGCCCTCTGCGCAATCAGGAAGGGAGCCTAGTCGCCAGAAGCTGAGCCGGAAGCCAGAGAGAGAGTGTGGAGGGAAGCGGCCGCTTTTTTAAAGAGAGAGAGACCACGCCCCAATGGACTGGTATCTCAGCGGCTATTGGCTGAAGGAGCCGAAGGAGCTCCAGCAACACCTTGGGACTTCCTCAAGCTGTTCTCTGACTGTCACACGTGTAGGATGACTTGTCCACAGGCAAGCATGTGCACACAGTAAACACGTAAATGTAATACATGTAAAAGTAGTTGAAAAAAATCCATAACGTCTATCACTGAGAGAAGACAATCTCCACCTAATATTGTCCCCTGAGGCCCCTCCCTTCTGAGTAGGTCACTCGTGCTCAGTTTCACCATTTTACTCAGGTCTCCACAAGCTTTTTGGACCAAGTGGGACGAGGACTTTGATCCATTCTGTGATTCCCCAGGATCTTATAAAGACTTTAAATAAAGATTGTCATGACACGGCGAATTGAACCAAAGGACACGCAACCAGATTTTACTAAGTCTTGATTCAACAGAAATAAGCAAAGAGGTGGCTAACTCGGTTTCTAAGATGCAGCTGGCCCTTAGCATGTAAAGGCCTGACCCTGTCCAGCTGTGAGCCTGTGGAGCACACCTGGGTGCTGCTTGTGTGGAAATAGGGCCGGAGAGACTAGACACGGGAGACATGTTTAGCGTACACTGGATAGATTGTCTCTCTATTTCCTTCAGCAAGGGGAAGGCTCTCGGGACCAGGGTGCGTGCTGTGCAGTCCTACTCCCAACCGGACTATTCCTCAAGTAAGCCAAGATGCTTTTCTGACATGAAGACTTACAACTTGGAGAACAGGCATAAATACTGAAAATCCTTTAAACTGATTCCACCATGGCGGTGCTTTGAAGAGATAGCATTACCTTCCTGGCTTCGGTCAGAAGCATCCACGTCCTATCTAAACATTTAAATAAAGAGCTGACTTTCAGTGAGTGGGTGGAAGGCTCTGTGTCGAGGTATAGAGAACAGAGACAGACACACAGAGCAGTCAAAGAGAGTGGAGAAGGAAGCAGATTTTTCAAGAAGGATGCTGTGGTTGTTAATATTGCTTGTCAGCTAAAATTCCAGAAGAGACCTTCCTCTGGGCATGTCTATAAGGGGTATTTAGATTGGATCCACTGAGATATGAATATGCATGAGCTGATAAAATGTGAATTATGGGTGCATAAGGCTGGTTACTTTTAAATCATAAAGAAGTGGGTATCAGAATGGCTCCTGAAGTCCCCAGAAAGTTTGAGGGCTCAGAAAGGACCCTGTGGGGTGCAAGGACTCATATGTCCAAGGACCTGGGCTGTGTGACATTGTTATTGTGAGATTCCTTCAGGGCAGAAACAGTGGTATTTTCTTATCCAGCTGTGCCTGTTCTCTGAGCCCAGGATTCAGCTCTTTCAGGAATGGCTCGATCCTGTCTCCAAACCTGAGACCCAGGTGCTAGGAACATCCCTGGATTTGGCATCTGGTGAAGTTTCATTTGGCCTTTGACCTCAGCAGCTGGAGCCTACTATTCTTTAGGCAGAAGATAAATCGGTGCACTGGGGGTTTGCTAGGATGGGCAGGTGGAACAGCACGGCCCTCTGAGACTGGTTACCGTGCCATTCCTCAGAATAATCAGCACACCCAGACACACCACTGTAGGATCAACAAGCATTATACTTCCAGCCTGGGGTAAGTTTCTCAAAAACCCAGCCAAGCTATTTAGACCATGTAATTTGACATTGCTATTCTAAAGCAAAGATCTCAAAATGGGCTGTGTTTACCCCAGGGGGACCACTGACAATTGAGAGGGGTTTGAGAGCACAGAGCAGCATTTCTGCATCAGAGCAACATTTCTGCATTTCTGCATCAGGGCAGCATTTCTGCATTTCTGCATCAGGGCAGCATTTCTGCAGCAGAGCAACATTTCTGCAGCAGAGCAGCATTTCTGCATTTCTGTATCAGAGCAGCGTTTCTGCACCAGGGCAACATTTCTGAATCAGAGCAGCGTTTCTGCGTCAGTGCAGCATTCCTGCATCAGGGCAGTATTCCTGCATCAGGGCAGCATTTCTGCATCAGGGCAGCATTCCTGCATCAGGGCAGCATTTCTGCACCAGTGTAGCATTTCTGCATCAGGGCAGCATTCCTGCATCAGAGCAACATTTCTGCATATTCTTCATTTCCTCTTTCTAAATTTCTAGTTTTAGTTCTACTTTTCAATATACAGTTACATAATGTCTTAGGATAATTATATCTGCTCATTGCCTGTGGATAAATTAATATAAATGAAGGCTCTTAGGAACTTTCTCATTGAAAGTTGTATGTATTTTTAAAAAGTTCAAAGACTGGTAGTTATTTGGGCTATTGGGTAAAGAATGATTTAATTGGACCTTATTAGTTTCTGAGACCCAGCCCTAAACAAACAAAAAATCTAGTTCGGAATACCTGCCTATAAAGGCAGGCAATTACTATCTATCTATCTATCTATCTATCTATCTATCTATCTATCTATCTATCTATCTATCTTATTATGTATCTCAGGGTGGCCTCGAACTTGCAGCAATGCTCCTGCCTCAACTTTCTGAGTTCTTTTTTTTTTTTTTTTGGTTTTTTGAGACAGGGTTTCTCTGTGGTTTTGGAGCCTGTCCTGGAACTCGCTCTTGTAGACCAGGCTGGTCTCGAACTCACAGAGATCCGCCTGCCTCTGCCTCCCAAGTGCTGGGATTAAAGGCGTGCACCACCACCGCCCGGCATCTTTCTGAGTTCTTATATTACATACAAGAACCCTAAATTTCATTTTTAAAAATGAATTCACCTTAACAATTAATTGCTAGAGTTTAAGTTCCTGTAGTAGATGGGTAAATCCTGTGCGATCACTCCTGCCTGGATTTCTGAGCTCCTAATCCTTACTTTCCACTAATGGGCAATTACACTTCAACCATAGAGTCAACCCTGCCCTAGCCTCTAGCGTCTACCCTGACTTTACACTGCTGGAATTAGTGTGTTCTAGAACTATGTTCTTGGCTAGAGCATTGGCTCACCTTTATTTCTAGTCCAACTTCAGGCTACCTCCTTATTTGTGTATTGACCAGACTTACATATTGACCCAGAGATGTGTGCCTCAACATCCTGGTCCTAGTCACTGAATCATGTTTTGTTTTCTTTTTGTGGAGAAGGATGGAAAGAGGAAAAGACGGAGAGATGGGTAGAGAAAGAAGAGATAACAGGAGAGGAGAGGAGAGACCAGAAGAGGGGAGAGGAGGAGGGGAGAAAAGAGGTGACAACCCACTGATCTTCACTGTGCTTTGCATATGGCCTGCATGTGTCTACTATGAGCTCATGTGCTGGGACCCTGGATTAAAGCGGTGGAACTGGTAAGGGGTGGGGCCTAGTGGTTCCATCACTGGGCACACAAACATACATGGATGCAAAAGACCCACACGCACAAAATAATGGAAAATGCTTCTTCTAGAACCCGCTCATTGTTTAATCATTTTATTTATTTATTTATTTATTTATTTATTTATTTATTTATTTATTTATTTATTTATTGTTTTTTTGAGACAGGGTTTGGAGCCTGCCCTGGCACCAGCTCTTATAGACCAGGCTAGTCTAGAACTCAGAGATCTCCCTGCCTCTGCCTTAATCATTTGTTTTGAAGAACATAAAAGTGTCACACACTGGTCCCCTGGAAATGCGAAGCATAATCCACATGCTCGTGTCACGTGTCCAAACCGGACTTCTTCGCTGGCTCCAGATCCCCATGGTCACTGGGAGAACTGGATGCTAGGAAAGGTTGGAGGAATTTCCTTTGTGGTCAATCAGACTTCAAGTCCTTGGACACCTGAAGGCTGAAGGCCTTCCCTTCATGTCAATGTGCCCTAGATGGAGCCTCAAAGAATTATATAGCGTCTTTTTCTATTAATGAAGTTTTTCTCTTTTTGTAAAATTATTAATTATTATTATTTTTGTTTTAGAAAAAACTGTCTTTTCTCATTTTACATACCAATCCCAGCTCCCATTCCCTCTCCCTCCGCTCTTCCCTCTCCCTCTTCCTTCCCTTCATCTACTCCTGGGTTTTTCTCTTAACTCTTTGTTTCTCTTTCATTCTCTAGATTAACTACAAATTTTCTGTAAGAAATCCATGTAAGAATTAGCAGAAAACACCCTAAAGATTTACATCGCACTGAACTTAGATGTCCTGGCTCCTTTAAATGCCTTCATAGGGCTGGAGAGTTGGCTCAGCAAAGAGCACTGACTGCTCTCCCAGTTCAATTCCCAGCACCCAGCGACTCACAACCATCTGTAACTTCAGTCCCAGTGAACCTGACACTGAGAACAAAACACCAAAGCACATAAGATAATAAATAATAAATGCCTTCATAATGCTAAGCACATACTCTTCATGTAGATCTTACGGTTGACTAAGAGAACCGGATTCCACTGTAGCTCTGGAAGACTACGGCTTGGGAGAGCGGCTCCACCCCGTCTAATCCCGCCTGTCAGGGAGGCCCTCTGGTTCACCCATTACACAACAGCCAAAGTACTCCTGGAGGTGTGTCGAGAGATTTCAACATCCCACAGAATTACTTCATTCACCGACTTCCTCATATTGGAAATTGTTATAATCACCTGCCTCGTGAGGTGGTGGTTGAAATTGGGTGTCATAATGACAGTAAAACAATCTCAATTCCCGGATGGCCTATCAGCTCGTGCGACACCTGCTAATGTCTTCCAATTGCTCAAAGACTATTTCATGAATAATTTCTTAACTCTTTTCATCTGAGTAAGGCTTGAAAGTTCTTCATGACCTAGCTTAAACGCTTCTTCCGTAGCCCGTGATCTCTCTGGAAGGTCTCACCGTCAGAATCCAGATTGTTGGTTGAACAGAGAGAGGGTAATCATGGTCTTCCATAAATTTTGCCCTCTGATCAGATCATTTAAAAGGAATAATGTTTTATATTTTATTATTGGCCACCTAAGTTTTCCTCCTTTCCTTGCTCTTTCTTTCTTGAGCCAGGGTGCCTCAGTTTCTTGGCCCAAGGCCGGGATAATATATCCTGACGGAAGAAACTCAGGGGAGAAAGGGTTTGTCTTAGCTCACCGTCCAAGGTACTCTCCTCATGACCTCAGGAAGTCAGGTGCGAGAGCTGGAAGCAGCTGGCCTTAGCACATCCGCAATCGGGAAGGGCAGAGACGCATGCGCACACGCTGCTGCTCCGCTCATCTGCAGTCCGCGCTCCCCTGCCCGGAGAATGCGCCCACCTGGAATTAAGGATCTCACCCAAAAGGGTTTGGGTTGGGGGAAGGAGGGAGGAAGAGACAGTGTAATAGGGAACCAGAGGGGCTAAAATGAATTATAGACAGGTAGGAGACTATGATTGAATAAAAGAACATAAATTGATTTTTAAAAATTTCTCTAGCTCAAAGAGAGTCAGTTACAAGTAGAAAAAAATGATTAAGAAGCCTTGCTATAGTCTTCAGAGACTTTGTGTAAAATGTGTGGTTCATAAAAAAGCAGAAAGGTGGGTTCTCCCACCTCATTGAACAGTACTGAAGGACACCCCCACTCCCACCACATGCCTAGACACCTGTTGTAATAAGAGCTGCGGGCTGCATCCCCGGCACCCGGCCGCCTGCATGGCTAGCTTATGCCCCGAAATAATTACACGGAAACTGTATTCTTTTAAATACTGCTTGGCCCATTGGCTCTAGCCTCTTATTGGCTAGCTCTCACATCTAGATTAACCCATTTCTAATATTCTATGTAGCCCACGAGGTGGCTTACCAGAGAAGATCTTAACCTGCGTCTGTCTGGAGTGGGAGAATCATGGCGACTCCCTGACTCAGCTTCTTTCTCCCAGCATTCTGTTCTGTTTTCTCCCCCTACCTAAGGGTTGGCCTATCAAATGGGCCTAGGCAGTTTCTTTATTAATAAGAAATCACTCCCACATCAGACGCCCATCTCCCAGGCCATCGAGATTTTGTCCAGCAGGTAACATTATCACATGAGGCTTGAACTCAGAGCTTTGTATATGCTAGGCAAATGCTATACATCCCCTGATTCTCAAGTTAAAAAACCTCCATGACAGTGCCAAGCAGCCTCGGCATAGGGGAGACTCTTGACTGAAGCCCATGACAGCTACTCATGGTTAGTGTCACTTGTCCTGTCCTTAGGTGAGAGGACTCTCTGTGCTTTCTGCACTGCAGTGGTTGCAGACAAAGTCACTAAAGCCAGGTGGTGGTCACACCTTTAATCCCAGCGCTCACTCGGGAAGCAGAGGTAGGCTGATCTCTGTGAGTTCAAGGCCAGCCTGGTCTACAGAGTTATTTCTAGGTCAGCCAGAGCTGTTACACAGAGAAACCTTGTCTCAAAGAATTGTGCCCCCCCCAATAAATTAACTTTTTTTATATATAAATATATATTTCCATTTCACTGTCAATGCTTACAAGTGGAGTTTCTAGCTCATATGGTCTGGTGTATTGCCCTCTGTGTGTGTGTGTGTATGTGTCTTTTAATTGAAAATAGATTTTTTTCATACAATTTATTCTGACTACAGTTTTCCGTCCCCCAACTCTTTTCATATCCTCCCACCCACCCAGGTCCGTACCCTACCTTGCTCTCTCTACCCTTATAAAACAGGCATGTAAAAGAAGAAAAGAAAAATATCATAAAATAAAAGCAAACAAACCCGAACGGGACAAAACAAACAGAAAGAGACAAAGACAATGCACAAGATACATGCATAGACACAGACACACATGCCCACACACAGAAATCCCATAAAAACACATCAACAACACCGAAGAAGCCCAGGCAGTCTTCCCCTGCATGCAGTGTGGCCAAATTATTTGTTTCATTTTCAAACTCTGGTTCTGTGTGGTATATCCTATAGGAGGCTTCTTTTAAAAAGACATTCAAAGGTATTTTTATTTTTATGTGTATGGATGTTTGCTTGTGAGTCCATCCATTCCTGGGGCGGCCTGAAGAGAGCGTTGTGTGGGCTGTGGGCGCTGGGACAGAACCCAGGAACCCAGGCCCTAGGGAACAGCAGCAACAGCCGTCTCACCTGTGTATTTTCCTCATGTTTCATGGTATTGGTAATCTCCACCTTCTCATGTGTTTACCAAACATTGTCCAAACATTTTATTTCATTAAGTTTGTTTGTCTACTACTGAGTTTTAGATTTTTATTTTATTTATTAAGTTTTTTTTTACTTTTAATTAGCATACAAGGTGACAGGATTATTGTTTTGGTTGGTTTTCCCTCCCTTCCTTCTTCTCCCCCACCTCTTTCTCTGCCCCTTGTATTATTATTATTATTATTATTATTATTATTATTATTATTATTATTA
>JABTXL010000002.1:36667381-36699878 GCA_025134845.1 Neodon shergylaensis | reverse complement strand
CTTGTTTGTCTGTTTGTGTCAGGCTCAACTCTGATGACAAACCCCTTGAGGGCAGGCCCCATGGCTCCGTATGGATGTTTCAACATCAAGCAGCTTGCCTACGCCCAGAAGGAGATTTGCTAAGTGGACAAATAAAAACAAAACACTTATGGGCAGGCTACCCAGACTGGGAGACGAGTATCAAGAAAAAATTTGGAAGGTTGATTACTTAATTCATCAGCTCTATTTGGCCTGAATCCAAAAAAAAAAAAAAAAAAAAAAAAAAAAGATAATTGTGTGTGTGTGTTTAACTCAGATATTGCGTTTGAAAAAAATTAAATCCACATTTTTGAAAATTAATATGAAGACATATGTTTACAATTTTATTAGAGAGCAGAGAAAGCCTTCCCCACCTTGAACTTTATAAAGCCTGGTAGCTGTTTTTAAGTAAGAAAGGTGAAGTCTGGCGCCCTCTTGTGGCCCTCTATTTAAAAGACAAACGCAAAGAAGTTCTGTGATGCTGGGCCATTCCTAGTCAGCAAACACAGGTCTTGCTTCCTTGAGACCCATTGCTGCTGTCACTGGCCATGTCTCTTAGTAACTTCATAACAGAATATCACAGGCTAAGGGTGCAGTTAGGTGGTTGTAATCTCCCTGTATGAGCTTGTGAAGCTGCTCTACAAAATGCCTTATGAGACCAGAGAAAAAAACTCTTCTATAGTCCTCCAATCCCAGAAGGCCAAGGCCAGAAGGATTCAGGATCCTACACAGGTCTTTTCCTCTGGCCCCTCCTCTCTCATTCTCTCCTATTGATCTCCCCCCCCACCCCCCCCACCAGAAAGCCGGTTGCTCATCTTTCAAGGTGGTCTAGTTTGCTTTCAAATGTGTAATAAAATACTATGATCAAAAGCAACGGGGAAGAAATGGTTTGTTTAGCTTGCACGTCACAATCGTCGCCACCCACCAAGGGAAGTCGAGTCAGGAACTGAGGGCAGGAACCTGAGGAAGGAACGGAAGCAGAAACAAATGGAGGAATGTTGTTTGCTGTCCATGGCTTGCCCAGCCTGCTTTCTTACAGCCCCGTGACCACCTGCCCACAGGTGGGACCACTCCCGCTGAGGTGGGCCCGCCTACATCAATCGTTAATCTAGAAAATGCCCACACACTTGCCTACAGGCCTATCTGTTGGGGGCATTTTCTCAACAGAGGTTTCCTCTTCCTAGATAGACCCTACCTTTTGCCACGTTGACAAAAATCTAGCCATTATACAAGGGTGCTTAAGCATCAGAACCTTGACAACAGGTTGTCCAATCTTAGTGATCAGCTCTGAACACATGTAAATACCAGCGACACTAACAGTCTCAGCAGGGCGTGTGTGTGTGTGTGTGTGTGTGTGTGTGTATGTGTAGCTCAATGCAGGTGGAGATAGAGGTTGCTAGGTGCATTGCTCAGACAGGTGTGTGTGTGTGTGTGTGTGTGTGTACGCGCGCATGTGTTGTGGAATAAATTTTTTTAAAATATTTATTTATTTATTTATTATGTATACAATATCTGTCTGTGTGTATATCTGCAGGCCAGAAGAGGGCACCAGACCTCATTACAGATGGTTGTGAGCCATCATGTGGTTGCCGGGAATTGAACTCAGGACCTTTGGAAGAGCAGGCAATGCTCTTAACCACTGAGCCATCTCTCCAGCCCCCTGGAATAGATTTTTTATACACTATGAAGATGTGTCACTCTGATTGGTTTAATAAAATGCTGAATGGCCAATAGCTAGGCAGGATTTCCAGGCAGAGAGGATACTGGGGAGAAGAAGATGAAGAGACCAAGAGACACAGAGCAAGCAGGATGGGCACTACCTAGATGAGGTAATAAAGCCATGAGGCAGAAAGTAAATGAACAGAAATGGGTTAACTTAAGTTATAAGAGTGAGTTAGAAATAAGCCTAGACTACCAGCTGAGCTTTCATAATTAATAATGCCATGCCATTGTTGGGAAGTCAACCATCCTGACGAAAAAGTTCAATTATGTGTGTGTATATGTGTGTGTGTGTATATGTGTGTGTGTGTGTGTGAAGCCAGGCAGAGTGGCGTCCCAGGTGATCACACTTTTCCCTGTTTGAGAGTTGCATCCCTACCTCCCCACCAGCAATGCTTGAGGGTCCCAGTCCTCTATCCTCTCCAGAACTCAATGTGGTCAGGCTTTTAAAAGCTATCCATTCTCCTGGACACCATCTCTAAAAGCTGGCCATGCCATTGCTCTAGCAATCTTCAGAAAGCCTCTCCATACAGGCGTGGGGACTCTACCGTGGTGTGGCAGAAGAAAGATCAGGAGAGAGGTAGCGGAGACAACTCAATACGGGCTCTTCTCAGAGACCCGGGGGTAGGAGCAGATGCTCCGCATTTCCGTGTCAAAGCATGGGCTCCAGGTCTCAGCCATATCATCCAGATCTCAGTCGTATCATCCCGAGGTTTATGGTTTTCTCAGACCACAGTGCGGGCAGTTAGGTGTGGCTCTACAGGACAGACTATTTCTCTGGATTTTACCCAATCACAGAACCACATGGCTTCTTGAGTAATTTAGGGTGTTGGACTTGGATAGAAATCAGCTGGAACTCCCCACAGTTTTCACAAAGCTGCAAATACATCACACTGTCACACTGCCACTCTTTGCCAGCAGAAGACACAAGACAAGCAGGCAGGTTGCCAACGAGAGCCAGAACGACCATTTGTCCCTGTGTGCCCAGGATGTCCGGTTTCAGTGCTCACCGCCCCACATCAGTGAGGTACAAGAACAAGGTCTGTTTGAGAGGAAGCTGGAGAAAGAGTTACGTGAACAAAGCTCAGGGCCTTAACTAGAGGAGAGACGATGTCACCCGAGCTCCAACTGGCCTAGAGAGTGTCTTCATCTCTCCCCGAAGGCAAGACGTTTAGTTACACAACCAGCAATGTGGGTATGGAGGTGCCCTGCAGAAAGGAGGTGTTCACCCGATGGGAAGTGTGCAGCAAGCACCACAAACACAAGCAGGAGCAGGCTGGAATGAGCGCGGGACTCCTTCCCTGCCCATCCATCTCCACTGAGGTCACCGAGTACATTAGGGTGTATTCGGTGATGGCTGTCCTTAAAAAGAAATTGGAAACCAGGTATGCTGGTACACGCCTATAATTCCCCCCTCTATGGGATCATGCTGAGGCTACCCTGGACTACATGGCAAAACTTAGTTTCAAAAAGGGAGGGGGATCAAGGAGGAGGGGGACAATAAAAAGGAGGAGGAAGAGAGGAAGAGAGATTTGAACATAGAGGTGCACATTAGGGAGGAAGACTGTCTTATTGTTCTATGGCTGTGGAGAGACTCCAGGACCAAGGCAACTTTTGGAAAGGAAAGCGTTTAACTGGGGCCTTGCTTACAGTTTGAAAAGGTTGGTCCAGGATCATTACAGCGAGGAGCAGACAGGCATGGCACTGGAGCAGTAGCTGAGAGCTCTGTATCCTGATCTGCAGGCAGCAAGTGGGGGGCAGGGGAGAGAGAGAGAGAGAGAGAGAGAGAGAGAGAGAGAGAGAGAGAGAGAGAGAGAGAGAGAGAGGGAGGGAGGGAGAGAGATTGGATCTAGCATGAACTTCTTTTTAAACCTCAAAGCCCACCCAAGACACACCTCCTCCTCCAAGACCACACCTCCTAATCCTTCCTAAACACTGAGACAAAGCAAACAAATGTATGTGCCTCTGGGGGCCAGTCCTATTCAAACCTCCACAGACACCATGTGATATGAAGTTAGAGACAGAAGCTGGAGTCCTGTGAAGTCAGGGATCACCTAAGATAGCTATACAAAGCTAGAACAGAGGCACTGAACGGATCCTCCCTCGGAGACTGAATGCTGGCTTATCTGCCCACCCTGCCCGTTATCTGCATTGTAGCCTCTCCACCTCACCCAGAACTGGAGAGAAGACATATATGCTATTTTAAGCAACCCAGCTTGCGGTACTTTGGTTAACAAAAACAAAATGAGGAAGTTCAATCTTGTATGGACATGATGAGAGAAGCCAAATAAAGCGACAAGCAGAAGGGACGTCACAGCAGGGCTTTGAAATGTACCTTCCAAACCTGGGCTTTTGCTTTGAATCTCTGGTCTCCTGTGTGTGCGCTTGAGCCGCAAGGGTGTGGAGCCTGAGTGGTAGAAGTAGCTCTGGGGCTGGGCCTTTGAGGGTTATACCCGCGCCTTCCCTGCATGGCTGCCTTCCATGCATCGTATCTCATGTGTGAACAAGCCTCTACCACATGTTCCTGCTGCATGGTCACCACTGGGAACTCTGCCGCGTCCTCCTTCCCATGAGGTACTGAAAGTCCCCTGTAGCTGACACACAATCAGCCCTTCCTCCCTTTGATCATTCTCTTATTTGGTCACAGTGAGGAGATAAGTCAGTGACAAACAGCCTCACTTGGGCGAGCCCCAGAGTGAGGGCACCGATATGGAGGCGCACCCTCCAGTCTCATTCAGAAGAGAATGCTTGCCTTTCTAGAGCTTATTAATGTCTTCTTCTCACATCCTAAAAACAGCAACAAACAATACAAGACATACTTTAAGAAAAGGTACATAGAGCGTGTGTATAGTGTTTACTAATTACATAGCAAATAGCTTGTTTTTGTCTGGTTGCTGCACACCTGGGGCTGGATGATTGATGGGGAACCTTTAAGTAGCTGCTGACACTCAGGCGTTAGGAGGTCTGAGACCCAGGCTAGCTCGCTCCCACTGGTAAGGGCATTCTTGCTGCATCCTCACAAGGCAGACAGGAAGAGAAGAAAACTCATTCCAGTGAGCCCTTTTCATAAGCCTAGTTGTTAATCCTTTCATAACATGGAGCTCTCCCCAGCTAAACACCTTCCAAGAAGCCCAATGTCCCACCTGCTGCATTAGGAGTTAAGTTCTTCAGACCGCAGCACACCCTTGCAGCTACGTCTCAGATGCTAGGAGATTGTCACAACCTCCCGAGCCTCACCTCTACACAGTCACAGCCTATCCAAACTACGCCCCACAGTGGGAAATGCTGCCCTTGGTACCATGTTTATAGTGTATGGTCCAATGCATTCCTCGAAAAATAGAGTCGGGTATCATCTCTTTTGGATGCGATGTAAATAGAATAATTCACATGCGTTTTTATATCTACTCTCTTGTCTTTTTTTTTTTAATTTGAAGTAGAGTCCCACACTGTTGCTCAGGTGGTCTTGGAGGAACGACTTGGGGAGAAGAGAACAGTACCACAAAGGTCTTCATGGGTCAAGCAATGATTATACAGTTTACAAATCCATTTGGATGTGGAGGAAATAATCCTTGGACAAAGAATAAATTAGAAACCATCTTCTTTTGCCTTGGCGCCTGCCCATCATACCCAAGAGAGGCCCTATCATACCACAAAAGTATATGCTCTACTATGTTCATAGCAGCATTGTTTGTAATAGCCAGAACCTGGAAACAACCTAGATGCCCTTCAATTGAAGAATGGATGAAGAAAGTATGGAATATATACATATTAGAGTACTACTCAGCAGTAAAAAACAAGGACTTCTTGAAGTTTGCAGGCAAATGGATGGAAATAGAAAACACTATCCTGAGTGAGGTAAGCCAGACCCAAAAAGAGGAACATGGGATGTACTCACTCATATTTGGTTTCTAGCCATAAATAAAGGACATTGAGCCTATAACTCAGGTTCTAAGAGAAGCTAAATAAGAAGGAGAACCCAAAGAAAAACATATAGGCATCCTCCTGAATATTAACCTTCATCAGGCGATGAAAGGAGACAGAGACAGAGACCCACATTGGAGCACCGGACTGAAATCTCAAGGTCCAAATCAGGAGCAGGAGAGAGCACGAGCAAGGAACTCAGGACCACGAGGGGTGCACCCACACAATGAGACAATGGGGATGTTCTATCGGGAACTCACCAAGGCCAGCTGGCCTGGGTCTGAAAAAGCCTGGGATAAAACTGGTCTCGCTGAACATAGCGGACAATGAGGACTACTGAGACATCAAGAACAATGGCAATGGGATTTTGATCCTACTGCACCTATTGGCTTTGTGGGAGCCTAGGCAGTTTGGATGATCACCTTACTAGACCTGGATGGAGGTGGGTGGTCCTTGGACTTCCCACAGGGCAGGCAACCCTGACTGCTCTTTGGGCTTACGAGGGAGGGGGACTTGATTGGGGGAGAGGGAGGGAAAGGGGAGGCGGAGGTGGGGAAGAGACAGAAATCTTTAAAAAAAAAAAAAAAGAAACCATCTTCTTCCCATCAAGCAGAAGTTTCAACAAAGGAACCAAAGGTTGGGTTCAAAGGAATTCTCAATTTAATCTACGCAGTAAGGCTGATGACTCTCCAACTGGACAGGGGACTTCGGCAGAATCCCAGAGACGACAGAGGGTCAAGGAACAGTGTGTAGATTGTTCTTGTTGGCCGGGATCAGTGCTGACCATGGGAAGTTACACAGACATATATGTCCTCTGTTGTGTGTGTGGGTGTGTGTTTAAGCTTACTAAACAAACTACTAGAGAGGTAAAGATAACACTTGTCAAACTCTTATAATGTATCAGAACTTCCACCACACATAATTTATTTTCTCATTTAATCTTCATTAAAAAGTCACATAGCCAAGTGTTATTTCCTCCTTTGACAGTTAGGAAAAGCTATGGCAATATTCTCAGTGTTTTAACAGGTAGAAAGCTTCACATATTTACGTATGATTGCTGTAACTGTATTTGTATTATTTTAATCTTCAAAATTACCTCACTAAAATAGACTCTCATTTATGCAACAAGCAAAGAAACTGAGGCTTAGATGTCTTAAACCACTCGTGCATGGTCAAAGAAAGAAATATTATTTCTGTCATAAGTTATCTTGAGTCCTTGATATGGTGTAGAGATTAGCTGCCATTAGGGAATAGAATATTTGCAGAAAACTCTTGTTAATTCCAGAGAAAGAAAAATTGACCAGGTCATCTTTCTTTCTTTTTTCTTTTTCATACAGGATCTTGCTATGTAGCTCTGGCTGGAATAGAAAGATCCCCTATCTCCAAACTTGGATCTTAGTCTGTTTTTGCTTAGATTTGACAATAGTATGATGCCCACTGGTTTGAGGAACACTATGCAGATGAGATGCTGGCCGGCGGCATGGGTCTGACGGGATGGAAAGCATTCAGAGCTTGATCCTCGAGAGGAAGCATGGAGTGCGGGAGAAGGCTGTGGCTCTCCCTCCTGAGAGCTGTGACTGTCCAGAGTCATTGACATCTGCATACTGGCACTTGTCCTAAGGTCTAGACATCTAGTGTGTGTTTCATTTGGTCCTTGTATCAGTTCCTTGTACTGGAAATCACTGGCACTCTACCAGGGAACTGAAGCTTAGCGAGAACCCTCTTAGCTGATGAAGAAGGTCAGCTGTCCTGCGCTGGGAGGTCACACACATCCTGCACATGACCCAGAATGCTGCAGATGACAGTCAGGAGCTCTGCACTCTAAGGGCCCATGTTCCATCCTGATGTACTTTTAGGGACAGTCTTAAAAGCACAACCTTGACTCCCCTTTTCCTTCTTTGTCGCTAATCATCAATTGGAAAGGTTCTAGTGCTTTTGCGAAATCAAAGTGTGTGTATATGTAGTTTTTCATATATGCATTACTTAATTCCATCAGTGCAATCATTCATGATTCACTGTAAGTCCCCAAGAAATCTATATCATAACTAATACAAAAGATCCCACTATGTTGCAGAGAGTGTTGAGGCACCTATTTCTGTCACTAGTCTTTTCTGTTATGTCTGTGTGTCTGCTGTGTGTCTCAGCTGGTCTTCATGACAGCTCCGTGTACTAGGCATTACTAGGGTTGCATCCATTTTCAAAGAAGGGAACGGAGGCCCAAAGAGAAGCATCTTATCCATATCACATGGATAATGAGTGCCCCCTGGAGCACAGAGTATGGAGCCTCAGCAACAAAAACACCAGTCTGCCTCCCATGGGGAGCTGGCTGGAGAAGGCGGCTTACGTAATCATAGTCTTTGTTCACTTCACATAGAGCGGGGTTCATCCTGCTCTGACTTTTGTTTAAAAGCCTTACTTAACTCTTCGGCCTTTGTGATCCATTTCACATCCTGCTTTGTGTGTGGGGTGAGGTTGATAGTTGAAGTGTTCACACATAGTTTTTTTTGTTATGTTATTAACTGAACGACAGAACCTATTTCTTTTACCTTTTTTTTTTTTTCCAGTCAGGGCCTTGCCGTATCGCTGTGCCTGGCTTGGAACTTGCTGTGCAGCCCAGGCTGACTGCTGTGTAGACCACGGTATTCTGCTTCTGTTTCCTGGGGGCTGGAATCTGAGGTACCCGTCCTGTATTGAGAATGTATACAAGTCTTGCTAGTTTCCTTATCTTAAAATTTATTTATTTATTATTTGTGCTTGAGGGTGCACAGACACACATGCTACAGTTTGTGTAAAGGTCAGACAACAACCTTTCGAAATCATTTCTGCCCTAGGTCCTAGGATCTAACTTAGGCTGTTAGGCTTGGCAGCAAGCTGACCAGTCTCACCACCTCACCCCTATACTTTAAAATTAAACTATTTTGGTTTGGCAACCTATGTGTAAATTACATAAAATGAACTTTTTAGAAGCAAGTCAGTAAGCAGCCCCTCCATGGCTCCTGCCTTTGTTCCTGCCTCCAGGCTCCTGCCCCAACGTCCTTGGCTTCCCTCAATGGGCTGTGATTCGGGATATGAGAACCAAATGAACACTTTCCTCTCTGAGTTGCTTTGGGTCATGGTGTTTCATCACGGCAATAGGAACCCCAACTGAGACAATGTGCATGGCTGTGTTAGCTACCTGTGTCGGGGTGCATGGCTGTGTTAGCTACCTGTGTCGGGGTGCATGGCTGTGTTAGCTACCTGTGTCGGGTCTGCCCGTGCGTGGATACTGGCCCAGTACTCCATCCACAGCCTCATTCACACTTGTGCATACGCACGCTGCACCGACACACACACCAAGGCCGCAGGACTCCCGTTTCTCTCCCTGCAGAGCCAATTTAAGAGTCTAACGTATTTATCTGTAACCTCTCTTCAAATCCCTAAGGTATCCAAATCCAGGCTCGGGGTCACGCTGGGAGACTCCGATGGTGTTGGTTTGGTGTGTGCGCAAGAATTCCTGGAAAGAAGCTGTGTCTGCAAAGATCGACCGATTAGAACGGCACGGGTAGAGGAGGGGTTGGAATGTTGCCGATCCGAAGCTTGAGGATACTTTATCTCAAAGTTAGCTTTGGCTTCCTAAACAGCCATTTCTTGCTCACCTCTGTATCAGACCTAACAGCCTTGGATTAATAGAGAGAAACCTTTTGGAACTTGGCAGACCCCTGGCTTTCCCAAGCCAAAGCTAAGCGTGTCAGATGGCATTGGAAGCTTATACAGAGAGAATCCCCCATCTTGCTGTAACCACCTCTCAGCTGATTTTACCAAGTATTTTTTAAACGCCTTGGTTTATAGCTCTCTTTGCTCCTTTACTATACATAAGCTCCACAAAACTCTTTCCTCATTGGTACATGGACTCTGGGTAACCTAGCTCTGTAGTCGTAAGTCACTCAAATTTAGCACCTATTAAATTGTCGCTTATCCCTTGTGAGACCAGAGTTGTGTTTTCTGTGTTGACAGATATCAGCCTCTAGAAAAGGGGAGGGGTCAGTCTCACCGCAGACAACAGGGAAAAAAAAACAACTTCAGAATCTGTTTTGGAAACTGAACACAGACAGAGCAGACGAGACCGAGAGGTCTGAGCTGAAAGCGTAGAGTCTAAGTAAAGTTCCGGAATAACCGAAGTGCTTAGAATAAATGACTAACAGTCTTGTCACGGCATTCTCTGTCTGGGCAATTAGGTCACCTCAGAAAACCACAGCTATCTTAGGTTAGAAAAGAGCTTCGTACGAGCCTTCTAGCCACACCCTCGCCTTCTCACAGCCCTGAGTGTTCACTGGTCTTCGGTTTCTATCGCTATGATAAAAACCATGACCAAAAGCAACTTGGGAAGGAATGGGTTTATTATGGCTCACAGTTTATATAGTCCATCACTGATGGAAGCCAGGGCAGGGTGTCAAGGCAGGCGCCCCGAGGCAGGGATGGAGCAGGGGCCACAGAGGAATGTTGATGCTGGCTTATTCCCCCATGACTTTCTCAACCTGCTTTCTTAGACAACCCAGGACCACCTGCTGGGGGTTAGCATCATTCCCAGTAGACCAGGCCCTTCCACATCAATCATTCATCAAGAAAACACCCCACAGGCCTATCTGACAAAGGCATTCCCTCTTCCCAGATGACTCTAACTTGGGTCGAGTTGACAAGTGACCCAATAAGCACATCTGTCTGAAAGTCTGATGTGAGTATCTCCTGAAGCTGCTCAGGGCGGTGCTCCACCAGAGACCTACTGCTGGGGACTGCAGACCTTCAGATAAGTTTATGCCCATCAGTGTTTGGGAAACTCTGCCTTAAAGATCCTTGGATTGCGGGAGGTAGAAGTGGGGTGTGGGGTGGGAAGTGTGTGTGTGTGTGGGGGGGGGGTGGGGTGCAAGTCATTATCAGTAGGCTTTCAGCTCATTCATGCCCTGAGGGTCCAAGCCCTTTAGTAGCTAGCTCCGCTACTCTTGGTACAAGGCTGCAATCCCAGGGCTTCCAATTCACATCTCTTCCCACTTTTTCTTCTTAGATTCCAGGCCAGCAAGCTTAGCTTGGGGTAGCAGCACAAGGCAGCCAGGCGTTCCTTCTGCTCCATTTGTATACATTTCTGCTGACTGATCTGCTTCTCTTTAAAACCCCAGATGCACAGAGGAGCACAGAGGAAAATCCCCTACCCCATGTGGCCTGGTGAGTGTGGTCACTGGTAGCTCCAGCTACAAAGCACTCCTTCTCGACACAGGAAGCTGTCACTTCTGTCTGTGTCTGAGATCAGCACTCAAGGACCCTTCCTAGCTGACCGAGTGTTGCAATGGCCTTTTTCTTCTGTTCTGCATGTCTTTCCTTCTTCACAGAGCACTTGTGCTGAACGCTGCACAAAATCCAATGTCATCAGTGTTGACCAGACTGTCACAAGCTCTCTCACCAGCCAGCCTAAAAATAGTGAGGGAAACACAGTTTACTGTCCTAGGAGGAAGTCCTTCAGAATGCTAAGACTATGAACTTATCTGTGAATAAAATCCACATTTTTCCCTTTCCAAGTACAGAGTTAATATCTCCATCATAGATTCACCATGCTTTAAAGTTAATACAATTTCATTGTTAACGTCTTTAAACTGTTCTTTCCTCCTCCTCCTCTTTCTTTCTTTCTTTCTTTCTTTCTTTCTTTCTTTCTTTCTTTTTTTTTTTTTGAGGCAGAGTCTCACTCTATAGTTCAGGTTGATCTGGAACTCACTGTGTAATCCAGGCTGATCTTGAACTCATGGCATCCCTCCCTCCTCAGCATTCCAAGTGCTGAGATTACAGATATGAAACACCATGCCCACCCAGCTCATCCTTGTCGATTTAATTTTTTAAAAAAGTTTTTATTTTATTTTTATTATATGTATGTGTGCGGAGGGGGAGGGTCAAGAGAGCTCTGCCAGCAGAGGCCAGCAGAGGCTGTCAGATGCCCTGGAGCTAAAGTTACTGGTGGTTTTAGCCATCTGATGTGGGTACTGGAAACTGAACGCATGTCCTCTGAAATATCAGTATGCACGCTTAGCTGCTGTGCCATCTCTCTAGCCTTCTTACCAATTTCTTTTTTTAAAACTTTTTATCGATTCTCTGTGGATTTCATGATCCCAACCCCACTCATCTCCCTGTCCCCTCGCTTCCACCCTCTGCTCTTGTAACCTTACCCCCAAAATAAAATTTAAAGTAAAATAAAACAAAAACTCAAAGCCAGCCAACCAAGCAAACAAACGAACAAGCAAAAAATAAACAAAAATTCTGGGTGTGGAAGCCTTAAGTCACACTGCTTACCCTTTAGTCCGTACATCTTTACTTGCAAGTGTTCATTGCAATGAGTCCTTGGTCTGGTTTTAGGCCTCTGACTTCTGCTACACTGTTGATACTGGGTCCTCACTGGGACTCCTATTGTGGAGATCCTGTAGCTTTGGCTCTTCAGATCCGGCCCCTTGACATGCTCCTGCAGTTCATAGATGAGGTGGGTGTTGGGGCAGGCTACCTCATAGTCCTGGTTCTGGGCCTGGGTGGTATCTCTTACCAATTTCTTGATTGTTAGCATTATTAAGAGAAACAAAAGTAAGAAGTGAGATAAAGTCTAATAACTGATTCTACTTGCAGCTCTCATTCCTCCTAGTCATGAACTACAAGCAGAGATTCCAGAAATAAGATGTGGACATCCCTGGAGCCCATTATCTAGGCTCCATCTCATAGGCTCTGATATAATCAGAAGGGGCTTGGAGACTGATACATAAACAGAAGCGGTAACTGTTGATTGTTATAAAGGTGTAACTGTGGGAAGTGGGATAGGTGAGGATGCTCTTGGGGGATGGTTGGTGCCTTTTGTCCCCAAAGGCAAATTGACACAGAACACACACACACACATACACACACACACACACACGTTTTTCAAGACAGAATTTACTATGTAGCTTTGAAGCCTGTCTTGGAACTCTTTCTGTAGACCAGGTTGGCCTCGAACTCACAGAGATTGGCCTGCCTCTGCCTCTCCAGTGCTGCAATTAAAGGGGTGCCCCACCATTGCCTGGCCAGAAAATATATTTTTAAGTATAGGATGGCTTGATGAATCAAACAGAAGGATCTAAGACTGTTGGTTAGATGATCTGATGGAGAGAAGCTGATACTGAACCAATGTACTTGCTGGAGATGCAGCTCCACTCAGACTGGAAGCCAGTATTTGCTGGCTTTCACCGTGCTGGGGTTCTAGAATTTTGAACAGCAATAGGAATTTTACTGAAGCTTCCATTTGAAATTTGTCATGGCTGATAATTTATCAAGGAATTAATTTTGTTCTTAATTTTTTTAAACAACTTCCAAGTCCAGTGTGAGCACTATTTTTCTCCTCCCTCAGCCCAATAGGGCTTTGAATCTTACAAGATTGTTAAAGGATCCCAGATGCAGTGTAACTATGGCTCTCTAATATGGTATGGTGTTGGGCAAAAGTTATCTGGGTTTGGCAGAGGGTGGAGTGGTGTGCTTGGGTAGGTGGAGAGGATGTGTAGGGACCTCTTCCAACTGCAGACCAAGAAAAGAGTTTTTTTTATCTGTATGTTGTGATGGGAAGTGTAAGGCCTTAAAATGAGAAATGAGGACTCCATGGATACGGAGTGAGCAAACCCCAGGATCTGGGGAAGGCCCCCCATGCCTACACTTACTGTAGAATATGCAACTGAGGAAACTAATATTAACTTTGAAAACAGGAATTTCTGCACCCATCAAGACAGATCGAAGATCAGAAATTTTCCCAGAGTGTTACATAAGGGTTAAGGAGTTCTTAGGAAACTCTAAGGATGGGACCTTCTCTCCCTCACACCCCATATTCAATGTCTTAACACTTATTCAAGTAGGGATACCAAGTTAACTTGATTTAGAAGAAATTGTAGAAAAAATATATTTTTCTTGTGCCACAGTTCTTTAATAAAAATCACACTGGCCACAGAATATTTTATCTGTGTGTTTCAGCCACTCCTTACCATGTAGTCCACGTGGAAATGACTTGGGAAGTGGTCTAAGGTAGACCAGATGGCTACAACAAAGCAAGTAAACCATCAGGGATGAGGTACTGAAGGACAGGGATCAGCACCAGGAGGGACTTGCGGAGGATGTAAGTTGAAGTTGATAACTGGATGCAAAGGGAGGAAGAGAAGGACCGCAGTGTGGGGGCCATTGTGGCTCTTAGGGTCACTGAGGCAGGGGTATGAGGAGAAAGGATTTCAAAGTCTTTTCTGAAATCACACCAGAGGAGACTTCAGAAGCCTGATGGAAATAGGCATTGGGCATCGGAACTGCTTCTGGGCTTGAATAATATCAGCTTACTGTATTTCTGTTTCATAATTGTACTCTCAGACCACACCCCA
The DNA here is from genome assembly GCA_025134845.1 of Neodon shergylaensis. Taxonomy (NCBI): domain Eukaryota; kingdom Metazoa; phylum Chordata; class Mammalia; order Rodentia; family Cricetidae; genus Neodon; species Neodon shergylaensis. The sequence goes on along the minus strand of JABTXL010000002.1, from coordinate 36,685,830 downwards.
CAAACCACGTGAGAGGTCAGAGACATTAATGAAATAACCATCGCTACCAAGAACACTGTAAGATCTGGGTCAGAGGTGGAGATCTAAAGAGAGAAAGGTAGATGAGGGAGGGCGTCCTCCTGGCCCCACAAAACAGTGAGCAACAAGAACAGAAACAATTGACTGGGGTCTTATACATGCTAGGCAAGTGCTCTACTACCAGGGTACACCTCAACTCATCACTTTTAGGTCTTTACTTTTGTCATTTTTTTTAACAGCATCTACCTACTATGTAGTCTTGGCTAGCCTGGGACTTCCTATGTAATATTTTTAGTTCTAATAGCAAATTAGAGCTGCACTCACGTGGAACCCCAATTTTTTCTGTATACCACATTTTAATCATAAAAATAGACTACAAAGCAGGTGCAGCTTCTGGCTCTGCTAGTCCAGCTAAAAATACTTTTTAGAGAGAAGAGATAAAAACTATACAATGAAGGGCAGTGCCTTTTATGAATTGGACAAAAAGGTCCTTGTCCTGTCAGCTCCAGGAATCAGCCCTAGGGATTGGGGATGGCCTGAACCTGTGGTTAAGCTTTGTAGTGTGTCCACACTCTTTTTGTTAACTGCCTCCATCTCTTAGGCAAAGAACCTCTTCCAGGGTAGGCGGTCTCTGAGCTTGTACTCCAAGCCACTTACCAGCAGGGGAAGTACGCAGAATAGTGCGTGGCAGGTTAGCAGTATGGTGTGTGCCTTCAGTTCCGCTGTTTTAGTTAGGGTTTCTACTTCTGTGAGGAGACACTGTGAACACAGCCAGTCTTGTAAAGGAAGACATTTCATTGGACTGGCTTACAGTTTCAACAGTTCAGTCTGCTGTCATCGTGGTGGGACATGGCAGACAGCGTGCAAGCAGAAGCTTGGTGCTGGAGAAGGAGCTGGGTTCTACATCTTGATCCACAGGCATCAGCAGGAGACTGTGTGCCACACTAGGCGTAACTTGAGCATAGTAGGCCTCAGAGCCCATCCCCACAGTGACGCACTTCCTCCAACTCCATCCAAGGCCACGCCTCCTCATAAAGCCACTTCCTATGGGTCAAGCATTCAAACATATGAGTCTGTGGGGGGGGGCATACCTATTTAAACCACTACTTCCACCTACTAAGGGTGCCCAGGCAGGAGGATTTTATGAGCTCAAGAGGAGAAGACTGGATAGAGTGAAACTATCTCAAAACAAACAAAACAACCCCCAAAGAGTTAAGAATACTCTTCTTCCTGATGGGGGAGAATAACAACCCAGAGGTCCAGCCCTGGTACCTTTAAGAGGAAGCAAATAATGACAGATTTGTTAAAACTCAAGCAAAGAGTCTCTAAGTATTTTCAGGCACACAACATTCCCTTGAGCTTTTAGTCCAGAAGAGTATTGCATTGTGATAATGGATTTTTAAAAAATATAGGTGTGCATATGTTTTTGTTATGGTAAAATGTTCAAAACATTACGATATCAAGCCTTTTTAGTCACATTGGACAATCGCCACTAGAATCCAGTCACACATGTCTGTCATCCTGGGCAGGATGTAACTCCACTTTTGCCATCCCCATTACCCCTGGCGACCTTTATTCATCTTTCTGTCTCCATGGATTTGTTTTAGGTCTCTCAGGTAAATGAAAACACGGATCTGTCCTTTTGTAGGTAATGCTGTGTATGTGTAAGACAGGCTGTTGGGAAGAGAAGCAACAGAGTAGCTGAACACAGCTTCGCTTGCTGGCCTTGTCCCTCTCCACAGGTCTCGGTGTGTGGGTGACAACACCAGGCTCTGTCGTCTCATTCTGGAGCTTGTTTCCTCTCATTTCCTTCCTGTTTTGTCGAGACCAGTTTCCCCTCTCACGACTCTGTCAGCTGAGTTCAAACGCAGGGACAAAGCTCAAAGCTCTGCTCACAGCACAGTGACTTCTCGTGAAGACTGGCTAGGTGTAGTTGATGATTTTACTCTTTGCTCTTTTGGGGGACCTGCCAGCCAGCTCCCTCCCCAAAAACAGAGTCTTATTCTTTCTTATGAATGTCTGGCCTTAGCTTGGCTTATTTAATTAATTATCCTATCTACCTATTGCCTCTGAATTTTTATCTTTCTCTATTCTATAATCCTTTCCTCTTACTCTGTGGCTGGCTGTGTGGTGTGTGACTGGCCCCTGATGTCCTCTCTCCTTCTTTTCTTGGTCCTTGATTTTCTTCCCAGATTTCTTCTTCCCTCCTCCAATTTATTCTCTCTGCCTGCCACCCTGCCTGTCCTTCCCCCTTCCTTGCTATTGGCTGTTCAGCTCTTTATTAGACCATCAGGTGTTTTGGACAGGCCAAGTAACACAGCTGCACAGAGTTAAAGAAATACAACATAAAAGAATGCAACACATCTTTGCACCATTAAACAAATATTCCACAGCATAAACAAATGTGATACATCTTTAACTAATACAACAGCTGGGTTTTGCAGGAGGGCCACCACCAGACTCTTATTCCCTTGCAGCGATGAGGATGCTCTGGCCCCAAGGGAGCTTTATGTGCTTGCTCATCTAATGCTGGCTGGCTAAAGGGCTAAGCTGCCCCTGACATTCATGTCTTTCAGTACTAGTCTTGGACCTCCTTGTCATTGGCCTTCTCCATGGATGGGGAAAAATCATGCCAGCCTATGCTTCACGTGGGTGATGCTCAGTTGTAGTAATTGGTGACTGAGAACTGGCCAGTCACTTAGGCAGCCCCAGAATGCCCAGTCCTCATAGTTGATGCTGGGAAAGTTCTTTCGCATCCCAGGAGCGTGGAAGGTTTCTAGAGAGTGTTTCCAGACTGAATGACGTGTCCCTGAAACTTCCTCTTAGTTCTCAAGATTCTCTTTCAAAATGTAGAGCTCCATTGTGACTAGATGTGAAATGTGTATGTTCTCTGTGTATGCATGCACATGTGTGAGTGTGTGTGTGTTTATGTGTGTGTGTGTGTGTGAGTAGAGACCAGAGGGCAACATCTGCTGTCATTCCTCCTTAAGTCACCTTGCTTATAAAGACAGGGTCTCTTACTGGCCAAGAACTTGCCCAGGAGGGCTAGGCTGGCCCACTAGGGGGAGCCTTAGGGATCTGTCTGTTTCTGCCCTGCCAGCTCTGGATTAGCAAGTGCCACCATGCCCTGCACCCCAACTCCCCACAACATAGGGTTTGGGAATTGAACTCAGGATCTTTCTTTTTTCTTTTCTTTTTTTTCTTCTTATTTTTTGGTTTTTCAAGATAGGGTTTCGCGGTGTAGCTTTAGAGCCTGTCCTGGAACTCGCTCAGTAGACCAGGCTGGCCTCTAATTCAGAGAGGTCTGCCTGCTCTACCTCCCAATTGCTGAGGTTAAAGGCGTGTGCTACCACTGCCTGGTGAACTCAGGTTTTCATGCTTGTAAGACAAGCTCTTGAGATAGAATATGCACATTCAGCTTTAGTAAGGCGCTCTCATAGCCGTTCAGCCAAACAGCAAATTTGGTGAAGATGATTTCACGGAAGACTGACCAAAACTCCTACAATTTTTGTTCAAAAACTTCTAGCCCCCTGTGAGAAAAGTCTTTATATATCAGGAACTGTGGTGCCTTATGCATCCCAGCAATGCCACTGACCTGTGCATCCCTAGCCTAAGAATCCTTTTCTTAAGTAGGACTTCAAATGGCAGTTGTTTTCTCCCGGTGCTGGGGCTTGAACTCAGGGCCCACATCTCTACTACGGCGCCTCACCTCCATCTTCCAGAGCATTGTTTTTACTTTTTGGTTAGTGGTGAACTTGGCAGAATTAACTCCAGGGTGGCAAGGCTTGTTTGGGCTACCAGTCCGAGGAGGTCCATTGGTGTCGGAGGCGGAGGCAAGGGCTCATTCATGAAGGAGCGGAAAAGCCGTGGAACGGGGACTGGGTTATAAACTTAAAAGTCCCATTCTTAGTTATCTACTTCCACCAGCTCAGCTCTACCTTTTAAAAGTTCCAAAGTCTCCCAAGATATCACCAGCCACCCGGGGAACTGCGTGAGATGTCTCATTAACACCAATTTGCTCCGCAAGACATTGGCTGTTGCTAAGATTCTTTCTCTTGCCCCAGCCCGTGACTTCTTTCCTTTTAGATGGCCCTGAAACTAGTTTCTCACACGGTCCCCTTTACTTTATTCGTCTGCCTGTTTGAGTCCGTAGCCATCAGACATCGGATCTGCTGCCAGGTACACCTACCTAAAAAGTCTGACGGTACTATCTAGCTGTGTGCTCTCGGAGGAGTTATTAAACAACTTTGTAAGCCACAGACCCCTTATCTTTGAAGCAGGAGCAATGATGTGTTACAATCAGGAATGTTTTAAAGGTTGCGTAACACAATTAAAGGCAGTGGGCACAGCAAAGGAGCAACGAATATTAGCGCTAACTTACACAGTTTGCTTATTGACTTTCCTTGAAATAGTCTCGCTGTGTAGCTCAGGCTGGCATCAAAGCGCTCCTCCTAGCTCCTCACCTGCTCCTCTTTCTGACTTTTCAACGTAAGTTTTCTCCGATGGGTGTTCAGTTGACACGGAATCTTTCCAGGTCCAACCCAGTGTAACCCCCAAACAAACTAGCCACAAGGAAAGGGGAGGACAATGACTGGCTGCTAGTATTCAGCTGACTTTGTTTTAATTGGTTTCTAACTTCCTCGGAAAAGCCAACAACTAGTTAAGTTTAAACCACTCCAAACTTGTCCCAGGCACTGGGAATATTTCAGAGATAATCGACAAATAATCCAAAAATCTCATTGCGTTTGCTCTGTGACCTGGAAACGATAATGGACAAAGCCAAAAGCCAAAGAACTCTGGAGTGATGGAGGTGGATTTTGCTTGGGGATGCTGGGACTGTCTGCAGGATTAATGGTCCCAGTCCTTTCCCCAGAGAGCACGCAGCGCCACCTAGAGGGGCTGAGGGTGGTTGCACGTGCAGCTGAGCAGAGGATTTAGGTTTCTATTGGTGAAAACTTTCTGTATTCGTTGGCAACTTCTCTCTGCACCATCAGAACCTCGGAGCTGTTGGCCGCACATCGACGAGGTGATCCGGACCTGCTGCTGCCACATGGCAAGGTGGCTATTAGGCGGATATAAAGGCCAGGAGGCGCGGGTAAGCCGCAGTCCACGCGAGGTTCGCTGACTTCAGCGCTGACACATCCTAGTGGGGGAAGCTGCTGCTTGGGAGTTGGGGGCTGGGAGCTCATTTGTGCCAGTTTGGTTTCGCGCTTATTTCAGCCGGGTGTGGCTGGTCGGTGGCATCCGAGCTCAGAGTGTAGCCTCGAGGCACGGGTCCAGGGCACCCACTCGGTGGCGCGTCCCAGTGTCCCCGCGTTCCTGCGTGCAGATGCAGGCTTCGCTTTCCCGGGGCTTTTCGTTATGGTGGGCGTCACAGGCAGAGGGAAGCGAAGATGACTGGCATCCCGGCAGCGTTCTGGCTGCATCTCGGTCCTCACTGCGTGTTCCCAAGGTTCCGCAACGCAGTGACCCCCTTGAAGGCAGCCCGGAGCTGTATTGGCCTGGCTGCGGGAGGCGGGGCACCATGAGGATGAGAGGGGAGTGCAGGAGGCCTCAGCATAGGGTAACCCGAGGTCCTAGAGGTGGTCAGGACAGTGTCATGGTTACTTGGGGGCTGTGGGAAGGTGTTCCTCGGGGGAGAAGATGATTTTTTTTTTTTGGTTTCTTTTCTTTTCTTTTTTCGGTGTGACTTGGCAAAATGAGTGCTCTTTTGGGGAGGGGGAGGGCCAAGGAGGGCCAAGCATCATCACTGGGATCAGTAAGGAGTCTGAACCCAGGTGGTTGCCCATAGGCCCTTAAATGCCAACTGCCCTCGACTTCTCAAGGTAGAAGAAAAACATTTTGCCATGTAAGCAAGCACATCCCATCTGAAGTCCATCCACTTGTCAATCTGGAATTGGGGCGATTCTGGACCGGACCACCTAGTGACACCAGTGCAGGACTGCAGAGAAGTGAGAATGCTTGAGAAGGGGTATTACCCTAAATGAGAGTTTAGGCTCAGAAGAAACATGTTCTCTAGAGCTGCCCCTACTGCGCGTCCCAGTGCCGAGTGTGAGATTCTTCAGTGGCAAAGAACTTGAAGCCCGTTAGCAGACTCAGGGTTCCTTAGACCAGTGTCAGGGCCAAATATTTGTCAAGGTACTTCCTTGGTGAGGTGAGAGAGCCTGGGTTCCACTTCCCAAAGAGTGGAAAGAGAAATGAGCCTCCAGGAGGGAGGCTTTAGGGGTGGCTTTCGGCTTTTGCAGCAAGTGACTGGTGCTGGGCCCACAGCTCCTGCCCGGCAGCGGCCAGAAGAGGCTTTATGCAAGCTTGGTCTTTTTGTAACTCCCTGTGGCAAGGGTCAAAGCATGTCTGTTTCTCCATCCCCACAGCTCTCAGTTCCTCTTCAGCAGCCTTGCCACCTGCTCCTCACAGACCAGATAATAGGAACTGCCTCTGCCTCTTCTCATTCAGTTCCTTGGGGTCTGTAGAGAGGCTGTGTGTGTGTGTGTAAGGAGCACTGATGGAATTTGAGGGTCATGGCGTCTGAGGCTGTGGTTAGCTTGCATACCATGCTCTTGTTTGTTTTCTTTTTAAAAATTAGATTTATTTTAGTTTACGTTTTAGTGTTTTGTCCTCCTGTATATCTGTGTACTATGTGTGTGTCTGGTGCCCAAGGAGACCACAAGAAAGCCTCAGATCCTCCAACTGTGGATGGCTGTGAGTCACCATGTGGATGCTGGGACTCGAACCTGGGTCCTTTGCAAGAGCAACCAGTGCTTTTAACTACTGAGCCATCTCTCCAGTCCCCCTGTTTATTTGCTTGTTTTTACACAGACAATTTCTGTGGGCGCCGCGGGCAAATATTCAAGTGGAAAGAACTTCATTTGCTAGTGGTCCAAGTCCCCGTTCCTCTGCATGCACACACGTGACACAATCGACAGATTTGAATAGTTTCCCTCTTCACTAATAATAGATTTCTCTTCGTGTGCAGAGAGATTGGTGTGGTGAGCTGTGTGACTGTTGACGTCTACGCAGTTCTTCTTAAATAAGCATGCACAGGCTTCCAGAGAATAAATCCCAGAGGCACTGTCGAGCCTATTCCCTCTTTTCATCATGCCTCCAAAAGATCTCTGGTCGGTTCATACATTTGAGTTAAGAGGACCTGAAAGAAGACTCAGAGGGCTTCCTAGCCATTCATCCTAGCTGGGAATGGCTCTGTGATAGTGAGGACAATGATAGCGAAGTTAACTTCTAGAGAACATGGTGTGCCCGGCTAAGGCACACAAGCTACAATTCAGTTAGTTCTCACATCCAGTTGAAGGTTGGAATGGAGCACAGAGAGGTGCTGTGCCTCGTTCAAGGTCACAGAGCTCAGAAGTGTCTTACCACTCTGTCGTGAAATCACCTTACTGACTGGGAGATGTGTGTGTGCACACACATGTGTGCATGTGAGTGTGTGTATGCTCTCCGCCCTGGGTTTTATCCCATATATAGAGGTGGTCTGTGGGTGGGTTGAGAATGGAGGTTCTGGAATCATCTTTCCAGCTGTGATTCTCCGAAGAGCTATGGGATGGCTGTGTGGTCTTCACTTTCAGTTTTCAGAGCCATGAAATAATAATAGTATTCTCATATTGAGTAGATGCTCTCTGTCCTTCAGAATGGGAAGCATAAGTTGAGAAGGAAAAAGACTTCTTAGGGGGAAAAGGAAATTTTAGATGTGGGTGTTTTTGTCACCTGGCAGCTGGGTAACTGTAAATAAATAGACCATAGACCATGAAACCACATACCCAGCACGATTTACCCAGCACTTAGGTTGAAAATCCTCTCTTTTTAAAAAAAAATGATTGCATCTTTGGCTTTGCATTTGTTAAAAGAGGGAAGTGTACATTAGCCCTCCAAGGTGGGTTGTGTGTGTGTGTGTGTGTGAGTGTGTGTGTGTGTTGTCGTTGTTGTTGTGGGTGGATGGAAGAATATGGAGGTCTGAGGTGTGAGCGGGCGTTGTCCTCAGTTGATGTCAAGTAATGAACATTGCAGTCAGGCTATTTTTCCTATGTTCTTCACCTCCTTTTAATTGTAACCCATTCTAGTGGATCTGAGAACATGTGAACTCTGAACATCTCTGGGGTATCCTTCTCTGCTCTTTCTTCATTTGAAAATGAGTTTTTAAAAGGTAGTTTGGGGGACAGCTAAAGAAACATGAACTGTTATTTAAAAACATATCAGTATGGCTCAATTGCCAAATGATCTGAATTGTCCTGTAACCTGCATAAACACAGGAGTTTTTGGCTGCTTGCTCTCATTTTAAAGTCTTCTGGAGCTTTAATGTCTGAGAAGCAAGGGCACAATGTAGCACGAATTCTAGCTGATCTTAATTAATCAAAACCCAGAGTCAGATGTAGGGACTAAAGTTGAAGATCAGAGAAGCAGAGCAGCAAGTCACTAGAGAGACCTTTAACCTCTACCAATGCTCAGACCGAAGGGGCGATCCTCAGACTGCCTAGACGGCACTGTGCCTCCACCAAACCTCAGATTCCAATGAGCTCTTGTCTCCTCCTCCTTGAATACCACTCTCCGCCAGGCCATATCACTCCTGTCTCCACCTCTCTAGTGCTGGGACTAAAGGTGTGGGATCCCAAGTGCTGGGGATCACTTTTGAGTGAGTTCTATTTCTCTTTTTTAGACAGACTCATTCTCATGAATCCCAGGGTGACCTCAAGGCCTGGGATTAAAGGTTTGTGCCACCACTCCCTGGCCTCTAATGGCTTAGCTTTGCACTCTGATGTTCAGGCAGGATTTATTTATTAAAACACAAACAAAATATCACTATGGCACACCATCATCATGGGGCCCGGCAGCACGTGATGAGTACAGTTCTTCTGGGGGAGCTCGGGTCCTGAGGTTTAAACTTCTTCCCTTCACCTGTGGGTCTCAGAAAATAAGGGCTAAATTGGTTCAGCCTGGGTCTCTGGGGTCTACCATTTGAAAACAGTTTTTTAGACTGTGTGTCCCTTCCCTAAGAGGTAACCCCGTTAACGTCTTCTCGTGGACTCTGAGGCTAAAGAAGTGGGTTTCTGTTCTTTCCTTCCTCCTTCTCTTTTCCCTCTTCTTCTTTCCTTTCGGAACCCAAGTTAATTTTATGTCAAGTGTCCACATATCTGGACCATCTTCTCTCATTTAAGGACTTCCAGGTTTGCTGCCATACCAAGTGTTTCTTCGTCATCCTGAATTTTTTTTTTAAATTTAATATACCTCATATTTTTAATGATCGGAATCAACACACCAGTTTTTTTTAATATTTATTTATTTATTATGTATACAATATTCTGTCTATGTGTATGTCTGCACGCCAGAAGAGGGCGCCAGACCTCTTTACAGATGGTTGTTGAGCCACCATGTGGTTGCTGGGAATTGAACTCAGGACCTTTGGAAGAGCAGGCAATGCTCTTAACCACTGAGCCATCTCTCCAGCCCCGTCATCCTGAATTTTTAATAGTTTTCATCTTGTTCTCATCCTCCGGCCTCTTCGCTGCTATTTGGAAAGCAAGAGAGTTTATGCTTACCTGAAATATCTTGAAGGATTGTACCCTAACCAAAGTATAAATATGTGTGAATGTGTGTATATGTGTGTGTATATGTGTGTGTGTGTGATTTAGAACAGTTCAAGGCACAAACTGAATACCATACTATGACCAGATGAGGAGGCTGACGTCAGAAGAAAACTGCTATAGAGAAAAAGTGGGTGGAAAATGGGGACAGCACACACCTAGGTGGTGAAAAGGTGATGGTAGCATTTCCATAAAGACCCCGACACCAAAGTCATAAAGGTGTGGAGTGTCCCAGGAAGGACAGGGGTGTCATACAGGTAGCAAATTGACTCTCTTTTTCAAATTTCTTTACTTGTAAGATTTTCTGATGGAAATTTTCCACATGCAAGTAGAAAGGCTAGTGTAATGAACAGTGCTCTCTTCTCCCAATTCCAGTAGTTATCAGTGTGTCTAATAACCTCCATCTTCCACATCCATCCCTTCTGGCAGCATTTTAAAGCAACGCAAGAAATCCTGCTCTTTCTAAACCTTTCTCTATGTGCTTCTAAAAGATAGGCACCCAAGCATACACACCACAGTGCTTAACATTAGGGCCTTGTTTCCTGGCTGTTAACCGGGTCACAGACTTGGCCCCTGTGCTGTTTGAAAGTCAGAGTACATGTCTGAGTATGCGGCGTACTCAAGAGATAGGTGTGATAGCTGTCCAGAAGCCATCTAGAATGATATTTTCTTCGTCATCCCTCTCTCTCTCTCTCTCTCTCTCTCTCTCTCTCTCTCTCTCTCTCTCCTCCTCCTCCTAAACAGTGCTGTTGTGGTGAGTTCACTTTTACTTCCCCTCCCTCTGCATGCTATTTTAGGCTCATCTCTTCATCATCTCTTAACTCTCCTTCTCTCTCCTGCTTTCTTCTACCATTTCCGCAGCCTTGCGGTTGGCATTCCTCTGATGACCCCGCTTTGATTCACCAGCCCCCTAGTCTTCCAAGGTCTTCTTTAAGGGAGAGGGACACTTCTTCCTGTTCCAATACAAAAATAGCATTGCTGAGATCGATATAAAACTCAGATGCCATATGACTCTTGTTTGCCATAGAAGTCAATGAGCTTTAGTGGGGCCATTGCTGGGGTTGCTTTCAGAACCTTTTCCCTACCTCAGAAGTAAGCCCGCTTCTCTTTAGCCAACTGCTCTCCCCTCTCCTCCATTCTAAGAGCTGCCAATCTACTCTGTGCAGATTCACCTGTTCTGGTCGTCTGACATAAATACTTAGAAAAGGGAAATGTCTTTGGTGTCTGACTTCGTTTACTTGGCTCACTCCCAGTAGCATTCATTTTTAATCATGACTAAGCACTATTTCACTTTTTTAATCATGACTAAGCACTATTTCGCAGCATGCTTGCCGGACCCTTTGGTCATGTAGTCATTGGTTGGTGGACATTTGCGGTGTTTCCTCTTTTCTGTCTGTGATGAGCAAGTGCTGCTCTCACATTCAAGTATGAGGCTTGTTGAACATCCTTTTCCATTTTTTTTTGTGAGTCTGTAGACGAGTTCCTAGATGAGATGGTCGGTTTGTGTTAACCCTGGGGATGTGCCAGACATTTTCCCCCATGGCAACTCATTTTATTTTGCTCATGTGTGGAAATCTAGGCCTCTTTCAAGGACAAGTACCAACTCAAATGTTTCTGCGTTGACAGGTATTTTTCAGTGTTTTTGTTAGTCTTTAATTGTGTTCATATATATTTCTGGTTTTACATTTGTTGGTTTGTTGGTTTTTTGGCTTGTTTGCTTGCTTGCTTTGTTTTTTGAGACAGAATCTTGCTCCTCCTGCTTCCGCCTCTTAAATGTTGGAGTTACAGGTGGTTTACTACTGTTTTCCATCTGTAACATTACAAATGGACTATTACTTGAGCAATGATCTCTCAAGTGCAGGGTATTTTTAGGGTACAAGAAGGTTCATTGGAAAACAAAAATAATGTTGTTTTTACACGTGCTTTATAATTATACAGAATATTAAAGTAGAGAATATATGGGACATATAAATGAAACTCTCTTCTTTTTCCGAGGAAGAAGGAGAAAGAACCACGTCCTGGTATGTTTGCTAGGCAAGTGCTATACCACCGAGCCACATCCACAGACCCTTTAACTTTTATTTTGAGACAGAATCTTGACACGTTGCCCAATCTGTCCATCAGTTTAGAATCACCAGCCTCTTGAGTAGCTGGGATTACAAGCATCTACCACCTAGTCCTCCAGTTCTTTATTTTATTTTTTTTTTAGTCCTCCAGTTCTTAATCTTCCTTTTCTTGCTGCTGTTTGAGACAGCATCTCACTGTGTAGGCCATCCTGGCCTTGAACTCTTTAGTAGCTCATCTGATCCTGTAATTCAAGATCCTCCTGCCTTAGCCTCCCAAGTGCTGAAATCCTAAGCACGAGCCACCACTCCCAGCTTCTTAATTCTGCCCTTGAAAATAAATCTGATAGGAAAGTCTTCAATATCATATTGCCAAGGAAACTGGTGGTTTCTTGCTGATGTCAGCCGGCATGTGTCATATGACTCCTCATGGAAGGACTTTTGGCTCAGGCGTCAGACTTCCATTTTGTTCTACTTCTGCTGATTGCCAAAGTAAAGCTTGGGGCAAGTCCCCTCATGGTCCCATCTCATTTCTCAAACTGATGCATTAGCACCTGAGCTCATGTGAGTGTTCACCGAGAAAGCTAAGAGTGGGAAGTGGGAACCATGCAACTGCCATAGGAAGTTGGTCACTTGTGAATCTGAGGCAACTCTGTGTTTCTTCAGGTGAACATCCGGTGTTCTCCGATCCTTGCCTTAGGGCTGCCCCCTCATTGTCCCACCTCACATATTACTTTTACTGGCTCTCTGTCCTTCTTCCTTGTGCCTCTGACAGCAAGCCTATAGAGCTACTGGCAAACCTCTTTTTACTAAAGAGAGGACCAGAGAGGAAGCAGTGCCTGTGACGTCACCCGGCAGCCACTGCAATATGACACTGTGTCCTTCCTGCTGACCTTCCTAAAAGATAATGTTCACCTGTTACAGTAAAGCTTTGACCTTTAAAAAAAATCTCTGTTTGCTCTGATTCTAGATGCTGTCTAGAAGCTTGGAGCTGTGTTGCTGGGCATATTAACGTTCTCAGTTTGACATGATAGATTCAGAGTCTGAGCTTACTTGGGGATGTGAATCTTTGTTTGAAGTCAGTGTCTGAAGGGAAGTAGGCCCGGAGAGAGACTGAAGAGGGTATAGGGAAATATTCATGAATTTGATCACAGGCTATGGTTGAAGAATTACTCATTTTTGGCCACATTTGCTTACTACTGGGTGTTTTTAGTAACACACCAGGAAATGTGTTGTAATGAATTTCTTTGTGGGGATGTGGAGAAAGGGGGCCTGGTGTGCTATTGGTGGTAACAGCATTGCCATTATGGGAATGCTACGGAGGGCCAGCCAATGCTATAAATGCAACTACCAAATGGTGTAAGAGTCTCACTTCTGGATAAATGTCTAAAAGAAGTGAACTCATCATGCCAGAGATATTCGCAGTCATGTGTTCACCATGACTGTTCACTATAGCCAGCATATGTAATGTAAACAACTTAAATGTCCATCAGCAGATGAATAAATTTAAAAAATTTTAAAATGCAATGTATATGCACAACAGAATACTAGTCAGCCTATCTTAAATGATCCAATCAGGAAAATCCATCACGGGTATGCTTGGGTTTAGTCAATTCCCGATGTCGTCAAGTTGACAACCAAGGTTAGCCATTACACCCCCCAAGTTGCTTTTATTCATGACATTTGTCACAGAGGTAGAAAACAAACTGGGGGCTAGAGCCCTAGAGAATCATGGGGCCATTTTGAAGTGTGACTCAAAGTAAGATTGGAGGTAGTAAGAGAAACAGACAAGCAGAGGGGTCAGCAAAAATATTACGAGCAAAGTTGCCCACTGATATATATTCCATAGTAATGAAAAGCTGGAAATAAATATTTACGTCGGGTCTGGCTATGTAAACTGTAGCACATGTACACCGGGGGAAAGTGGTAGGAAGTTAAGACAAGGGGCTGGAGAGATAGCTGCTCTAGCAAAAGGCAGGGGATCAGTTCCCAGTTCCCATACAGTGGATCTCAGCTGCTTGTAATCCTGTTCCAGGGAATCTGATGCCTTCTCCTGACCTCCATAGGGACCAGGCACACACATGGTGAACATATATACACAGAGACAAAACATTCATACAATAAAAAATAAAGATACAAAATTAAAAAAAGTTAAAAAGTGTGTGAAATAACCTTTACGTTGCATTGTTGGAAAAGAATAATATAAATTACAGAATGTGTCCACTATGAAACTGTGACGCTTTGAATGAGAATGGTCCCCATAGGCTCATACCTTTGAATGCTTGGTCCCCAGTTGGTGGACTGTTTGGGAAAGACTAGGAGGTGTGGCCTTATTGGAGGATATGTATCACTGAGCGTGAGCTTTGAGTTTAAAACCCCCCCACACCAGGCCCAATCTCAGCCCCCACCCCCTGCTACTGTTTTTCGAATCGGGATGTAGAGCCCTCAGCTATGGCTCCAGCACTATGTCTGTCTGCTTCCTGCCATGGTGACCATAAACTAACCCTCTGGAGCTATAAAAAAAAGACCCCAGTTAAATGCTTTCTTTGATTAGAGTTGCCTTGGTCACGGTGTCTCTTCACAACAATGGAACAGTAACTCAAGAAGACAAAACAAATTTTCGGATCTGACGTAGGGAGATCATTCGTTGCAAAGAACGTGGGAGGGATGGAATAGCCAGCATTTATCTGTGGGACTGAAGAAGCGTTTTTTTTGGAGCGTTGAGTGACGGGAACTCTTCACTTCATGTTCTGGGGCTCTGTGTTTAGGGCCTTTATAGAAACCCATTTTTTTTTGTAAATCAAAATCCAAAGTAACTATTGCATCCCTTCCACGCCCTTTGCAACACATCATACACACATATACAAAGAGTGTATCCTTCATCTGCATTACTCCAAAACATGTAACCTAGAATACAGGGCCTTCAAATCAAGGAAATCTAGACTTTTAAGAACAATTTTATATGTAGTTTCTTTTGGTGTATTTGAAGTTGTATCTTATCAATGTCCACATGGAGTGAGAAAAATTCTACATCTTTAGGAGACTTGTGTTCATTTCTATTCTTGTTAAAAATAATTATGTCCCAATAATTGAACAACCACATCTACCAAAGAAGGCATTTATCTCTTAACTTTATTTCCATATGGTTGGTTATGTTCATCTATTCCATAAGCATTTATTAAGCTCTTATGTGCAACTGAAGACATGGGGGATATGATGTGGCAGAGAACAAACAAAACCCTTGTTATTATGGAGCTTACAGCTGGGGGCAGAGGAAGACTCAAAGGGAAGGGGGGGGGAGAATCAGGAAGTGGTGTTTCTGTGACGACATTTGAACAGAGTGACAGAGTAGGAGGTGACCAAGGAACTACCTTTAATTAGGAAAGATTTCCTTGAGGAAGTAATTCAAAACTAAGGCATGTATGACTAGAGAGGACCAGGCTGTGCTCACTTGAGGGAAGAGCACTTCAAGCAGAAGGTGAACTGCACCCTTGGGGTGGTGAGAATTGAGGGCCCAAGAGCTTGTTGTGTTGTTGGGGCTGACAAAGGCTGAGAAATATAAATGAGAGGTCTTGAGGGTCATGGCAAGCCTTAAAGACAAGGTAAGAACTGTGGATTTCATCTTGATTTGATAGGAATCCTTTGGGGTTTGGTTGGGAGAAAGAGATGCAGTTTGGGTTTATAAAGGGTTTCTCTGAATGCCTGAGGTTGTGGTTGGGGAAGGGCAGAAGGAGGGAAGCCAGTTTCCACTGTGAAGCCCTAGGTGGGTGTCCAAGTGGGAGAAGACAGTGGCTTAGATGGACATGCCAGCTCTAAACTTGTTCAGGGGTTAAATATGGAGAGCTGGGAATGCATGGGGTCACATATGGCTCCTAAATCGTAGACTCAGGGGACTGAGAAATGTACTTCCTGGGATGGGGAAAGAAGGAGAGGAGCAGGTTTGGAGGAGGGGGCTTTAGAGTCTGATTTAGGTGTATTAAGTTGAGAGTCAGTGGGAAAAGGTCAAGCAGGTAATACGATAACTTGCCTGGAGCAGAGGGGATGTCGGATAGAAATGTGCACGTGCAAGTCAGCTCCACACAGCGTGATGACGGTTAACACTCTGGAGTCAACTCTAAATTTTCATATTCAGTTACACTTGTATGTGATACTCTTGCCTGTCGACTGGATCGAGTAGAATAAACCTCCAGCATGTCTGTGATAGTCTTCAGAGAGGATTCAACCGTAAGGGTTCTGACCTAATCCGTGGACTAACCCACTGATGGATAAAAAAATTGAATAGACTATGGGAAGGTGGGGCTGGTTGGAAGAAGCAAGACATCGAAGACGTGCTGAGAAGGGCATGTCTTATTCAGGCCCCTTCTTGCTTCTGACTTTGCCACACACTCCCACAGCCATGACACACTGGGTCACTACACCCAGTAACAAGGGTTATGTGACCAAGGACTGAACCCGCTGAAGACATGAGCCCAGTCAATGCCTAAGATGCTTTTCTCTCTGGTGTTTGGACACAAAGACATAAAGCCAGTCTCGTGTGGTGGCACTCTTCATTTGGGCTGAACTTGCCCAGATGGACTGCATCTTGTGAAGGCTGGTTTGGTTGGACCACCTTGCTCCCAAAGGTGGACAGGAAAAAGAAATGTTTGCTGAAATCGCTGGAGTGTTTCTCACTGTACAGATCAACGTTTTAGCCATCATCACCCTCACTAGGGCCAAAGCAGACAGAACCATTTTAAAGATGGATTCTAGAGCCACAGCGTCATTTAAAAATATTAGAAACTCATATTGAATTCCTATAGATGTGGCTAATATTCAAGCTGATGCAAACCACACGGCACCAGGGTCTTAGTGGTTGTCTTCCTGACTTTGCTCTAAGGCTAGAACGAACTCCAAAGAATGTGCTAGAAAAGTGTCTTGACTTTTACACAGCACTCCCATTTTTGATTTGATAAGTAATTTTATCATAATACCTTTGGTATGCTGCTGTTTTGCATTATTAGTTCATCTTTGTGGCTTCTTCAGTTAAGCTCACACTGGCAAAAATGTTTCTTATCTCTACATCAAACTCTCTAGATTTACTGCTATTTTTGTTTGTTTGTTTGTTTTGTTTCTCTGATTTAGTCATTTATCTTTGACTTGAAAATATAAGAAGCTAATGTGAGGTATAAAGGAATTATTTGCTTTTGTTTGTTTGTTTGTTTTGTTTGTTTGCTTATTGACAACAATATATAACCAAAAATATGACTGGACTTTTATTTATCTAGGATGATTCTTGCTCATTGCAGATAAATTCTTCAGACCTCCAGCTGGCCATGTGATGAATTCAAGGACCATGCCTGGTGGTACAGCAGCCACTGGAGAGCTATGTTTCGAGCACGCTCCCTCCACACCGGGAAGGATGGTGTCCCAGTCCACAGATCGGCAAGATTGTCCTGTGGACCCCTGGGAAGGGATCAGCGGTGCCTGTGAGGATGCTGATGGTTCACCCCCGCTCCTGGACACTGACCACCCTCTTTGCCAGTTAGATGTGAGGCTCCTGCGGCATAAAGCCTGCTGGATCAACCAGCCATGTGTGGAGCAGCCGCTGCAAGACTTATTCACCCCGAGAGCAACAGTGCAGAGCAGTGGGAAACACTTGGTGGTAGGCAATCCCTCTCCTGTGGGCCGTCCACTGTTGTCCCACCGGGACTCCCTAGCTGAGACACCACTGTCTGAGAATACTGCCAATGGCCCTGGGGGAAAGAATGGTGACTTTTCCCTGGCTACGGAAGAGCAAGAGGTTCATCGGCAGCACAAATCTCTGCTCAGAAACCCCAAGACTGTGGCCACTTCCCCATGCCCTAAGGAAGACAGTGCCCGTTTTGAGTCTCCTCCTTTGACAGCTTCTGCAGATGACGGTAACTCTACTTGGTGACTTCCTTTATTCTTCTCCATCCATGTGTTTGTCTGGGCTTGGCTCAAAAGTCTGCCTATTGTCTTGCCGTGAGAAATGACGTTCATGGCCTTCTACTTTGACCAGAAGCCAATGCGTGAGCTCCTTTAATGTCACCACAGCCCATATTCTGTGATGGTCACAACAGGTGGATCAGATATCATCTCCTCCTTCCACTGAGAGAAAGGTCATCGTTTTTAGCTCAGTATAGTTCAAGTGCTGGGCTGGGACCTTAGAAGGGAGGGTCAGCGGTGAAGCTGGTATTGCTCCTAGCTGGCAGATGTGAAAACACTCAAGGCTTTGTTTGCAGGGAGAATATTAGAAACACTCAACCTGCTGTGGGTGGGGAAGGTGGATGACGGACGTGCCTCACCTGTGCTAGTTCCAGCACAGACAGCTGCGAAAATAGCAGGTTTGAAAACAGTAGCCACAATACTCCCCGGAAAGGCTACCTAAAGCCTCTTGGTGTAAAAACAAGGGCTCCCTTGCTGTGAAGCAGTGCACAGATTCTCAAAATAGAAAGCTGAATGAATTGGTCCAACCAAAGCCCCAGGCAAGATCCAACTAGTTGTCTTTATTTTATGTCGAAGGATTCATTTCTTTATATCCACACTGTGAATTTAGAGCCCTGCTTCAAATATAGTCTGGGAAGCGTTCTGTTGTCATTGTTGTTTGTTGCAAATAATTTTAAAAGCTGTCACCTGCCTGTTCTCAGCCTGTGTGTGTATTTATCTTACTGTCTTTCAGAGGCTAATGTTGAGGCAACCACATTTGAGCAAAATGCCTCTCAAAACAGGCCTCTTCTCTCTCTCTCTCTCTCTCTCTCTCTCTCTCTCTCTCTCTCTCTCT
>JABTXL010000002.1:36637590-36667371 GCA_025134845.1 Neodon shergylaensis | reverse complement strand
TCTCTCTCTCTCTCTCTCTCTCTCTCTCTCTCTCTCTCTCTCTCTCTTGTCCACCCAGGTGGTTACTTCTCAGGATAAAGAGCAGCTTGCTTGCGGATTTAGAGGTTGCTAAGTGAGAGACGACTTTGCTGTTAGATTGCCTCCTGGAGGAAGTCTTTCCCCACATAAACCATCATGATAACAAGTTAAAGCAGCCACTGACTGACGATGGCCTCTGAGGCACAAACCCACTTGTCATAGCCTTGTACAAGTCGTTCTTCAACTTAGCATTACTTTTGTGTCTTTGTCTTTCTCCTGGATAAAATAATGGGACCAAATAAACTCCAAAGCAAAGACAAGTATTGTGGCCCCTGTTGTTCAAAGGCAGGGTTTCCCAGCAATCCTATCAGTACCTATTCAGTATTTTGAGGTGTTCTATTTGTTTCGTTTCAGAGATGAGCTCTTACTCTGTAGTCCAGGCTGGTCTTAGACTCATAGCAGTCCTCTCACTTCCGCTTCCTGAGGGCTGAGATGACAGGCGTGAGTAGTCATGTCTGACAAGACCGTCTTAAACTTGGCGAAGAGATTCCTTCTGTGCCGTTAAGAAACAGAAGCCCAGAAGTGACCGGGTTCTCTCTTCCTTTAGTATGGAGCAGCACAAAGAAGGAACATTGGCCACTAAGACACGGGCTTTCCTCGGACCCCCACGCCTCTAACGGCAGCTGAGGGGTGCGTTTCCTGAGGCTGTAGAAGCAATGCTCCTGGGTCCTATTGGTTAAACAGGACCTACATGTTTACAAAATACCTTGCCTTCTCTATCTCCTTATGTGTAACAGGTAATAATCCCAACTCAAGGCATGAGAGAATCTATAACTGAGGTATAACAGGGCTGGGCACCATTCTGCAGGATCTTGCTTTTTCCTCTACCCTCAGGTCTGCGCCTATGACGAACGGGCCCAAGCCTGCCTGCTTCCTGTGTTTGTTTAAAAAAAAAAAAGATAAACCAGCAATTCAGTTTCTTTCATCAGTAGTGGCCTTCTGGTTACAGTGGCAGAGACGGTGAATGGCCTTCACATCCTACCCCCAAAATGTTTACCAACCGCAGCCAAGAAATCCTCCGTCTTCCATGTCCAACCCACTTTGGTCAACATGAGGCGTCAGGGTGATACTGGCAGCGTTTGTCTGGCAGCAGAGAACCCACAGCCCCCAGAACGTTGGCAGGATCTTATTTTAATTTAGCAGGTCAGGAAACCTCAGCTTCTCCGGCTGTCATGAAATTTCACTTCCTTCCAAGGCTGCAGTTAGCAGCTCTGTGATAGGAAGCCCTCTCTTCCCTGCCCATTGCCAGGAAGGAGTGGGGGCGGAGGGGGGGACACACGCAAGAATGGATGACACAGTGTCATAGACGCTGGGCTTGACTGGGGACTCTTTGTTTTCAGATGACTTGTATATGTAACAGGAAGTCTGGGGCCAATTGCCATGAGCTGGGGGAAGAGATCCTGTAATTCTTAAGGCCACCTTCCCATCTCTTGTGGGTATTTCCCGTGACCTGCTCATCTTCCCACCATCTTTGCTCCACTGGTCCCTCTGTTCTGGTGGTTTCCCGCAGACACCTCTCAGTCACTCCATCCCTTTCCTGTAGAAATGATTGACAGCAAGGCTATGTCTACAGGCCTTGTCATCAGAAGTCTCTTTCCTCTTCCATCCCCCACATCTTTCTAGAACTGTACCTTTCCCCTACCCCTTGATGGTGTTGAAGACTTGCACCTACAATTGGTTTTGTTTGTTTAGATAATCTTTGAATTTGTTCTCCGCATTTTTTCTCTGTCTTTGTATGTATGCATGTGTGTGTGCGTGCGTGTGTATATGTGTGTGTTTTCTTTTGTGTTGTGTGTTCACTTGCATGCATGCACACATGGAGGCCAGAGGTCAATGTCAGGTGGCCGCTATCATTCTCCATCCACCCTTCTTTTGGAGACACAGAGTCTCTCACTGAGCCGGCAGCTCACTAATTTGTCTAAACTACCAAGCCCAGGGACACATCTATCTCTGCTTCTCTGGCACTGAGATTACAAGTGCTGTGCCCGATACCACAGGAGACTGAACTCGGGTCCTAAACTCAGGTCCTAGAGCTTGTATAGCAAGCACTTTCTTGACCAAGCCATGTCCCCAGGCCCCCTTTTTTTACAGTTCTTTTTAAAGATTTATTTATTTATTATGTATACAGTGTTCTGTCTGCATGTACGACTGCAAGCAGGAAGAGGATGCCAGATCTCATTACAGATGGTTGTGAGCCACCATGTGGTTGCTGGGAATTGAACTCGGGACCTCTGGAAGAGCAGCCAGTGCTCTTAACCACTAAGCCACCCCTCCCAGCGGTGCCTTTTGTATGCCCATTCAGGATAATGCACACCCTTTCTCTGTTTTAATGCCTAGCTGTATTGGCAGGTGCTGCTCGGAGCAGCAGAAGAAGCCATTCTTGGAATTTCTTCCCGCTAGAGACATTTGTGCTGCCCACTGATGTGGACAAGGTGAGTGGATCTTCTTAACCACCGAGTCTGAGTCCTTTGGCAGCGTCTCTCAGATGTGAGTGTGGAAACCACCCTGGCCAGGCACAGCCAAACGGCTCTGCTCAGTGTTTGGTGGAGGCTGCCAGGAGAAGTTTCCAGGCACCGTGTGCTCAGTTGTCCGTGACTGATGCACTATGCCAGGTGCTGCGCCCCTCGTCCTGAGAGTGTCCTGTCATAAGAAAGTCAATTTGGTGGCTGGGGTTGGGGCTCAGTAGGAGAGTGCTTGCCTAGCGTATGTGATGTTAAGTTCAATCTCCAGTCCTGAAAAGGAATTAATTCAGTTTGGTATATCTGTGTCTCTGAATGTGGGTTATGTCATAATGTAGTTGAATCAACAGCTATATGTATCTGCACTCAGGTCACTTAAGTGGCACCTCTCCAGTTTTGAAATCTGATCCATACTTGGAAGCAAAGTTGATCGTGCTCCTGTTTGAACTGACTATGTTTTTATCCTGTAGGAAAATGTCCACTTCTATGCGGCAGACATGATTATCTCCGCATTGGAGACTATGAAATGCAACCTCACGAATCAACAGCTACCAGAGATCTGGGGCACAGAGGAGGCCAGCGGGTCTCATGGGGACGATCAGACCGAGGCTGAAGTGGCCTTTTACACCCCTGCAAGGCTGGAGCCAGGGTCCTCCACTTCCTCGGACAGTGGCTATGAAGGCAAGTTGGGCAAACGCTTGAATCTGAGGGTTGTGATCTCCGCACATGCTGTCTGTCCTCTGTCCAGTCCAGAAGGAGGGACATATTTCAGTTCTTTGAAAATGTGACCAACCCATGGCCCATTGGGAACATACATCCTAGGTTAGCCATGAATATGGCAATTCAAAATCTGAAACTAACTTAGAACATTTTGAGGTGTGTGTGTGTGTGTGTGATGTCTTATTTTCAGTGACTCAATTTTGAGGGCCTTTGGTGGTGTATACACTTTGTTGGTGATAATGTAACTTTGCACATGTGGATGATCTTCTAGGCCGCTGTCTTGTCTTGTGGTTGGTGCTCATGCTCCATCTTTTGGCCAAGGCTGCGTTTCTTGTGTTGTTTTTCCTTGGATTTCATTCTTCCTTTTCGTGGTGGCTGTTGTCTTCTGTCTTCCTTCGTTTTCCATCACACAGCATCCCCCTAGCTTTTCTTCCACATTTTTCCCCTTGCCCAGTGGTCCTCTTTCATTTAGCCAACAATGAACCTGCCGTGTACTTGGTGATGGGACTCAATGGTGGCAGGACACTTTCTGTTGTAGTTAAGGTTTCTATGGCTGTGAAGAGACACATGGCAACTCTTATAAGGAAAATATTTAATTGGGGTGGCTCACTTACAGTTTCAGAGGTTTAGTCCATTATCATCATGACGGAGAGCATGCTGGCATGCAGGCAGACATGGTGCTGGCTACATCTTGAAGGTAGCAGGAAATGTACTGTGACATTGGATGACACCTTGAACATAGGAGACCTCAAAGCCCACCCCCACAATGTGTACACACTTCTTCCAGTGAGGCCACATCTATTTCAATAAGGTTACACTTCCTAGTAGTACCTACCACTCACTGTGAGATTATGGGGGCCAGTTACATGCAAATGACCACACTCTCTTTCCCCAGAGAAGAAGTGCGGAGCTGGGGCCAAGGAGGCAAGAGGACTAACACCTTGCAGAGGTGACAATCCAGCCCAGTCACTGGTCAAGGGCAGCTGGGAACCCCGAGAGTTTGTTCTGGGGGAAAGGGCGCCAAAGGTAGCAATGAATGCTAACTTTGATACTTTGCAGCCATTTCTTAAAACAAGTCCCACCTTCAGCCCCACCCCCACATGTTTAGTTTCTAGAAGATTTTGTCTCCATCAGTTGCCTCTTCTCAGTGGATGCCTCTGAGAGACCTGCACCTTTAGTCCTGAACCTCTTTTAAGTCTCTTTCTGTATCTGTCCAGTTGGTGGGTCCCCAGATCCTCCAGCTCAATGCCCTTCCTGTATGGCTTAAAGACACTGCACTTTCTCTGTTTCCCTTAGGACAATCATATGTCTAGCTTCAAGGTGGGCAGAGGTAAGCTCTAATTTAACACGGCTACACTATTCATCTAAAACCTCTTCTGGGGGGCGGGAGGCTATGGCTTGACTCTCTCTTCTGTCTGTGTAGATTCTATTGCCAAATAAGATCACATTCACACGTTCTAGGTGGACATGATCTTCGGACGGACATGACTCAACCCAGCATAAGTATGTGCCCTGCACTATGTATTTCATGGCCAGTTTGGCTTTTTTATTTTTATTTTGCCTCTGTTAGTTTTATTTTAAACTTGTGTCATACTGGGAAATTTTCAAACATATCGAAAAGCAGACAGATTGTAACAGCCTGTTTCACCCAATTATAGTGAATGAGAGATCCTAAACTAGCTTCCTGCTGCTTTTAATCCTTGAAGCTGCAGCTTTATCCCTGCCACCGGTCCAATTTCTGTCAGTTGGGAGCTACACTGTTCTTTCCCCCTTCCTCCTCTTCTTCCTCTTCCTTCTTCTCCTTCCTCTTCCTCACCGTCCTCCTCTTCTTCTTTCAAAAATGTCTTACTGTATACCAGACTGGTTTGAACGTGCAATTCTCCAGCCTTTACCTCTCAAGATAAGGTTTCTTTGCATCTCCCTGGGAATCCTGGAACTCCCTCTGTAGAACAGGTTGGCCTTAAACTCAGAGCTTCACCTGCCTCTGCCTGGGATTAAAGGCGTGCACCACCACCACCCTGCAGGTGTTCTACTATTCAGTTGTTTGCTTATTATGGTATTCATGCATATGTGTTTAAACATGTGTGTGATGATGTTGATGATGATGATGATGGTAGTGTGTGTGTGTGTGTGTGCAGGTCAGAGGAAAATTTTGGTATCAGGAACTGTCTCTTTCCTTCCTTCCTTCCTTCCTTCCTTCCTTCCTTCCTTCCTTCCTTCCTTCCTTCCTTCCTTTCCCTTCCTTCCTTCCTTTCCCTCCTTCCTTTGTACTCTTTCTTCCTTCCTTTCTTTTTATATATTTTTTAAAAAGAAAACAAACTATCTTTTTTTTTATTATACATACCAATCCAGTTCCCACTCCCTCCCCTCCTCCCATTCCCTCCACATACTCTCCCACTCCACTCCCATCCAATCCTCAGAGAGGGTAAGGTACATTGCTTGGTGGAAGGTCCGAGACCCTCCCTACTATATCTAGGCTGAGCAAGGTATCCATCCAAAGAGAATAGGTTCCCCAACAGCCAGTACATTCAGTAGGGATAAATTCTGGTGCCACTGCCATGGCCCCTCAGTCTGCCCCAGCCATGCAACTGTCAACCCCATTCAGAGGAACTAGTTTGGTCCTATGCTTGTTCCTCCCCTGTCTGGCTGGAGGTGGTGAGCTGTTTCAGTGGGTGTATCCATCATGGTCTTGACCTCTTTACTCATATTCTCATTGGCCTAGAACTCTGTGATTCGCTCACTGATTCTAGCGAGCTCCCAAATTCTACCTGTGCGCCCCCGCCCCCCACTTCCCAGGGTTGGAATTACAAGCTCAAGGTACCATGATCAGCTTTTCTGTCAATTCTGGGAGTTGCACTTGGGTCCTTGCACAGCGAACGCTTTGCCGACTGACGCATCTCTCCAGCTCCAGTCTCACTTCCTGACGCCATCGTCCCTCTCTCTTCTTTCCAGGTTGTGCTGTGCTCCAGGTCAGCCCAGTGGCTGAGACACTTTCTGCCTCTCCCGTGGTGAGAGAGGCCTGCAGACATGACTCGGATGAGTTCGTTATATTAGGTGAGGTTTAGAACCTCCTTGCTTTCCAACTCCCTCACATACCGCACACCTACCAGCAAACATCACAAACGAGGCCATGTTAGGGATGTCTGAGGAAACCTCTCCCAGGATGTGGCGAAGGAGAAGCTGTTTCCTTGTGTCTGGCATCTTGATAATTGTTCATCTTACTTGTAAGAGCTAAACAAAAAATGCAGATATTCATTAGAGCTGCTGTGTGGTTTTGATGAAGTTTATATACAAATCCCATCTCTGGTGGTTACCTGGAGTCTCACCCTGTTGTCTGTAGGTGGTTAGCACAGCAGGTTTCCTGAATGCAGGCTCCTATTTTTATATTCTTATAAAATTAACCAAGTGAGACAGGCTAAAAGACCCTGTTACCCTTTCTTTCATTTTCTCGCAGAACTTGGGGAATGTAATGACATCACAAGAGGCGGCAGACGCCCCTGCAACTCTTTAAAAAGGTACATCTCTTCTTGTGCTTACACACATGGACCGCTGGGGGTTTCTTTCTTTTTTTTTCTTAAAGATTTATTTATTTATACAGTATCCTGCCTGCAGGCCAGAAGAGGGCACCAGAGCTCAATATAGGTGGTTGTAAGCCACCATGTGGTTGCTGGGAATTGAACTCAGGACCTCTGGAAGAGCAGTCAGTGCTCTTAACCGCTGAGCCATCTCTCCAGCCCTCCCCCCGCCCCCCGCTGGGGGTTTCTTTGGAGCCACCATGTCCACTATGTCACCCATACTGGATATTGTGACCAGGTTAGCCACAAACAGGGTTCGCAGATGGCTAGCGTTAATTACCAGGTTGACAGAGTCCAGAATCATCCAAGAGTAGGGATCATCTTGACTATATTATCTGATGTGGGAAGACCCATGTTAATGGGGGACCATCCTCCGGGCAAGGTGAACTGCACTCTATGGGTGGAGAAAGTGCTGAGTGCAAGCTTGTTTGCATTCCCTGTTCTCTTCTGACTGCTGTGCAGTGTGGTGGGCCGCTTCCCAATGCCTTGACTCCTCTACCATAGTGGACTGTCCCTTAAAGGACAAGCTAAAATAAATCCTTTTTGACATTCCTGGAGACAGCCTCACAGCAAATACCCCAAGCCCCTGGCTCTAACAATTTTCCAACCTCCTCTTCTGCAGTGTTCCTCCGAGCCTTAGGATAGGAGTGTCTGAAGATGTGCTTATTGAGATTGGACTCCACGACTCTGCATTCTGATTGGTTGTAGCTTTCTGTAGTCTCTGTTGCAAAGAGTTTTCCTGAGGAGAGGCCATGACTACACTTTTAACAACAAAGGTCTATAGATTGCTAAATCAGATTATGCTGGTTTAGCAAGTTAATGGTGGAGGGAGGGAAGGGAAGGGAGAAGTTATAATTATACTATCAAAAATTTTAGCCAGGCTGTGGTGGTGCACGCCTTTAATCCCAGAATTAGGGAGGCAGAGGCAGGCGGCTCTCTGAGTTTGAAGCCAGCATAGCCCACAGAGTGAGTTCCAGAACAGCCAAGGCTACACAGAGAAACCCTGTCTCAAAAAAAACAAAAACAAAAAAACAAACCAACAAAAAAAACAACAACAAAGAAAAAGATTTAAAATTGTAAAAAGTAAAATAAATCCTTTCTCCTTTAAATGAATATTTTCTCAGGCATATATATTTTATTTTTTATATGCATGGGTGTTTTGCCCCTCAAGTTGCTTTTGCCCTTTTATCACAGCACCAGGAGAAGAAACTAATCCAAGACGATCGTCTAGAAGTCAGCCAGCCACCTCCATAACAGCAGTGTTGTTTGCAATGATAAAATACCCGAGACAACTAACTTACAGAGAGAAAAGGTTGTTTGTCTTTGGAATCTCAAAGACAAAATAGTGTCATTGACCGTGAGGGGTTTTTCTGGTCGAAAGCCGGTGCTCTTCAGTCTCCGTGGTCTTAATAAATGAGAGACTCTGCTGATGGTGGATGAACTGTGTTGCTGTAGATGCTCAGCTAATAACTATCTCGCACGATGGTTTTCTCAACACACAGTTGAATTCCCAAAGATCCCGCGCGTGTACCCTATATGCAGTCGTCCAGCTTTTCTTTCTCTTGTGTTTCAGTGCAACTTGTGAGTCAGACTTCAGTCCTGCTGGGCTGTTAGCCAGAGAGTTGTTCCGAGGGTTCTGGAAGTGCCAGGTGCTGTCGGAAGTCAATTCTCGGCTGCCAGGCTTTCTGACAGCGGCCAGCTCAGGAGTAAGTATGGAAGCCAGTTGATGTGGAATGAAAGGTTCTTAGTTTCTCACTTGGCCTGCTCGATTCAATTGTTTCTGTTTCCTAGGATGGTTGATAGGCATCCCGAAGGTCTCTAAATAATTGTGAGCACCCATTAAACATCAGGGAATGTACTTAACACTTCGTACTACAGTGTTATTGTTTTTGAGCAAAAACAATCTTGCTGTGTAGCCCAGGCCAGTCTCAAATTTACAGAATTCCTTTTACTCCAGACTCCCTAGGGCTGGGATTACAGGCCTGTTAAGATGTTGTGATCCTCCCCAAGTATGCTGAGGTGTTGCTCTCATTTCCCCCTCTTATTACTCTTATTAAGTGCTGGGCAGACCTGAGCAGGGCTGTGGGCAGGAGGGTCAGTGGTGAAGCAGCTGTCACTGCTAGCTGACAGACGTGAAAATATGCAAGACTTTAAGTGCAGGATATACCGCAAGAACATGAGGCACCCTGGTGGTAGTAAATGCTAAAAGAAGTGTTGAAAAAAAAAAAACAAGAAACAAACAAACAAACAAAAACCACCTCTCTGGAAGGGCCAGGGTGGGCAGGCATCTAATTCTATCAGAGGAATTAAGGTGACTGGAGAGCTTAGATTGTCACCCAGGTGTTAGCCAGGTGGAGCTAGCAAGGGCTGTCGAACACACATGGAGGAATGAAGCCCCATGAGTAGACTCAGGTGTGGTGGATAGTGTATGTGTGTGAGTGTGTCGGGGGTGGGGGGCTGGATCCACGGGAACAGGCTTGAATGATAATGGCCAAATTGCGGAGGTTTCTGGATTGGAGGAGTCTGGATTCTAAACAACAACAGGAAAATGTAGGATTTTACAGTAAGCGGTTGAGCTTTGTAAGCCAGGGTTTTCTGCAGCAAGACCGTGGCAAAACTCTCTGATTGGATGCGGCTTTTGTCACTGGAGGCCGCTTCTGTCATGGAGTGGCCCTGGTCACAGAGCCCTCCTCACCACATGGGAAGTCTGGGAACAAATGAGCTATAAATGCTAAAACAGGTAGGCCCAGGCGTAGTGGCTAAGAGCGCGGATGTTCTTGCAGTGTGAGCTCCCAGGGCGGCTCACAAGGACGAGGAACTGCAGTCCTGGGGTTCTGACACCCTCTTCTGGCCTGCACAGGCACCAGGCACACAAAACACAGAATCATAAAAAAAAAGAGGGGGCACTCAGCTGGAAAGTAAAGGACCAGTGTCAAATCCTTCAGATCAGCTAAAACCAGTTCCAAGTTCTGGTGGTAAATTCTTACGGGAAACACACTGAAGAGTTCTTTTCAGTTAAGCACCTGAAGTGCTTTCTGAGGTCATCCCTGAATCCTCTCACGTGTCATGCAGGTGGAGAATGAAGAACGTGCTGGGGAAGACTTGGACTCCAGTGTGGACACAACACAGGAACTCATGCCTAAGTCTAGGGTCCCAGGGGCTGAAGACTGGGTCCCCCCTCGATTTCAAATCATACTTACCGTTCACACGCCAGTCAAGTAAGTGTGGATGCTGCCCGGTATCCGGGTTTTACTTGGAACACGTGATGGGGCCCACCTGATTCCTATGGAAGCAGATGAAGCAAAACCAATGTACTGAGGGACAAAGGAGATGTTTCTGCCTTTGGCGCTCTGTTGTGAGCTTTGGGGGTGGGCGGAGGCACAGAGGCGGTCCCATAGTTAGGAGTATGACTCTCCCTCCCTCCCCAGTTCTGAACGTTCCCTAGCACCTCTAGATCAATTCGACCCAAAGAGGATTTTAAGTGGCTGATACTGAAACCAAAACCAAAAGCAACGGTTTCAAATGATGAGACCATTCTCTTTCCCAGACCAGCTAGCATGCAATGAAAAGAACAAGGAATGCATGCGAGTTTTGAGAGAAGAATTTAATCTCGAGGAGATTGTCCATAATTGAGAAATGTAGCGGGACATGAGTAAAATCTTTATTCCATAACATCACAGGCTCTGAGACAGCTAAAATTGAACAAGAAGGAAGTAAACTTACATTGTGTATGCATATGTGGCCGGACGCATTGTGTGTACATAGTAGTTCAATTGTGATTTGTCCTGAGAGTAGGTAATGGATTGCAGACGAAGGTTACAGGCAACATATTTGAGCCACGTGTTCTTGTGTTCCCTCATGTGAACTTCAGGGCTATGGAGCAACGTTTCCTGCGCTCCATGGAGGTGGCTTATGCGACATATCTTTGCCTACTGCCTTTGCTCTCAGACTTGGTGGAACCCAGGAAGGCCACTGTGAATGCCTGGACAGAGCTTGCCCTCAGGGCACTGGGACAGTTCACTTTCCTTGGACAGGACAGCTTTCTCTCAAATTTCCCAGAATCCTCTATAAGACATACGGATGGAGATTTAATGCATTTTTTTAACCTTGGCAATTTTTGATGATCTTGAACTGCAACAAAAGTTTAAATTTACCGCTGTGCCCATAATTCTAGATCACCATCAGGGCACCGCTGTTCCCAGAACACTCTTCGCAGGAAGGAGCATTTGATAACCTGGCCTTGTGTCCCCTCTTCTAATGTATACTGTATTTATTCATGTGTGACCTTTCCGAGCACATCAGATTGTGTTGTGTCTCCTCGGCTGTATTTAGTGTACCTCTGGCTTCTGTTCATGGGCAATTGGAAGCCCCAAGGACCCTACAATAGAAGAGTTCTTTGTGATACTGACTTCTAATTTGGGGACTTTTAATTTGACTTTTCAATTAAACAGTCCCATGTTTAACTAGACAACCATATTGGATCAGTATAAAATTCTCTCAAAATGAAAAAAAATGACAAAATTAAGCACCCTATGCCAAGGAGCACACCATGACGCTGACTGCTTTGTTATCAATGAAAAAATGCTGCCCCGATCAGCTCTGGAATGTTAACAGTTGCCACTTTCTGTCCTCAGGAGGGACATAGCGGTGGTGGCCCAGAATTTCTTCTGTGCTGGATGCGGGACTCCGATACAGCCCAGTAAGTGTGGGTTCTGTGCCGCTTGCCTATTGCCTGGTAACAGTGCCGATAGACAGAGCTGGACTGTGCGTTGCTTTGATGTGGGACAGGAGCCTTTTCGGTGTGAGCATGTTGTGGTGGATTTGTGGAAGTGATGCTGTCTTTCACTAGGAGGCCACCATGATCCACTAAGCTGCGTGACTAGACAGGAGCCAGGAGGACCAGCATCCTGGCTGCTTTCTCCACTAGACACTTGGAGAACCCAACCCACTCCTGATTTAAACGTTTGAACCTATTGCTTCCTCTCTGCAGAATGCCCTCCCTGGAGACTCCCCTGTGACTTTTGGCTTCTGTCACATCTTTACCTTCTTTTACACCCCACTCCTCTTCTTCCTCTCCCCCTCTTCTCCACTTCCTCCTCCTCCTCTTTACTCCCGAGTTTTCCCTGGCTACCCCATGGGACGTGCCTACCTGGCCACATCCAGTAGTTTGTGTACTTCATTCAATCAGCCTCCAGACTGTTTACTCCCAGCATGGCATCCATCCCTAGAATACTCTTAGCTTTATGTACAGATTCTTATCTGTCTCCATCACCACTAAGCTCCAAGAAGGCAGAGACATTGTTGGTTTTGTTCATTGTTCATCTCCAGCCTCAGGGCCATGCTGGCTCATAGATGATTTCCCCTCAGACACACCCACAGAGTAAACAAATGGCTCTTGGCAAGACTTCTCTAAGAGAGGACATGGTGACTCATTCCTGGGCTGGTCAAGATCCTGCAAACTTGTCTTCCCCGTGCAAGATTTTTAGCTGAGACGGGGCATTGCTTGGTCTATTTCAAGAGATTAGAACTGAAAGCAGAACCACCTCGGCTTCTTATATCTCAGTGCACTTGAATGTATCACAGTCACAGAGAGTCTTCCTCAAATGACTCAGTTTTCTAGCTAGTCTACCAAGAAGCAGGTCTGTTAGTTAATTTGTACATCCTAACGCCATACAAAATGTCAAATGCATGACTCAGAAACTACGTAAACGCAACCGACTCCATTGATCGTTTGATACCTTCCTAAATTCACTGAAATCCTGTCAGTACAGTGGGGAATCCTGCAGATCCCGCCCTCACAGCATCTGCTTCCCAGTTTGGAGGGCAAGATAAGGAAAGGGGAAGGCAAGACTGCTGTGGAATTCACAGAGGAGAAACTTAATCTGAGGTGGAGGTGGAGAGGGGAATGAGAGGTTTCATAAGGAGGTGATTATCTCCAGGACGTGGGGTACTCAGCACATGCAAAGGGCCTGTGGCCATTGGGAAGCTGACTGAGGGGAGGGAAACCCTGCAGAGGAGGTGCAGCGTAAGTTGGTTATGTCATCTACTGAAGTGATCTAGCGCTTCTCCTGAAAACTTTGTCTGATTCTGATTGTTTCCACCTTGAGTTCTGAGATGATTTAGACTTACAGAAGAGTTTCAGAAACAGTGCGAAGGGCTCCCAAGCCATCTTCCCTGGCTTCTGTCAATGCCAATCACAGGGCAATTATCACATCTGAGATGTTAAGGTTGGCTCAAACCCCTCAGGTTAACTTCAGACTTTACCAGATTTCAGAAAACGGTGGCCATAGTCTTTATCCATTTCAGAGTTCAGTCCAAAATTCCACATTCTGTTGGCATTCTTCCTGAGTCCCCTCCAATCTTACATACAGGCCATTTTACCTTCATACCTCTGTTGCCGAGAGTCGGGTTATATCAGGAGGAAATTACTGGTCCCTTGTGTCCTCCTGTCTCTTCCCATCATGCCAAGTCTGATCAGGGATGCGGGTTACCAGGGCAGAATCTGCCTTCAGGTGGCATGCAGAGAGCTGTACGTTTGTATGGTATAGCACACTACACCTGTCCTTCAGTTGGCATGTGGAGTACTGTGCTTTTGTAATTGGTTTTGTTGGAGATTCCGCTGTTTAGCAAACCTCTCCCCAAAGGATAATTCAGCAAGTGTAGAGATATCGGCTCTTCCTCTTCCCCTTCAGTACCTGAAACCAGCGAGGAGCAGGATACACTGGCTATACACTAGATGTCAACTGAGCTCGCCTGTTCACTGCCTGTGTGTCCCTATGGTGACACTTGTCTTCACTGTCCTGTGTTTTCCTTAAAGAGAGAACACAAGATCCTAAGTCATGGAATTATAAGCATAGAGCGACATATATTAACATATAACCAGCTTGGGGAACAGGTTAAGTGCCCAGAGGAGACTTGTTCCTGCCATTCTTCGAGGCATTATTAGGAGCATGGTCATCGGTATCTACAGTGCTATACAGTGTGCTAGGGCTTTAGTCACCGCCTTCCCATCCAATATGTTGTTCTTTCTCACCACGGAGCTAACAGACATAAGAACTAGAATTACACCTTGTGTTAGCTCGACTACATAGATGCACACATCAAAGCAGGAATGGCAAATGCCAAGAGTTGGCTCATGTCAGGTGTTAATGCTGAAGGACAGGTGCACCGGAGAGTTCGGCTGCGTTGTTTTCCTTCTGAGCCCAGGTTGTGAGGGCACCATATTGTCACCGCCATCCCTACATCTTTTGTGCATCAAAACATTTTATTAGAGATTTCAGAAGCACCATGTGTTTGTTTTAACAGATTCAAAAGTGTAAGAAATAAGTAGGTTTCCCCATGGCACAGAGATGCGCATTGTTAGCTTTCTGGGGGAAGGTCTAGGTACTCTCTCTGTGCCCTCCTCCCTGGTTTATAGTCTAGGTGCTCTCTGCCCAGTCCCTCGATTTACATATAACCCTTCAGCAGGCTACATCTTAACACCATGAGTACCCCGCTTTAGACTATGATCTTCATATGTGGGCTCTCCCTAAAGTCTCTGGATCGCAGTTTATTAGCCTAAGAGATTCTGAGCTGTCTTTGGAGTTCCTGTCAGTAGCAGGTGGCGCCTGCACACTCCACTAGATTCCCAGACCCCACGCAAAAGGTTCTCACTGCATTGCAGTTCACGGAGCCCGTTTTCCAAGTCCATTTCTCTGGCCTCTGTCTTATCCCAGCAAAGTCACGAATGGTCATAGTGAAATCCCCATGCCCATGTCCCAGCTATGCTGTCTGGCAGTTGAACCTGGCCTTGCCACTGTGGGCAGTGGTCTGAGTCTGAAGCTGGCGTAGGAGTGGGGAGGTAGGGAAGGGCAGATTCTTAGCATCATGAACACAGTCTCACCCTCCTGCCCTCTACAGAGTTTGTGAAGCGGCTCCGGTACTGTGAGTATCTGGGCAAGTACTTCTGTGACAGCTGCCACTCATCTGCAGAGTCCTGGATCCCTGCGAGGATCCTGACGATGTGGGACTTCAGGAAGTACCCAGTCAGCAATTTCTCGAAATGGCTACTGGACAGCATATGGCACCAGCCTGTCTTCAACCTGCAAGGCGGGCACCACGGCCTCTACGCAAAAGCCAAGGAACTGGATAGGGTGAAGGTGAGCGGACGCCTCCATGGAGGAGGAAGTAAGGGTAGGAGGAGGGTTCCCCCCATAGGAGGAGATGCCTGTCGCTCTGGTTTCAGAGAGTCTCCGGACCCTCAACAAGGCAGATAGGCTGTGGAGTGAATGGTCTCTCACCTGCGTGGGCCCTTTCCAAGGCTCCACAGAACCTGCATCCATTCAGGATGCTGGATCCCAGGATTCAGTTATGTTTCCTTGAAAGCTGATTTTTCTTGCCCGCATAGTATTTCAAATAACTTTTTAATAAGTTAATAAGTTTTAATAAGTTATAATAAGTTAATAACTTTTAATAAGGTTTGTCATGTACCTTGCCAGTGGCCACTCATTATCTCATTCTCAGGGGTTGACTTCTTGCCTTAGGACATCCGGGAGCAACTGTTTCATATCAAGAAGCTGTTGAGGACTTGCAGGTTCGCTGACAGGTAGGATTCCCAGCGGGAACGCTCGCCCCACTCCCACCTCAGGTGTGCTTCCTTGCCTGGCTGCCACGGTTCCTCCGACTCCCTGGGACCTTTTATTCTTGACTCCCAGCACTGAAGGAAACAAACAAAAATGAGTCTTTTTAATACAAAAAAGAAAGGACAGGAAAAGGATAAAAGTAAATACCTTGTGGCTGGAGTATACATAGAATATGAATATATGCAATAGATGGCGCTGGACCCCTGCAATGGGAGCTGTATCGTCCCTCCCACTTTCAGTGCACAGTTCATGGGCATTGAGGGTGTTTCCAATTGTGTCACCGCCACCACGGTCCATCTACAGAACTCCTGCCTCTTGCAAAACCCCAGCTCTGTAGCCATTCTGCCGTCCCCTTCTCTCCTCTTGCGTCCCAGCCCCTGGAAACCCACATTCTTTCTCGATGAATTTGACCACCCTAAGTACTTTACAGATGTGGGTCATAGACTAAATGTCCTCTAATCACTGGATAATTTCACCTCTGTGTCCTCAAGGTCCATCCACATAGCCCCGTGTGTCAGGACTCTAGCCCTTTTGAAGACCGAGTAGCATTCGGCTGTGTGTGCATATTGATTTTTTTAAATCCGCCCACCAAGGGATAGGCTGCTGTCTGTCCTTTGTGAGTAGTGGTGTGAGGGTTTCCAGGGCCTACTAAATGCCCCTCCCGTAGAGGCAGGATGCGTGTCTCGCTGAGTGAGATCATGGCTTCCCGAAACTACTTCTCAATGCTTACCCTAGGGCTATCCTTACAGAGATGGGAAGAAATTTAGTTAAAATATACATTTAAAATAAGAAATAACATAGAAACCTACTAGGTGTTCAGTAAGAGAAGGATAGTTAAATTTACATCACAGACACATTATCAAAAGCAAAGAGTCAGTAAAGGTTGAGACATGAATTTATGGATAGAGATTTTATGTGTGTTTATGTGCAGGTGAAGGCCAAAGGTTGATGGTGGGTGTCTCATCAATAGCTCTCCCCCTCATTATGCTTACAAAGCAAGCATTATAGTGACTGAGCCATTGCCCCAGCCCCAAGAGAGCATTTTAATTGGGGAAAAAAAAGTGTAGGTGACTCAGGGAACTGTCTCCTCTCTGGCAGTGTGCTGAAGGAGTTTGAGCAGGTTCCCAGCCATCTGACTGATGAGCGCCATCTGTTCTCCATGGAGGACCTCCTCAGGACCAAGAAAGGACTGCTGGCACCCTTGCTTAAGGACATCCTGAAGTCTTCTCTTGCCCACGTGGCCAGCTGTGAGGTGAGGGATCACCTGGGACAGATTTCTTTCCTAGTGCCAGGATCTAGGGAGGGAGATGCTTCTCATCTGACTCTTGATCGCATCTAACTTTCCCCACCCTGAGCAGGGAGAGCATTGAATCAGACAGAATCTTGTATCAGATAACCAAAGCGGCTCTGCTGGGATGCAAGATGGGGCCCTGAAGTTTCTTAGTTTGAATGCCCACACTCTGTTAGAGGCCACTCTGCCCTGAGCAGCATTATGGAATGTGGTTTTTTTTTGGGGGGGGGTATTCTGATCCATTCTCCTAAAGGCTAAATGCATAGACATTAACAAGTCAATGCTTCTACGGTTCTGTGTAAATGGTAGCCCAGTCTGGCCAGCACAAGCAGCCATATCAACGTGTGACCTTAGATGCCTTCTTTTGCAGTTGTGCCAGGGAAAGGGCTTCATCTGTGAGTTTTGTCAGAGTACGACCGTCATCTTCCCGTTCCAGACCATGACTTGCATAAGATGCCCAGGTACTTTAATAACATCAGCCTCATAATCCCTTAATTGCCAAGTAGCTAAATCCCAATACTAACTTCAATGCAATGATGCCTCAGCCCCTTATCTCCATACAGGGCAGTGATGCAGTGTGTGCTCAAGGGTGGATTGGAGGCAGTAAAGCCTGGGGTCCACAGCAAGGTATATTTTGCAGAGAGGGATAAAGAATGATATTATAGTCCCAGTTTGACCCATTGCCA
Source organism: Neodon shergylaensis (assembly GCA_025134845.1). Lineage (NCBI taxonomy): Eukaryota > Metazoa > Chordata > Mammalia > Rodentia > Cricetidae > Neodon > Neodon shergylaensis. The sequence goes on along the minus strand of JABTXL010000002.1, from coordinate 36,649,941 downwards.
CCACCAGTTTTCACTAGATTACAATTCCACCCAACTCTGAAGGGTTATCTCTGTTCCTAAAGTGTAGTGGTGGAGTGAGCCTGTTGTTACAGGTGGAGTTACTTGTCTTAGTTAGGGTTTCTATTGCTGTGAAGAGACACAATGACCACAGCAACTCTTACAAAAGAAGACATTTAACCAGGGTTGGCTTACCGGTTCAGAGGTTTAGTCTATTATCATTATGGTGGGAAGCAGGGCAGTGTGTAAGCAGAAGCTTGGTGCTGGAGAAGGAGCTGAGGGCCCTATAATTTGATCTACAGGCAGCAGGAGACTGTCTTCCACACTGGGTGTAGCTTGAGCATAGAGGACCTCAAAGCCCACTCCCACAGTGTCACACGTCCTCCAACCAGGCCACATCTAATAATGCCACTCCCTGTGGTCCAAGCATTCAAACACATGAGTCTATGGGGGGGCCATACTTATTCAAACCAACACAGAGACAAAATGGCTCTCAGTGTCTAAAACATTTGATACTGGCTCTTATATGCATGTGTGTGTGTGTACATTCATATGTGTGGGCCAGTGTGTGTGCATGTGTGTGAAGGCCAGAAGCCACCCTTGGGTGTCATCTCTCAGGCACAATCCATCTTTGTTTTTGAGATAGGGTCTCCCACTGGCTTAGAACTCACCTAGAATGTGCTAGGTTGGTCCACAGTCCCTGCAATCCTCCTGTCTCTGTCATCTCAACACTGAGTTACAGACATGTGCCGCCACACGCAACTTTGTATGTGGGCTCTGGGCGATTGAACCCAGGTCCTCATATTTATGTGGTAAGTACTTTACCAACTGAGCTATCTCCTAGTCCTAATTATTTGTCCCTTTACAGATGGGGCTGTTGCGGGAATCCCACGCTCTCTAAATTCTGTTGTATGCGTGGGAGGGATTTTCATGGGGAACCCTTTCTTCATATTTTATGTCAACACGGCCTCTTCTCAGGATATTCTAGTCTTGCAGACAAGTTCCCCAGAAAAGAGACTTCAGCCTGGGATTTCCAGGCCCATGGGGATATGAAAATAGCAGACCTGAACAGGGGGCACTATTGAATAGTGGTAGGCTTCAAGAAGCCCGGGGCCGTCTTACAGAGCTCTGGATGGTGGTGGGGGTAGCATTTCAGCAATTACAGAGATAGCTGGGTCTTCAAACTTCACAGCAACTAGTCACTGGATTCAGGCTAGTGCCGAGAAAAGAACATGACCTTCAGATGAGGCAGCTCTCTCCATTTAGAGACATTTCAGGAGCATGGATGCCACCTTGCAAGAGCCATCAGCCACCAAGTTAAGACAAGGGGAACTGCCCCTAGTGCTTGGACTGATCTGGAAGTAGATGGCATCGACCACATCCACCAGGCTCCTGAGCCTCGTTCATAGTCAAGAACAGTTGAGTCACTGATAGACCTGAGAGTTTTGGCAGGGTTGATTTTTTTCCTGTAAGACCCTGTGTTCTGGTCTCAGGGTCCCAGCCCCTCCCCACCCCACACCGCCATGGGAACAAGTATCCACCTGTATGTGGGAAATTAGGGAGCACATTTCTGACCACTGGCCCCCTTGCTTGCAGGGTGCAGGGCTTGCTTTCACAAACAATGTTTCCAGTCTTCGAGATGCCCCCGCTGTGCCAGGATCAGGGCTCGGAGACAGCATCTGGAGAGCTTGCCCTCTGTGGCGGGGACATGACGGCCCTGAAGTGTTTATTCAAAGCGATTTATGACCGGACCAAATTGTGTCTGCTCCTGGTAACATTGTTTCAGATACTAAGTACTTTATAGTAAGGGAAAGATGAAAATAATTCTCCTCTTGTAGATATTTAATGCTTTCAAGGACTGTGGAAGTTTTGTTACTAGGCATAAGGTTGTGGCTAAGGTTTTGTTTACAAATGTTTGACTTTTTTTTGCTGCTACTGGCTGCTTGTAAAAAAATTCTTTTTGTACTTAAGTTGTAGAAGAATAGCTATTTTAAGCTAAACACAGAACCTATTTTTTTATGAACTGTAACTGACAAGGTGAAATACTTGGTTCCGCTTCCTTCAAAGTTGCTTGTGAAATGGATTGGCCCCGTAAGGGAACACAGGACAACAAGAATTCTATTTGGCCAAGCTTTTGTTTCTTCAAGAAAAAGACTCCTATTGAATGTTATCTCGTGACTGTGTCAGTCTCCTGTTTTATTTATCCCAGGATGTGCAAGGAATACATGGCAACTCTGCTCTTACGTTCCTTTTTAGATGACTGAGTCACCCACCCGGGTCCTGGTGAGATGTCATTTGGAGCAGTTGCCTATAGGTGGCGCTGTTTCAAGCCCAATACATTCAACCCCTTTGCCGGCTCTGTCCCATGCTAGCCTTGCTGGTCTGTGCTAAACCAAGGGAGCCAGAGGGGAGAACTCCATTCTGCCTCTTCATGGTGAAACTTCTTGGGTATAAAAAGAACGGAACACAGAGAATCTGAAAGCGGAGCATGAAGGCCTGTGCCTGTAACCCCAGCATTTAGGAAGAAGAGGCGGAGATTAGGACTTTCTAGATTAACAGAAAATCCAAGGCCAGCCCAGGTCACATAAAACCTGTACCTTTTTAAAAAAAATTTTAAAAAAATTGAATTTTAAAACAAATAAATTTGGATAAAATATTTCTTTTCATTTGTTTGTTTTTTATCATTTGTTTGGTTTTTGTTTTGTGAGACAGTTCTTCCTTTTTTTTTCTGTTTTCGTTTTTTGAGACAGGGTTTCTCTGTAGCTTTGGAGCCTGTCCAGGCTGGCCTTGAACTCACAAACATCCTCCTGTCTTCTGAGTGCTGGGAGTAAAGGCGTAAAAGACAAGTTCTTCCTGTGAAGCCCTGGCAGACTTCGAACTTGCCTTCCATCTCCCTGAGTCTTGTCCCATCTCCCTTCTGTCTTGTCCTGAGTACTGGGACTAGAGGTATATGTCACTACACCTAACAAAAAAAAGTACTCTTAAACTCTTGACAAACATGCGCTCTCAATCATAACCTTAGAATCGCGACTTCCATTACGATGCATAGGAGTGATATTTCTCACACCTGTGGGAACCATTATAACCTCGTGGCTTAGGTATGTGAGAGCAGGGAAGAAACAGACGTCACAGAGGAACACAGGGCACAGACTCCGTCACAGAAAGCAGGCAGGAAGCAGAGAGCTAGCCTAGAACCAAAGCTAGGCCAGACCTCTGCGGCCCACCCCAGTGACACACCTCTGCCAACCACAATGTCCCCAAAGGCTCCAAACCTCGGTGGTAAGGACCAACTGTTCAAACGCAGGAACCTGGGCTGAGGGTGGGGACTCTGCATGTAAACACTAAGGACCAAGTTCTGAGGATCACGAAACTGGTGGAATTCTTTTCCTACCGCTTCTCTTAGTTACACACTTTCCTGGAATGGGTAAGCCTGCTTTCCCCCTCCTTTCTCCTGCATACCTTGTCCTGCTTGAGGGGACTTAGGACCAAGTCCCTTCCTAGAATAGCCTCAGGCTGATTAGTTCTCAACAGTACTCATCATATCATCATATCGCCTAGCCCTATGCCCCAGGCTGAACTTCTCAAACAGCAAAGGCAGGCAGTGAAGTGCTACAGGTGTCCCCAGCCCCGCCCACCAGTGTCCCCCACCATGCATGCTGAGGGAAAGGAGAATGAGTTTCAGTGAGATAATTCCGAGCAGACTGAAGTATGCACAGTGTCCTCGCCATGTCTGGACATTCTGTTGAGGGCTCTCCCATGTTTGTATTTAAGCAAGTTTTTCTTTAAGAAGAATACGGGTGCACAGGGGACATAAGATTAAACCTCAGACACCGCTTCCCTCTTGTCTGTCCCTCATAGTTTCTCCTCAGAAGCAAGGGTGAGAGAGCATGTGTGGTTCTTCACTCAATGGTATTCTAAGGTGAATGCTGTCACTCCTACTTTACAGGGAAGGAAACTGAGGCTCCTAGAAGAGAAATAGCTTGCCTGGATTCTCACAGGGAGTGGGTGTCATTTGTGGCACGGGGTAAAGAGCTTTTTCATTATCTCCCCCCCTCCTTGTGTTGAGCTGAGGGACCTACTGGACCTCAGTCATTATATGAAGGTTCTGGGTCAGAGCCACTGTGTTCATAAGACTGGCAGGTGTGTGTATTTATGCAGCTTTAAAATTTTAAATGATATTTATTTACAGGTGTGTGTGCGCGTGCGCACATGTGTGTTCATGTGTATGTGAGCACATGTGTGTGTTCATGGATAGCCTGCAGTAGTCAATTCTCTCCTCCTACCGAATGGATCCCGGGGATCAACCCCAGGTCCTCAGAATTGTCACCAAGAACCTTAAGGTGTTTGGTTTGGTTGTTGTTGTGTTTTTAGTGTCTGTGTTTGAGTATGGGTATGCATGCATTCATGCAGATGTGTGTGCCTGCATGTAACTGTGCATGCGGAAGCCAGAGAACATTAGCCTTTATAATGGATTATCCATTGTAATCTCACAAGTACCATCTGCCTCACTGGAGACAGGGTTTCTCATTGGCTGGGAAGCGAGCCCCAGGGATCCCACATCACTGCCTTCCCAGTGCTGGGATTACAATTGTTTACAACTAATCTGGTGTTTTCCAGTGGGGATGGACTTCAGGCCCCTGTGCTGGCAAGGGGAGTGGCTTACTGTCTGAGCCACTCCCCTGCCCCTCCTGCTGTGTTATCATGGTTGGTGTCCCGGAAGAGCTGCAAGGGGAGATTTACTGTCTGAGCCTTTGCCCTGGGCTGTGTTATCACAGTTGGGATTGAGGATGACCAATTGCTACCAGGAAACACTGTTTTTTCATTTTCACTTTGAGACAGAATGAGATCATTTTAAGAGTGAGATCATTTCACTCCTGTTGCCATTCCAGGCTCTTGGTTCCTCCCCAGCCTGATTGAGGGTCCTTCCCAGTGAGGCCGCAATTACAATAGAGAAGTGATCCTAGCCCCCTAACGCCCCCTACAGGGAGGTCGTGAACTGTGACATTGGTGTTTAATGGGGTTTACTCACTGGGTGGTTCTTCCTCAGCTTGACTTGCTGACGGAATAGAAACACTTCCCTTCAGACAATCACCCCCACACAGCAAGGCATCCAGTTGTGTGCATGTGGACAATTCCAGTCATTTACAGTCATGGCTCTCACATGCAGGCAGAGAATGGTGCCACCTTGAGGCAACAGATGTTGGGTGATGAGGGAGGGTAGGCCTTCCCAGAGACATTCTGCTATGTTGACCTGGCCAGGACTTTACATCGAATCCCACACCTGCTTCTTCTGGCTGAATGACCTAGGTAGGAACCCAGCAGGGCACCTACCACAGTCAAGGTACAATAAGTGATTATTAGGTGTAAGCAGATACTTAGGTACCATGTATCGTATTAATGGGTAAGTTACTGTGAATCTCAGTTTGCAATTTACAGGAGAAGGATTGAAGTGATACCTACAGTTGTGGGTTGGTTTGTGTCCCCCAAATATGAAGGAATCCAAACTCTAGGCACTGGTGACAGATTCGGAACTAGGGTCTTTGAGGATGTAATCCATCAAGTTAGAGCAGCATCAGGATGAACTTTGACCCAATGGCTGATATCCTTAGAAGAGGAAAGACACATGGATGGAGCTGTAGCCAAAAGGACAAGGGCAGAGACGGGATTGGAATGATGTACCTGCAAGCCAAGGGTTGTGAACAGTAACCAGAAGCTGGACGAGACATGGGACAAAGCCTCTAAGACATTGGAAGGACCATCAGTGGACGGCGCAGTTCAGCACTACTTTGCAAATTATAGAATCCAGAGCTATGAGAGAAAAACATCCTGCTGTTTAAACTACCAAGTTTGTGGTTATGTGCCACAGCAACACTGGCCTCTGCTGTTTGAGGTGGTCATGAGGGTTCAAGGATGGGCAAGTAGCACCTGTGGAAAATAGCCACCATTCCAGGCACGTGAGAGGCCTTACCCGGTGGTGTACCCCAGACACGCAGCAGTCAAGACACAGCAAATCAACTCTGAAAGATGGCCAAAGACACACACTAGCCACAGACAGGACCCAGATCCCAGGGCAGTGGAGTGGACACTGCTTCGCTTACTCTGTCTCTTCTTAAGCATCTGGGACAGCCGCTTGCCCCCCAGCTGTCAGGGCAAGCGGTGAGTTTGGAAGCATGGTGAAACTGTATTTCCTTACAGGGAAGATCTATGGGTCCATATGAATTTTCAGATGGAAGAGAAATTGAATCTAACATTCAAGCAAGTCTCCTGTGGTCTACACAGGGCTGAGGCCAGACTGGTGTGTGACTGTGAGGCCACCTCTTCCTGTTTGCGCTCTGTAACTGTGAGAGACTACCAGTGGCTAGGTACTTCATACACAAATTACCTTTAGTTGGCTAGTGCTTCTTGAGACCAGAAGTTCAAGGGCAGCATCTGACAAGATACTTCTGCAGCATCAAGTGTGTTGGAAGGACAAGTGGACGCACATCAGGGGGCAGGGAAGCGAGATCAGATTTAAACTTTTATTAGGAATGCACCCGTGTGATAACCAATTCACTCCTGAGACAATCGTGATACTGTCTAGAGATGATATAATCTAAGGGTCTTGGTTGGGTTCATTTTCTCTGCCAGTTGAAGAATTCAAAGGCAGGAAAAACCTGAGATGCCACAGGTAGCAGCAGAGAAATCTCAAGCGCAGCTGGCAGAATCAACAATTTTAGGAGGGCGTTTGTTGGGTTGAAGAAACACACACACAGAGACACACAGATAAATAACTCTCTACAGGACTTCAGGCAGAGAACCCAGTCTCCTCTCAAGGCCCGGGGGCTCTGAAGCCTCTGAAGGGTCTTCCTCCCCTCTTTAGGGTTAGTCGGTTTGAAAATAGATAGGATGGTTGGGTGGTCCACAGTTGTGATGGACACGTCCTGATCAGGCCTTGAACTTGTTGAACCAGGCCATGGGGGAAGGCTGCTGATGGGAGACAAAAGCTGCCAAGTTGGGATGTGGAGCTGCCTGTCTTGGAAATTTGCCACCTTTATCACCTAGCCATGGCCTCTCCCTGCCTGCCTACAGGAAGTCTGTGTAGCTGCTGGTTCTTCAGTAGCATACGGCCCTTCATGAAGTAGAGCCCTCGTGACAAAAATATCTCTGCGAGCGCCCTCCTCCCGGCACCATACACACGGCAGCTAAAGTTCCACATGAGCTCTGGAGAGGACACTGGAAGCCCAGGACTTCCCCAGGCTGCCTCAGAGTGAACTCTGCAGTGCAGTCTGTGAGACTGGCCAGAGCTCTAACCACATTTCCCCTCCTAGCCCCACAAGGAAGGTGGGGGATAGGACAGAAGAGAAGGTAGAATCCAGCACTCTTTGGGAGGTAGAGGCAGACAGGCAGATCTCTGTGAGTTTGAGGCCAGCCTGGTCTACAGAACAAGTTCCAGGACAGGTTTTGAAGCTACACAGAGAAACCCTGTCTTGAAAAACCAAAGAGAGAGAGAGAGAGAGAGAGAGAGAGAGAGAGAGCCATGCTTGGGCATCATTGTCTATCAGCAGTACTGAGCAGGTCAGTCTGCAGGTACAGGACAGAGATTCAGATGAGGAGTTTGTTCTGTGTGGCCCTGAGAAATAAACCACTCCAGAAGTGAATTCTGTTTTTAGTCAAGTCTGAGGTGTTGACAGAGGTTTTTGTACCACCCGGTCTGGCAGCAGTCCAGTCCCAAAGAAACACACAGAGGCCTACATTAATTATAAACTGATTGGCCTATTAGCTCAGGCTTCTTATTAACTCTTACATTCTAAATTAGTCCACAATTCTTGTCTGTGTTAGCCTCGGCACATTTTATCAGTGAGGCAGTCTCATCTTGCTTCCTCTGCATCTGGGTGACGACTGCAAACTACTCTTTCCTCTTCCCAGAATTCCCTGTTCTCGTTGCCCCATCTCTACTTCCTGCCTAGTTGCCTTGACTCTACTTTCTGCCTGGCTACTGGCCAATCAGCATTTTATTGAACCAGTACAACTGACAAACCTGTGCAGGGTATAAAACCGTTGTCCCACAGCACTGAGGCATCACTGGGATATCCAGAAAATGGAGGGAGAAAGAGAATTCTCTGTGAGGACAGATCTGAGGCAGAGACTGTGGGGTGAACCAGAATTCTATGGGGGTACTAGTGGGGCTGGAGGCAGGAGAGGCTGGGGCTGGCACCACGGTCAAGCACAGGCTCTGCTGTAGGGCACTTGGGGTTTTCTGGTGAGCTGACAGAAGGAAAACAGGGGCGAGATGTTTGCAGACACTCTAACACTTACATGCCATCCGAATGCTGCTGGAGTGGCTTGTAGCTAGAGGATGATTCCCAAAGGCTAATCAGACACCATATTGGAGAGGTGTGGAGAGAGGAGATCCCACAAGAGGACCAACAGCCCAGAATTGAGGTGGGAATAGTAGTTTGCTTTGCCAAAGGACAAGGGGAAAAGTAGAAGGATTTAGTGGGGGAAAATGGGGCATGAAGAAGAGCCCACGGCAGGTAGTGCACTGACCGAGAGGGGTCTGTGCTCTGCACAGCACAATGGTATCAACGGCTCTGAGGGACACAGCTTGGCCTTTGCTCCAGGAAGACAGAGAAGGGAATGGGTACTGAGTGGATTGAGGACAGAATGGAGGCTCTCTAGCTGACATGAAAAAGGCCTATGTACACCAGGGCCAAGAAAGGAAGAGGAGGGGACCCTTGGAGATGCAGGAAGAGCTAGAGCCAGTTAAATGATCATCTGCACTCTACACTCATCTTAGTGTAGAGTTGAAGGGACCCCCTCAAAGTTCAGCAAAAAGACAAGTTTTTGATAGTTTTTTAAAACACAGTTTTTAAAAATGGTATTTAAAAACACAGTTCAATAGTGTTTCTAAAGTGATGCTAGGCCTGGGGAGATAGCTCGGTTGCTAAACTCTTTATGTGCCCTTACGACATCACCAGTAGGGAGGAGGAGGCAGGCTGTCTTGCTTGCATAGCTATGTGTATGCACCATGTACATGTTCAGTGCTTCAGATCCTCTGGAACTGAAGTTAAAGGATGGTTGTGAGCCACCATGTGGGTGCTGGGAACCCAGGCTCTTCAAGAGCAGCAAGTGTTCTTAAATGCTGAGCCATCTACCCAGCTCCCATAAATATAAATCTTTTTTTTAAAGTACAATCATATGTCCACAGAGTGTATGTCTAAAATTGAAGTATTCTCCTACTTTATGAGCATAACTTCATGGCCACCCACGAGAGCAGCGTTGGGTCTCAGGCTCTCCTGCTCTGCTCGGGAACCATGGCCCAGGCACAGCTTGCCCTGGGCTGACACTAGCTCCCTTTTCCTTGCACACTGACTATTTCACAGCCCCCCCTTGGGACTCGTGGAGGCAGCACGGCTTACCTTCAGGAGACTAAATCAGGGCAAGGTCCTGAGCAGCTTTAGAAGGGGACTTGGACCATATTCCAGGGAATTCTAGGTTCCCCAGTACCCACAGCCTCATTCTAAAGAGGAATGGAGCTGTGGGTGAGTAAGGCCCCATAGCCTTTGTCTCTCTCCTGTGAGCAGGAGAAAGGCCATAGCAAAGGCCTCAGCTTCCTGGATCTCTGGAAAAGCCTGATCACTGACTAGCAAGGACACAGACAGACCATAGCAGCAGGAAACCAGTAAGTTGAGGTAGGATGGGGACACCTAGGGATGAGAGACTAAAGGCACATACAGAGGCCTGAAGAAGTGCAGGGACCCATGCATCATGACTTAAGCTTTATGATTTATCCCTGCTGCAGCTAGGAGGCAGGGAGATGCCATGTAGCCACCCATAGGAGACAGATGCACCGAAACCTTGCTGGTAAGCCATAGCCATGTGGTGATATACAGATTAATGGAGATGGGCTAGTTTAGGATATAAGAGCTAGCTAGAAATATGCTTAAGCTATTGGCCAAGCAATATTTTAAATAATATAGTTTCTGTGTGATTATTTCAGGAGTCTGAGTGGTCAGGAAACGAACAAGCAGCCTCCCCCAACATACACACTTGAGGATGCTGGACCACTGTCTCCTCTGCACGCTGAGTTCCCAATTTCTGTTTGTGTCTGCTTGCCACAGCATCATTCAGAAAAGAACCATGTTAGTTGTTGGTGGAACAGAAAAAGGGAACCATGAGTTCCCCTCTCAAACCAGTCAAGAAATTGCTTCTTAACCAGGTCCTCAAATGTTCGACAATGAAACTGCGGTTCTCTGCCTTCTCCCTTCAGGCAATGGCCTCAATAAGGCTGGTGATAAGCAGTTCATGGGCAGCGTCTGATTGGATGATGTTCAGCAGGCACACAGGCTTAGACCTAAGGGCAGGGACTAACATCCTAAACGCCTGGGGGTATGTCTAGTCTACAATGTTCTCTTCAGCCAGAACAGGAAGCTGGGGCCCAGAGTTGCTAAAGAATGATGCATTAAATCACCGACCCTACAATGCTGTCTTCTACCATGTAACTTCCCTTATTCCTAGACAAGACCTCAGAGGCGTTCCCAGTTGTTCATTAGGAAAAGCGTCCCTTTTGCCACCCTGTCCCTGCTATCATTTTCTGGTCCCCAGTTCCATTCACCTGAAGTACGTTTTAACATTAAGAAGAAACGAATGAAGTTTATGGAGCAAGCACTATGGCTAGGCTCCTAGAGACGCCCTTGGGGAAGGGCTTGACAGTAGCTGCCCGTGACTGGAGCTGAACTCTTACTGTTCTCTTTGCTCAGTGTGGACTCCGGGTCTGTGAAACTGGAGTGCATCACCTTACCTCCGCAGGCCCTGGGGAAAGAACTTCTGCTACGGTTTGAGAGGGAAGTTCTCCTGTAGGCACAGAGCTGGAATACTTGGCTGCTGGCTGGTGATGCTGGCATGACAGCAGCTGAGCCTGCAAGAGGTGAGATCTGGATGGACGGAAGAAGTCAGCCACTGGGGGCCACTGGAGGCTTAGCACATTATCATCCCGGCTTCTTCTGCCATTTTCCCTGGTTCTCACCTCAGACACTGGTCATACTAGGATACTTTGTACACACAGTAGGACGGCACTTTCTCATGTCTCCTCTTACTAGATACAAATTCACAGATTAGTTTGTGTGTGTCTGTGTGTGTAGTTTATACCTGTGTGTATTTCTGTGTGTAATGTATGCCTGTGTAGGCAATTGTGTGTGTGTGTGTGTGTACATACGTGTTTGCATGTACAAACCAGAGGTTGAAATCAGGTATCTTCCTATACTCTATCCTGTTTTTTTGAGACAGGCTCTGCTATGAAGCCTGGAGCTTGCTAATTAGCTAGACTGGTCAGTCAGACCAAGGGATCCTCTCGAGTGCCGGGATTGCAGGTGCACACCTGTGTGCACACCTCCTGTGTGTGTGCTGGGGTCTGTAGTCGGGTCCTCACGCTAATGCAGCAGGCACTTCACCACTGTGTCTAAATCGACAACTGGTTACTCAGAAGAAAACACCATTTTCTGCCAATGGAGCTGGGGGCCTCTAACAGTAACATTGGCTTTTTTATTTTATTTATTTATTTATTTATTTATTTATTTATTTATTTATTTATTTGTACAATGCTGAGAAAGGCAAATGAAATCTTTGAACTTGCTGAGTATAGACTCCTGATAGCCACTGCTTCATGGCACAGCTGTCCTGGAGCCGATTAAGTCTTGAAGAGAGAAGAAAGCAGACTCAGAGAGGAAGGATGGGATGGTTGTGGGAGCTCAGATACCTACCTTTTCTGAGTGGCAAGTTTCTTTCAGGCCAGTCTCTGTGCACAGAACAGGCAGTAACCACACTGAGGTACTTCCATACCTGTGAATAGCAATTCCTTCAGCCCCTCCTCCTACCCACCTCTGACACCCCAGCAACAGTGGCTAGTGCCAATTTTTCTTCTTTGTTGGGGCCCATTCTGCATGGGTTAAATGTTTGATATTATATTTCAGTGTGGAGAATGGGGCCAGAAACTTCCCCCTTTTTTCCTACCAGAGAGTCATCAGTCTCTGCATGTTATAAAGATCCGAGGTATAGAGAAAAGCACCCAAATATGACCTTTAACCTCTATTTTCTAAAATTTGAAGGCCCACTAAGAAAGGCCATTATCAGCAGAAAGTTGACATTGTACAAGTATTGTTTAATTGTGGTCTTTCTGTAATCAGCTGCTCTCTCTGAAGGCCTCCGGAGAGTGTCATGATTTGGATCTTAAATGTCCTTCAAAGCTTGTGTGCTGAAGGCTGCGTGCCAGCCTGTGGCGCTATTGAGAGGCGGTAGAGTCGCCAGGCAGGAGGCCTCTGTAAAAGGGAATTATATCAGGAGCCCTCCCTTGAAAGCAGTCAGCTTCTCTCTCTCTCT
>JABTXL010000002.1:36533856-36628319 GCA_025134845.1 Neodon shergylaensis | reverse complement strand
TCCCTCTGGCAGGCAGAAAGGGCTCCCACCCAATTCACCCCACACCTACATTCAAATCCCTGGAGCTGGTGCTGAGGTCTTGTCACCTGCAGTGAGGAACCTGGGTTTCCTGGTTGAATTCACGTTGCTGATCAGCTGACCATGCAATAAGGAAGTCACCATCAGCTTTAGCCCAAAGACCCTCATTTCAAAGTTCGGGCCCCCCGAGAACTGTGAGCTGCTAAAGCCGTGTGGTTTTAAGCCACTGGTTTGTGGCTGAAAGTAACAGTCGGGAGCAGATCCACCTGCAGTTTGAACGTGCGACTTCCTTCGCCGAGCAGTGGCTTCATTGTCCTTTTAAGACTCAGATCCCGGAGAGCACATCCTGTCATGGTATTCATTGGCGGAAGGTTCTGGAAAACAAGCTAACCCACGCAGGAAGGCTGCTTCGGCAGTGCCGTTCTTGCCTGCCGTTTCTTCCTTCAAGCTGTTTTGTTTATGGGTGGAGCAAAAGATGATAGTTTGCATTTGAGGATCCTTGCACTCACAACCCAAATATAGTCCTAAATAGCTGGTAATTCGATTTTTCTTCTCTTGCCCGATCACCGGTTTTAGAGACACAATTTCCCAGAAAGCCTTGCTCTTCTGTGCTGCACAAAATAGTAGATATTATTTGCCAGGAAAGGGTTGAGGGAAGGCCACAGGGAGGGGCCATGGTGGCTGGCAGACTGTGGTCTCCGTGCTTGCAACACCTAGCAGTCACTTTGTTTTATGCAACTCTCTGAAACGGTGTGAAAGGGCCGTGGGAGCCTTTGGCTCTCCACAGAGCTTTCTGCCGTCAAATGCTCTAGCCCTGAGCATGGACCTACTTCCTGTGGAATGAGCTTGGGCCTTGGGTTTCGGTGCTGTATTCACGGAGGTGCAATTCTCATCATGGCAGGGACATAATACCATGGCTGGCACAAGAACATACCACACAAGCCTGCAAGGCTCAAGCTAGTTTTGACACATGCAAAGCCACAGGCTTCCTGTCACTGTGTCTGTGCTGGTCAGCTCCTTGGTAAGGACACACTCACCCTGTCAGTTTCTCAGAGCCTGGAAACTGTTCCCTTTTCTGCAACAAGCCACAGGAGGGGAAGGGTTGGTATGCCTAGGCTTCCCTTTCTCCAACCTTCCTTCATTTCTTCCTTTCTTTTCTTTCTCTCTCTCTCTCTCTCTCTCTCTCTCTCTCTCTCTCTCTCCGTCCGTCCTTCTTTTCCTTTCTCTCTTTCTTTTTTTCCTTTCCTTTTTTCCTTACTTACTTTCTGTTTTAAAAACAAAATACTTAGGTTAGGCCAGCCCCAAGTAGAGGATTTAATATATTAGTAGGCTCTATGCCCCATAAAATTTAAAAAGTTTATAAAGGTAAGCTACCAGAAAATGAAATTGAAAATAAGAAAAATAAGAGTCAGACGGTGGTGCACACCTATAATTCCAGCACTTGGGAGGCAGAGGCAGTGGATCTCTGAGTCTGAGGCCAGCCTGGGCACAGAGCAAGTTCCAGGACAGGCTCCAAAGCTACTGGGAAACCCTGTCTTAAAAAAGAAAGAAAGAAAGATTAAAATGACCACAGTGAGACACTATTTCCTATGTAATGAATCAGTCTATATTTTCAAAGAGAAGTCTCAGTTTGGAGACTACAGTAGAGTGGGAAGCAGGTAGCATCACCTTCTAGGGTATGGCTGAGAGGGGTCAAGAAGTTTGCAGAAAGCAAGCTAACTTCCTATAGCAGAGGCTCAGACACGCTCACATTCATTGCCTTGCTATCTTATTGTTCAGGACCTGCTGTTCCTTTATTCGTTTCAGTTACCTGTAAAACAGAGATGTTAACTCGAAGCGCTTCACCGAGTGACGTGAGAAACAGGCAATGGACAGCTAGCATTCAGCCTACGCTCACCAATTGTTAGGTATAAGTTTTGATGAAAACATATCAAAGGTCTTTCTAGTTGGAATCGTCACAGTGCCTTGGCTCAGAAGCCCAGGGCCCTGTCTGGCAGTGATCCTGAAAGCCATTACAGCCAGGGAGCTTGGACTGTACCTCAGAGCCTTCCGCCCACTCACTTCCCATTCAATTACTGAATAGATCTCTTGAGATGTCTGAAAATTATTTAAATTAGAGGTCAAGGTTTAATTTGGAGACACTATCATAGAAAGTTAAGAACCTCTTTGGATAAGAGCATGGCCCATGCAATTTGGGGGGTATAGATGTGAAGTGTGTTTCAGGACCGCTCTAGGGAATGCTCAGGTACCTGGAACCCTGTGTCAGCGTGCGCTCAGCAACTCCCCTGTGAGCACAGTGGTGAGCTTAGGAGCTGGGTCCATTTGGTTTGCAAAGGGCATTGGAGATGGAGTCTTGCTACTTCTTGATGAAAGGGCGTGTCTGATTGCTTGCGGCTGGTCAGGAGAAGGCTGTGGTTTAGACAGTGTGCCAGTCTGACGCTGTGCTGCTGTGACCTAAATACCTCAGACAACTGCCACAAAGGAGGAGTTCTTTGTTTTAGTCACACTTCCTCAGGATTTTAGCCCTCACGGTGGGAGGGTGTGTGGGGCAAAACTGTTCAATTCAAGGCAGCCAAGCGAGCAACACAGAGGAGCAGGAAGATGCCCGGGGCAAGTTTACGACCCCCAAGGCCACTGTGACCCACTGGCTTCAGCTCTGCCTCACCTCCTGCTGCTTGCCACCTCCCAATGGCACCATCATGTCATCAATCCATCAAGAGTTCAATACATTCATTCCTGTCAGAACACTCCATGATCTGATCTCATTTGGTGCGCTTTCCCCTTCTCCTAGGCCTCTCTCAATCCATTCTCTAGTTGAGAGTCAAGATAGATTGTCATAGATGAACCATCTGCTCTGCCAGGTGAGGGAAGCCACAACTATGGGAGAGGCTGTAAACGCTGGTGCTAAGAACCCACAGAGAACGGAGAGGAAGGGGATACAGCCATGGTTTGGGGATGAGATTGGAAGGAATTGTCACAGCACAGAATGACCGTCAGTGTAGAGCCAAGGTGGGGCCTAGTGGGGAGACCTCACTTAAGGTTCTCTACTCAGGAGCCTCCTTGAGGGTGTGTTCAACTCCAGCCATCAGCCTTTCAGAGAATGGAAATCTGGAATCCCCTATTCTTAGTGGTCCCCACCTGCCCCTGTACCTCAGCAGCTGAGTGACCAGCCCAGGTGTGTCTCAGAAGGGCCATGGTGCTTACTTCTCTAGACCCCAAACTGAAAATTTCTTACAAAGTCTCCCCCCCCCCCCCGAGAATTCTTCAGTGGGGAGCCTCAGTGTTCTCAGAGGATCTCAGGGTCTGGTGTTGGGGCAGGGTCTCGACAGACTGAAGAAAACATATATCATCAAGCCGAGACATGGCTTAATTAGCATCCTATTGCCTTCTAAAGTAATATTCTTTCTCTGCTTCTTTTACACATATTTATCTTAGCCCAAGGATAGACTGCTGGGGCTGGAGATGGGGCTCGTGGTTAGCAGCATTGGCTGCTCTCCCAGAGGACCTGGATTAGATTCCCAGCACCCACGTGGTTGCTTGCAGTTGTCTGTGATGCCAATCCCAGGGGATCTGACCATCTCTTCTACCCTCCGAAGGCACAGGCATGCATGTGGTGTACAGATGTATATGCAGGCAAAATCCTCATTTTTACACAAAAATAAAATCAATAATTAAATTTTAAAAAGAAGTAAATTTTTAACTTGTTTTAACTTATTATACTGTTGACTTGCATCAACTGACTATTACAAATTTTTGTGATTCCATTTGCCTCCCCCCCCCCCGAAACTAGGGAAGAGATAAATAGACCTCATGGTATGAAAACAGGCACCTCTATCACAAGATCCACATGAATTCAGGTGGCATGTAATGTAAAGATGTATAAGGGCTCACAGTGACCAGGGGTCATATTGGGTCCCTCCCTTGGTAGATTACCAAACAGAAAGAGAAACTGAAATTGGAAAATCCCCATTAGGCAATTATTTCTGTGAAAGAAATACCCTTGTCCGAAGCTCTTTAAGGGGCCATTATCGTGATTTCTGGGATGAGAAATGCTCCGTTAAGGTCGTTGAGAATCTGGGGTCTTGGCATATCTTTCCAATTAGATAATGGCTCTTCCTAAGTGGATCTGTCTGATGGGGACTATTGATCTGCTGGCAGAGCCAAATTTTGCATTACTATAAAAGACTTGGGTAACGCTGCCAGTTTCATATCTCACTCCTCAAATTAAAAGTGTGTGACAAAATCAGGAGGGATCCGGGGTTGAAAAGGTCAGCAAGCTTGCGTCTTTCCTGAGTAGAAAGAAGGGATGCGGTGCACGGTATGTGAAATTGGGATGAGACTAAAGAAAAGAAAACGGGAGGATGATTTTTACGATCTGACACAGTTTATGCTTCTCACTAAACTTTCAAAAATAGGGCCCACAGCTTGTCCGAGTTCCAGGGGAACAGGCTAGGTGACTCGTGACTGTATCAGCTGGAGAGGAATGTGGCCACACACATATTTATTCTGGAGACTACTCTGGTTTTTAGCCTCGACTTTCCTTATTGAAACATAGCCAATATTGAGCGGGTTCTCATTTTCCCAAGGGCAAATAGACAAGCAGCTTGCTTCTGAAACGTTTAGGTGGGTCAGACCCTGAGATCCCCGTGTCACGTTGAACAGTGGGGCTGATCCTGATTCTCCTCGTGTTCCAGGCATCACGAAAGCAGCTCTCTAACAGAACAGGGCATTTGACCCTCTCAGCCTCACACACTGGCCACGTTCATAAGCAGCTACAGATGGAAGAAGCCATGGCTGTAATGATTCAGCCACACAACATGGCTGACACTTCCAGTTCCAGGGCTCTGTGTGTGCAGACAAGCCCTCAGGCAGAAGTGCCTGACGGCCCTGGGAATCTTAAAGGACCCCAGTGACCAACGTTCAGCATGGTTGCACCATCTACGTATGATGCCGCTGCATGAGCCCTTGCACGCATGCGTGAACTCCGTCATCTGCGTATAACGTAACCACGCCACCCCCCTGTGCGCATGCGCTAGGCAGCCTTTAAAAGCTGGACGCACATGCCTAAGCGGGTTTGTTGCACCTTCCGGGTTTCCTTCTCGGTCATGCCAGGTAATTTCAATGGCTGCTTTTCTGAACAGGTTGGTCCAATTAGGGATGATAGCAGTTAGGGAGGGGCTGCATAAAGTTCTTTCTCTCATTACCTTTGACGCCTTTTCCAAGAATGTTTGTGTTTGTCTGTTTCCTCCCCCTGTCTTTTAATGAAATCTCTTGTAGTTGGACTTTTCTCTGTCGCGCCAGCCAGCTCCCAAATAAACAACATGGAGTCTTCTTACTAATTATGAAAGCTCAGCCGATAGCTTAGGCTTGTTTCTAACTAGCTCTTATAACTTAAATTAACCCATTTCTATTAATTTACATGCTGACACGTGACTCGCTGCTTTTACCTCTCCCCCTGCATGTCTGTTCTCTCTGTGCCGGCCGGAGACTCTCCCCTTCTTCTTCTTCCCAGTATCTTCTCTGCCTGCAAATCCTGCCTAGCTATAGGCCGTTCAGTTCTTTACTAAGCTAACCAGAGTGAGACATCTTCACAGTGCACAAAAAGATCCACAACATTGGTAGATCCAAATGGGGCTCAGATAACTAAGACCCCCAAATGAAATGTTTTATGGCACATGGAAATTTGATGTAAGGAGAAAGGCTCTCTTCGATTACCTAATGAACTAAGACCAGATAACCTAAGGAAACAAGAGCTTTCACAGCCCCTGGCCCTCAAGTACCGAGGAATGTAGCTACCCCTGGACAGATGTCCATCATGGACAATGTTTGTCTATTGGGCTGATTCCAAAGAGACTGTCCCCAGAGCCATTAGCTACCAATAATTCAGGTAGATTCTAAATATAGGCATGTTTAAGGTTTCTCCGAGCCCTGCCAAAAGCTGGTTCTGATACATAATGACCAGGGGTCATGCTGGGTTTCTCTCTTGGCATGTTACCAAACAGAGAGAATGAAATCGGAAAGTCCCCATTAGGCAATTCTTTCTATGATATTGATGTTGAAAAGAAATACCCTTGTTCTCATGCACCACAAATGAATCTGCATTTCCAATCCTCCTGTTCTCTGTAGAAGGAGAACACACGCTTCTAAGTTCTTCTTGGCTAGTGAATAGTCACACTCCTTTGATTTCCCCCATGTCACTTTTGTCCTTTTGCACATTCGCGCCATTGTTTTCTATCTGTTAGATCGCTCAGCTTATTCCAGCAAACCTTGAGAAGTCAGAGATGATGTTTCCCTTGGCCCTGTGATAACAAAACCCTTTCTGCCTCTCTGTGTTATGAGAACTGTGTGACTTGGGGCTGGAAAGATGACTCAGAAATTGAAAGCACTTACTGCTTCCTGAAGGGGACCTGAGTTTTGTTTCTAGCACCCACAGATGAAAACACACACCTTTGACCCATCTGAGACCGACAGCTTCTGCCCAGGCTGCTGCCTTCTTTCCCTTTGCTTGCCCCCCCCCCCCCCAAGCTAGTAGGCAGTCTCTTTCCTTCACATTTCTCTGGGTGCGTCACATCAATGCCCCTTGCTCCTGATGCTTCAGGGGACACATCCAAACACTATCAGTGTGTCTGGAAGCTTCTCCACTTGGCATAGGGAAAGGGAAACAATCACCATGGCCTCTGAAGCCTTAGCTCAGCTGGGCACTGCTCTCCAAAAGAATTTTTTCGTATGACACTCAATTTAATACCACTCCTTTCTGTGTGTGCACTATGTGTAGGTGTTTATGTGAATGAATGCAGGTGCAGATGCATGCATTCCACGGTGTGCCCCTGACAATCAAACTGTCAAAGGACAATCTGAGGTGACCTTGCACCTTGAGACAGTGTTTGCTATTTACTAATGTATACACCCTTTTAACTGGCCTGTGAGTTTCCTAAGATTCTCCTGTTTCCACCTCCCCCCTGGGTGTGCTGGGATTACAGACATGTGTACCAGGTCTGGCTTGATGTAGTTTCTGGGGCTCTGCACCCAGATCTTCACACTTGTGTGGCAAACACATTACCCACCGAGCTAGCTTGTCATCCCATGGGCTATCTTTTGATCTACTCTCTCAGCCCCAACACACATGCCTGTTAGGTATCCTCCAGGCAGACGGACTGCTTAGCCTCACTCCAGTTTTGACTGCCTTCCTCCCAGGTTCTGCTTAGTACCTCATTTTGGAAACATCATCTTATTTTAAGCTACAGGGCTAGACTGAAGACGGTGAAAATCTCGTTTTTGGTACCTTGTTGCAGCTGCTCCCCAGTGCCCATCATAGTTCAGTGAGCAGGGGAGAGGCGACATCAAATGCACTTGCAAAGTGCCAGTGTGTGAACACACAGAAGTTTTAAATAAGCAGATTGACAAGGTTTGCAGGCAGGTTGGGCTTAGAAGATAAGGTGTTCGTTGGAGTAGCTGGGAGATAAGTCTGCAATGACCTGCAGGCTATGATGTAACAAGGGTAGAGATGTGTGAGCCCCGTAATTGCTCCCAGCATTCTTTTCCTCGCAAAAAGCCATAAGTGACCATAATCATGAATGTATTTTACAAGATGAGAATACACAGAGAAAATGCATCTCATTTAAGTCAAAGGAGAGATTCAAAGTGATTGAATATGTGAAGTCCTTCATACCATATTATTGGGGTCACTATAGTTTTGAGAATTTATTCAGTTGAATAAATTTATGAGTTATTTTCTATGTACAAAATGTAGTGCTAACAACCACCAGGATGAAAAATCTTATACCCTCCATTTAAAAAGCAAAGAAAGAGACAATTAATTAAAATGCAAATTCTTCATTACATTCTACAAATCCTTCACTACACTCTACAAATGTCCCCAAACAATCATATCATTTTTAAGCTATTTTAATTATGTATTATTTTTATTTAATGTGCATGGGTATTTTACCTGTATGCATATTTGTATACCATATGTGTGTCTGATACCCACAGAAACTAGAAGCCAGAAGAGGGGACGGGAGTTACAGACACTTGTGACCTGCCATATATGGGTGCTGAGTATTGAACCTGGGTCCTCTGAAAAAGCAGCCACTGCTCCTAACTGCTGACCCATCTCTACGCCCCCTCAACAGTTACACGCTGCGGCACTTACTGTGAGACACAGGGCCTCCTACCCGGCCAGGAAAGAGTGAGGTGATCAGAATGAGTTGGCATCTTTGCTCTGTGCACGCATGGATTTCTGAGATTAATTGCACCCAGAACATTAGCATTTCTCAGCAGTCAAGGGAATCCTATTTAAATATTAGATGTGCTCAACTAAGCACACCTCAGAGAAATCAGAAGGAAGAATCAATTTTATATTACTCTCTGCTTTCTCTCCCAACCCCCAAATGTAATGAAAACAACAAATGAAAAACTCAAAGAGGAACGCCATGGACATTCGATCACTTGGAAGGTCACTGTTTTATAAGTAGCAGAAACTGAAGAAATATAGACTTATCAATCTATTTTAAACAAGCAAGCAAGCAAGCAAACAGTAGCTTGCATAAAGGCAGTGGTCATAGTGCAAAGGGAGGCTAGGGCTGGACTGGAGGAGATAGGAGTTCTATTTCTAAAATGAAGAGCTACCTTTCCTAAGTCTTGGTCTCCAAGTCCAGCACTAAGTCTTTTGGCAGCTCAGTAACAAGTTCAGAGCTTTGGGCAAATCACTCCACTTTAACTTTTTTTATATCTGCAACAAGGACCCAAGTCTAGTCTCTAAAAGGAGACAGAATTAATTCCTGCCCATTTTCCATACCGATGTTTATTTTCTAATGAGAGAGAGAAAGAAAAAGAAAGGGTATAGATTTGGGTGGGTGGGGAGGAAGGGAGGATCTGAGAGGAGTTGGGGGAGGGGACACTGTAATCAGAATATATTGCGTGAAAAAATGATATTCAATTAAAAAACAGAGCACAAATAGACTCAGTTTACAGATTTACAGAACTAAACATTAAAAATATGCCACTGAGCTATGCAGAGCAAAACTCTGAGCTTGGAAATTATACTTTTCAAGTTAGTGCATATGAAATGACATTCATAGTTACAATGTCCGGAGAAGACTCAGACCTCAGACTATAGACATACTATTCTTACTGTCGCATAGATGAAACATATGTGAACCCTGTTAACTAAATCCAAGCCATCATGATCACATAAATGAACCAACACAGTGTACCTGGATGGAGAGATGCTATGTTCTGTGTGAGTGTTGGTTCTTTTCAAATTAGAACACTTCTAACAAAAATCCAAAATGGTATACTTACTGCAGAAAACAAGACAAAACAATTCCAAAGATTACAGTGATCACTATGGAAAAAAAGACATACGAGCAGGGGCTGGCTGTAGCTCAGTGGTAGAGTTGTGAACTGGTGTGTTCAAGGCCCAGGGTGTGCTCTCCAACAGTGCAGGGCATGGGGACTGGAAAGTTTTGTGTAAAAACAGCAATGAAATTAGAACTTGTAATGTAGATGTACCGAGATGTAGTTTCTGTTGAAATACTGAAAACGGTGTAGCACTGACATTAAATGGAAAAGTCAGAGGATCAGAACAGGAGATGAAACAAAATGGCTGGCCGTGCAAGACCGCTGCAGACCACGGAGGTGGATTTTGAGCTGGGGTGAAGATCAAGTAGACGACAGCTGGAGGCACAACTTCTTAGGTTCTCCAAAGCTAAGACTCTGAGGGACTCATTGATTCAAGTGGAGAGTAAATAAATGGCAGGTCAATAATTGAAGGAACGAGGGAGGACTTGCTAAACTAATCAATAAAGGACATAAAAGAACAGCTTGTAGATTTCAAAACGTAACATTTAAAATCTTTACATCAAGTCAAATAAAAAAGTAGGCTGCAAGCTAAGGACACGTGTTTGCTGTGTTTGGCAGAAGGCTGGGCTCTCTCCTGCCATGTGTGTCCCACGTGTGTGTCACATGTATATGTTTGTACATGTGTATGCTATGCACACCGTGTTAAGACCAATAAATATGGCAAAAGAAAAAATACCAAGGAAAAAAGATTTTTAAATGCTACAATAATTATTAGTTAATATGGAAACAAAACAATTTTTTGTTTTGTACAATGTCTGAAGATCTTAATGTCAAAAACATCTCCTGAAATCAAAGAAAGACGAGTGTGGATTTAGGTGAAGATTTATGTCTTCCATATGACTGATCTAGTCCACTCCTTGGCATATATATATGTGTAAAACCATCCTGCTCCATAGATGCTTGCTCACACGTGTTTATTGCTGCTCTCCTCACAATAGCCAGGGGATGGAAACAACCTGAACATTCTTCCACAGGTGAATGGATAATGACAGTGTGGTGCGTGTACACTAGGGAATGCCAGTCAACTGGAAAGAAAAAATGAAATTATGAAATTCAAAGGTGAATGAATGGATCTAGGAAAGAGTAGATTGAGTGAGGTGACCCAGAAGGACAAACTCTGAATGTTCTCTCTCATTGGAAGATCCCAGCTCCAAATCTTCAGGGTGAGCATACAACATGGATTATCCACAGAAACCAGGAGGGTATAAAGGTGCCATGGAGGCACATCTCGGAGGGAAATAGCATGAGACAGGTAATATGAAGTGGGAAACACAATAGTGGGGAGGGGCTTCCAACTGGGGAGGAGACAGAAAGAGCAATAGAGAAGGAGGAGGACCAAGGCTGTTGGATAAAGCCTAAGTGACTCATGCTATCTTATATTTACTTAAAATTACACTCCCCCCTCTCTGTATGTGTGTGCATGCATGTGTGTGTGTGTGTGTGTTAAGTCTCTCAGGCTGCCAATGCCCTCTCAAGAACCACAGACTAACAAAAACCCTAGTAGCAGGCAGGAGAACATCCTTCTGAAAGGTTGATCAGGGTAGTCCCAGGGACTTCCCCAACAATAGAAGATTATCATTGTAGTTCCTCTCAGGTATTGAGGCCCATATTGCGGAAGACACCACACACTTAGGACACAGGACTTGGATGAACTGAGATGTATCTGACCCGAAAACCTCTTTCCTGTGGTCTAGCTTCGATGGTGCCAGAAAATATAAGTAGCCAATGGAGGGAAGCAATTACACAGTGCTGACCAGCTGCAACATCTACGAACCACAGCAATGACCAGCGTGACAAAAGATGCACACAGGTGTAATATTGCCACTCACAGGTTGGTGGCAGGGAGCATGACAACAGGCAGGTGTGTATGGCACTGGAGCAGTAGCTGAGGGCTTACATCTGATTCATGAGCAGGAGACAGAGAAAGCGAACCAGGATGGCCTGGGTTTTTGAATCCTCAGAGATGACCCCTCTCCCTGAGACATACCTCTTCCAACAAACACCTCCTTAGCCTTCTCAAACAGTTCCACAACTTCAGACCAAGTATTCAAACAGATGAGCCTGTGGGGGCCATTGTCATTAAACCACCACAGCTATCGTCTGGTGAAAGAAACCATATATGTTTCCCAGTGGGATGGTAAGGCACTGTAAGAGAAATACGGGCTCATGGACTGTGAGGAGCTAACTCAGTAACAGTGCAGAGTGGAGAGTTGCAGAAAGGAATGCTAATATTATATGATGCTAATATTATATAATAAGGCAGAAATATAGCTATATATTAGCTTAATATGCATAAACTCTCCTGGAAGAGTACAAGTAGCTTGTTTGTACACGAGTACAAATATTTCACCAGAAAATTTTTATAATTATGATCAAAATAAATGTAATTTTGATTGCAGGAGCTATTTACAAATTTAGTGCCTCTTTTTGCTTTCTTGTCACGTGTAAAACCTTATTGGCTATTAGTAAGTTCAAAGGCCTTCCACAGTTCGAGATTTTATACCCCCAAAATAATTTCCCTCCTCTAGTTTTCAGTTCTAGAACAATTCTCTTGTGGAGAATTTAGTTCCTGTGCTTTGGAAGAGGTTTATTCCGCCTTTCTCAATTCTAGAAATGGGCCCGTGACTCATGTGTAGCCAATTGTAGGGCTGCATCCAGAGAGTGATATGTTGCACTGGCTAGTTTTATGTCAACTTGACACCAGCAAGAGTGATCAGCGAGGAGGGAGCCTCAGTTGAGAAAATGCCGCCCTAAGATTAGACTGTAGGCAAGCCTGGGGGCATTTTCTCAATTAGTGATCAATGGGGGAGGGCCTAGTCCATTGTGGGTGGGGCCATTCCTGGGTTGGTGGTTCTTAGAGAAAGCAGGTTGAGCAAGCCATGGGGAGAAAGCCAGAAAGCAGCACTCCTCCATGGCCTCTGTGCCAGCTCCTGCCTCCAGGTTACCACTTGGCATGAGTTGCTGCCCTCACTACATTTGATGATGAACTGTTATACAGAACTGTGAATGAACTTTCCTCCCATGGTGTTTCACGATGGCAATAGTAACCCTATCGAAGACACGTGTGGAGACACGTGTGGACAGGTGACTCAAGCTGAATCAATGGAGCTCACAGTATCACAGCTGGGATAAATGGCAGATGCCTCTCTGGAGTTCCTAGGGCTCTTGTATATTAACTTAGAATTGTCATTAGCCATCATTACTTTCCGAATGTTCCAGTTAGCTCTAATAGTCACCTTGGGTATAGCCTACAGCCATCTGAGAGTAAAGCCTCAACTGAGGAATTGTTTAGATCGGATTGGCACTTATGGAGGATTGTCCTGTTAATTGATATAGGATGCCCAGTTTACTGTGGGTGGCACCATTCCCTGGACAGGCAGTCCTGTCTTGATAAGAAAGCTAGCTAAGCAGGGGCCTGAGTGAGTGTGCCATCGAGCAACACTCCTTTACGGTTTGTTCTGTCCTTTCTTGGCTGTGAGTTCCCTGGTTAGAGGTAATATACACTATCAACAGCCAGCAAGCCTGTCTCCTGCTTCCTACCTAGACTTCCTGATCTCCCCCCGAGTTGGACTAGGACTTGAAAATGTAAGCCAAATAAACTCCTTCCTCCCCACATCACTTTAGGTCAGTATTAGGAACATGAGCAAACCACGTTGTGTTACTTGAAACTCGTTTTATGTAAATTGGAATAATGCCGTACCTGTAAGATGAGAGCCTGCGGATCAGGTGGTTCAGATACAGGCAAGCCCGAGATGGGCCTTGATACGCTAATGAACTAACCCCACGATAGCACAGATTTGTTAGTGAACCACCCCTAAGCTGGGAGCCCTGATAATGCAATGAAAACCTAGAAACTTTGAAGGTGGCCCCTAGGATTGCAGGGCTGTTCGGGTATTAACTTTACTGATACCCAGTGGCAAGAGGACTTTGAGACTGGCTTTGGAGATGTTCGAACCTATGGCATTGGTGCTGAGCTCACACATGTGCACCTGCCAATGCACCTGCCAATGATAACCACTGGCCAATGTGCTCAAGGACCTTCTGGACCTCTACCAGCGTCGACCTCCTGGTGTGGGTTGAGTCTGAAAAGCTCCTGGAGTGTTCTAACCAGAGAAGTTTTCCCATGGAGCCACACATCAGCGCATTTCTGACCAACACACTGTCCCCAGCTTGGTGAGATGTCTATTTATTTAACTTTTATATTAGCATGGTAGAATAAGGAATGTTTGTGTGAATAAACCAAGGATATTTGAAAGACGGAGCTCATGTGGACATCCTAATTGCTGCGTGCCTCACAGCCTGCTGGAGTCAGAGATTTACCCCAGAAACGGGAATGGGAGGAGACCATTTAGGCAGAAGGCAAATTAAAAAGTGGTGTGAAGAGACAGATGGTGGGCAGACAGGTAAATAGATAGCACCTGAGTAACACAGTTTGAGCTACTGAAACATCTTGCCAGTGGACACGTGCACGAAACGATATATTTCCCTTCGTTGCTTCTAATGTGTTCCCGTCATTTCCAGTGAAGATTCCCAGAGGCCTAGAGGAGTTACACTCACCGTGCGTTGCTTGCCCTGTAACTTTGTATAGGATGAGTAGTTTTACCTTGACAGATTTTTTTTTCTTTGATGTCCTTGTGACTGGACACGGTGCCTCGTGTATGATCGGCAAATACTGTTACTGAACTAAGTTCTTAAAGTCTGTGAGTCTTTCTTTTATTCCTGAAGTTTTAGAATGTTAGGCCTAAAATTGGAGTGTGAGTTGTGGTGTGGTGTGAGGCATCTGAAGATGGAAATAATTCCATTTGCAAGCACAGTAATGCAATGTATTTATTATATAAATGTGCATAAGCACATACGCGTGTTGGTTATCTTTGGCTTTCAGAGCATGTGGCACTACAGGGTACGTTTACTTCTCAGGCTTAATCGTATGTTTTAAAATTTATATAATAAATATGCCTGACACTATGATTTGCCTTGCAGCTCTATGCAAGGTCTTTGCAACACGGTTCACACTGAACATAAGGCACAACTCCAAGAACATTTCCCATTGTTCCCATGTCTAGGTGTATGTGCTTCTCTAAAATGTCTCTGGATTTCTTCTGTTTTTCTCAAAACATTACTGTCTATCTCAGTTTCTACCCAGGTCCTCAAGATAAAGCTGCATAGTCACTATTGTCACATAGTCCTATAATCCCAGCCACTCCAAAAGCTGAAGCAGAAAGATAGCAGGCTCAAGGCTGCCTGGGCAACAGAGTGAGTTCAAGGCCAGCATGGGCAACTAAGTAAGACCCAGTCTCAAATTCAAAGTAAATAGAGGGCTAGGGTCATATCTTGTGGGGAGAGAGCTTGCTTAGCATGGGCAAAGCCTTAGGGTCAATTTTTAGTTCTAAGAACAAATAACTCACACTTCTTCCCTAGGGACATATTTCAGGGCAACCATGATCATGAGTATTATATGCCAATAAGACGTAATCTTGTTATTTTTACCTTATTTTCTGATTATAGGCATATAATATGCTGACTGAATTGTTACCATGTTGTGAATATCCCTTTCTGGATTCTATGTGTGAGATGGTAGTTATTTCTCTTATAATAAATAGTTGGTTTTCCTAGAAAACACAGTATAGACAACTCAGCAAACTCTGACATCTCTGTTTATTGAATTTCATAATCAGAAAAATTATTTAGAAGGACTATTATTCTTTAGAAGGCTGTTCAAAGCATGGGCTGCTCCTGCAGACAACCCATGCTGCCTCCCAGCACCCATGCTACATAGCTCACAATCACCTGTAACCCCATCTCTAAGGAGACCCCATGGGTCTAATCCGGTGAGCATCTACATCCGTAAGTAAAGATCCCCCATAACACACATACACACAATTACAAATAAACCTCTTACAAATTATTTTTGCATTGTTATTTTATCTTTAAATATTCTTAAAATGATACACACAGATCTGACATAGTTTATGCATTATGACAATCTCTAATTATATGATAGCAAAGATTGCAAGCTGAAGTATAAATCAGTTTATTTCATTAAATTTAAATTATCACTATTTTAGATCAAATTAACAGCACACAAAAAATCACATGCCATACATGAAATAGTCATGTGCCATTTGAAATTGTTTTACCAAAATGTGTGTTCACCTTTTGCTCAGGAAAACCCCTCGACAAAAACAAACAAACAAACAACAACAACAAAAAAAAAACCCAGCTTTGCTGGACTATGGAGAGACCGCAGAATGGGTCTCAGAAGCCAGATGAAGAGAATAAGGAAGATGGTGCTTCAGTTACTTTTCTATTGCTGTGATAAAACAGCACAGCCAAGGCAACTGATAAAAAAATGTTTAATTGGGCTAATGGCTCCAGAGGGTTAGAGTCCGTAATAGAGTGAGCACACAGCTGAAGGAACAGCTGAGAGTTCACATCTCCAATGCCAAGCAGGAGGTAGGGAGCTTATTGGGCACAGCACATAGGTTTTGAAACGTCAAAGCCAGCCCCCAGGGACATAGCTCCTTCAACAAGACCACACCTCCTAATCCTTCCCAAACAGTTCACCAACAGGGGACCAAGTATCCAAACATACGAGTTTGGGGCCATTCTTGTTTAAACCCCCATACCTTCTTTTAAACAAAATAAATACTTAAACAGTGTTTTAAAAATTAATTTTATGTTAATGAGTGCTTTGCCTGCCTGCATGCATGCCTGGTGCCCTCAGAGGTCAGAAGAAGGCACCTGATCCCTTGGAATTGGAGTTATGGGTGTCGCTGGGCCGCCATGCGGGTACTGGGAACGAGGGTCCTCTGCAAGGGCAACAAGTGCTCTTAATTGCTGAGCCATCTTTCCAGCTTTCAAAATAAACCCAAGTTCCATTTTAGGTGGGTACCGCTTTGTAGTGTCACTGAATTCTGCTTTCTGGTTTGGCTCTCATCAAAGTCTACAGTAAATTAAGTGCCAGCCCGTAGAGTTAGTCTCAACTTTGTGTACTAAAGGCCAAGGTAACCACTGATTGTATTAGTTTTCTAAGAGGCAGGGAAACCAATTAAAAAAATCGAGATGGAATTTAATCTTTTATTCTCAAAAGAAAACCAACTGAGATGGTCAGCGATGGACAGGTTTTCACAGAAACACACAAACTAACATGGGATACCTGGACATACAACTTTGCAGCCTTGATGACAGAGTTCTCTGTGATGGTTTTGAGCGCCTGGCTCGCCATTGAATATGGGTTCATGAAAAGACAAGATGGAAGATGCAGTGCTTTCTGCAAATGTTTTTGAACATCTTTTTTTCTTACTGTAAACATGTGCTCCAGAAAATTCTCAAGAGACTAACTGAACCCCAAAGGCCACTTCTAGTTCCCGCATCACGATTCCACAATGATCCCTAACAATCAGACAGAGAGAACTCAGCGGAGAAGACCTGTAGGTCTCCACACAGATCCTGGGCTCTAAGAGATGACTTCCTCATACATAAATCTTTGTGGACTTTACAAATAAAATGATACATCACTAGCTCTCCTTTCTTTCACCCAGTCCATATTTAGAGCTATTCTTCTACAAGGGAAACCTTCTAAAACAAAACTGGTCTCCCTGATCTCCAGATAGCAGGGAGAAGAGCAGACAAAGAACATGATAGGAATCTGGGTTGATCCAAACATATCACAGGATCGGATGATGCGAAAACCTTCACCAAACTTGGGACCGTGACACCAGTCACACCTGGATGTGCTGAAAGGAAGAGAGACATCAAGAGGATATTTTGAGTTTCTGCTAAAGTAAAAATTACTGCTTGATTTTTATCGATCTGACATCTAGACAAGGCATCTACTATTAAGTCAAAATTTAAATCCTAATACAGGGAACAGCAGATTAAATATGCGTGCAAGGAACCTGCTTTCTAAAGTAAGTGTATATGTGCACAGTGCATTATAATTGGAAAGTGAATCTGGGGAGCCTCCTCTTCTTTTGAGGTGAATGAAAATGAAATTTATACCCTGGCAATACTGAAGTATTCATGGGTAGCCCATATATGGTGGTTCTGTTGAACTTGTCCATATTGGGTTTCCTGATCTAAGTAGATGAGGGCAACTGACCATATTTCTTCCTTAAGAGGGCACCAGACCTCATCACAGATGGTTGTGAGTCACCATGTGGTTGATGGGAATTGAACTCAGGACCTTTAGGAAGAGCAGGCAGAGTTCTTAACCATCGAGCCATCTCTCTAGTCCCTGGGGAGATGGGACTGGGCTTCTTTTGGGGTACTGGGGATTAAATCCAAGTCTTTCTCAATGCCACACACACACGCACACACACGCACACGCGCGCACACACACACACACACACTATTATGGAGCCATATTCTCATATCATGGTGGGAGTTAGTAGCAGAACAAAGCCACTAACTCATCTATAGCCAAAAAACTAAAGGAACTGGGACCCCATAGTTGCCTTGAAGGATATGCTCTCCCTGAACCTGGGAATCTTTCACTAGGTCCCACCTCTTACTGGTTGTTAATCTCCCTGTAGCAGCACCTTGGGGATAAAGACATTGGCACATGGTTCTTTGAGGGACAATCAAGATCAAAGCTACGCTACATATGTCCTTATTGAGTCAATATTGCTCTTTTATATATTCCTGGGAAACCATTTTACTTAGGCATACTATAAGTATTTGTACAATTCATAGTCCCAGCGATAATGATGGTGATTTCCTTTAATTACATAGTCAAAATCGTTCTATAACATTTCAGTGGACCCTAAGAACCCTTGTCTTGGGGCTAGGAAACAAAGTGTCAATTGCTCATTGATTCTTGGTGTGTGTGTGTGTGTGTGTGTGTGTGTGTGTTTGTGTGTGTGTATTGCCTGATCCACTCCTGGTATCACTCAGGGCAGAACGGAGTAAAGCATGTCCTTCGGGACTTAACAATCTTGGAAAGGAATCACTTCTGTGTACTTAGTAGTTCACAGACAAGGTTTAATAGATGCATAGATACTGCCCACCATCACTGAACTTTAGAAATAACTGGAGAGCCGGGCGATGGTGGCGCACGCCTTTAATCCCAGCACTCGGGAGGCAGAGGCAGGCGGATCTCTGTGAGTTCGAGACCAGCCTGGTCTACAGAGCTAGTTCCAGGACAGGCTCCAAAGCCACAGAGAAACCCTGTCTTGAAAAAACCAAAAGAAAAAAAAAGAAAAGAAATAACTGGAGAACGTTATAAAATGGGACTGATTTAGAGTACACTAGTATACCTGCAAAGCAAGAATGAATAAAGGAAGAACTGTTTGTGTGTGGGCTAGTGAAATACTCAGAAGTGTGTCTTGATAAAAAAAAAAAGCATGCTTGAAAGTACTTACATTCTTAGACACCTTTGAGCTCTCTTTGGGATGAAATCATAAACTTTATGTAGATTATTTTTGACAATGAAGAGAGCACAAATATGAGTTAGTCGTTGGGGGTTGTTCCAGCAATACTCTGGCCAAAAATGGCAACTAGTGAACGTATTATCGAATTGGAGTTTGGTCAAGTTCAGCCTTAAAATCCCAGGTGGAAAAGAAGTCATGTAATTCCCATCGACATTCAGCTTCTCAAGTGATCTGTACAGAAGAGACATCATATCTTAGAAGATAGTCATGCAATTTATAGTGCTCATGTGAGTTTCTGCACTGTGTTCTTGAAACCTGGCCCCCACACGGGTGGGAATAAAACATCTATCTTAATATTCTCGTGGAATCAAGAGGATTTCCTTATAGAAAAATTGAACCAGTATATCATTCTGCAAAGAAGCACATTTGTGTGAACAGGACAGATGATGTCTCTGCAAACATCATCACTCTGGACAAAGAAATAGCCACAGAAAAAGCAGAGGACTAAAAAGTGTTACACCATAAAAATACGGTGTGGCGACATACAGAAAAAAAGTATTTTCAAAGACAAACGGAACGCCAATAAATGTTTTCATTAATGCCTAATAAAAACAGTGAAGTATATGACGTCAAAATATACTGTTATGTTATGCTCTGGCTCCTCAGCAAATTGGTCCTTTGCTTTTCGCTGGGCCAACCATTTCTAGCCATCCTTTCCCTTTATTCAAAGAGACTGAACGGGACTGATTTTTCTCATTGCCTCAGTGGTGTTTCCTGAAGTCTCTTTTCTAAGGAGTGCTGAAGGTGAACAGAAAAGTTTCTGTAAACAAGGGACATACAAACATCAAATCACGGTCAAAATGCTCTACAGGTAAACAGACCTCCAGGTGGTTGAGCGGGTGGGAGCTTCTGAACGCTCTGTGACAATCTAATCTCGCATCCCTTTGCTCCAAACTGTGTTCTCTGATGGAAACTCTTGCTGACAAAGTAAAACATAATCAAAGCTTCAAACAAAGAGACTCTTCAAATACAGCTTGACTACCGTTCTTAACCACATACTGAGGGCATCTATATGTGAGGCAAACCCCAGGCTCTTATTTTGTCCAGAAGGACAGAATGGACACAGTCACATCCCTCTACAGGCAACACAAACCTAAGGCTCAGTAGCAGAGTACTGTTAGGATTTGAACATTTACACACTTCTTATACACTGTTTATTAAAATCTTCATAAAATATGCTTTGATCATGTTCCTTCCCCTACCATAACTCTTCCCAGATCCTGCCACTTTCCTACCCACTCATCTTTATTTCTTTCTCTTTAAAACACACAAACACACACACACACACAAGCACACACACACAAAAACAAAAATCACAAAGCCAAAAGCCAAAATAAGGCAAAAATGTCAAAACAAAAAGTTCACCACCACAACCACAAAACGAAGACCAGAAAACAACAACAGCAACAACAACAAACCATGGAGATCATTCGATGATGGCTAACTAATGACCAGCACGGAGCCTGCCCTGGGGTGTGATTACTATATGCAATGATTTCCCATTGGCAAAAACTTGATTTTCCCTTTGATAGCATGCATCAGTTGCAAATAATTATTGGTAAGGAATGAGACCCTACATCCACATCCCCCCTCTTGGTGCTGGACCCTATCTGTGCAGAGCTTCTGCATGCAGCCAGTTTCTGTGAGTTCATATGTGCATCAGTTCTGCTGTGTCGGAAGATACTGTATCCTTGGAGTCATGAAGCATCTCCAGGTCTTACAATCTTCCCACCTCCTCTTCTGCACAGATCCCTGAGCTTTGAGGGGCAGGGTCTCATGAAGACATCCCATTTAGGCCTAGTGCTCTGAAGTCTCTCACTGTACACTGTGTAGTTTTGGATTTCTGTGTTAGCTCTCATCTACCGCAAGATGTTTCTCTGCTGATGGCTGAGCCAGGCACTGGCCTATGACGACAACAGAATGTCATCAGGAGTCATTTCACTGTGATGTTCCTTTAGCAGAATAGTGGTATTTGGTTTTTCCTAGGTCCATAGCTTATCTAATCTGTTTCTTGGTCAGTTTAGCAGCATCTGGTATGGCTTTCATATCATAGAGCGACCTTAAATCCAAATCAGAGAATGGTTGGTTACCCCCGTGACATTTGTGCAACTATTATCATGCAGACAGGTCACTGTTGTAGGTCACAGTGTCTGTAGCTGGGCTGATGGCTACCTTTGTCCTCTGGTAACCTGCAGGGTACCTTCCAGTACCATGAATCCCAGTCAGTAGGGATGAAACTTCCAGTTCGGCACTAGCTTGATTTCCCCATGATCCATGAAATAAATAAGCACTGTCTTCAGCAATAGACCCTTACCATAGGTTGTGGAAAGCAACCAATAACCATGGCAATAACCTATGACATTTGGGGAGGTTCCATGTGACCCTTCGCCAATAACTCAACGAGATGTAATCCATTCTTGGCATTGGACATTTTAGTTGGTAGAAAAGGATGTCTGGGTATACCAGTTTGCGCTCCCACCAGTTGAGAATAACTATTTCACTTTCCCCACCAGCAGGTGCTGTCATTTGTGTTATTGATCTTGGCCTTTCTGACTGGTGCAAAATGGAATCTCAAAGTAGTCTTAATTTGCATTTCCTTGATGGCTAAGGATGTTGAACATTATTTAAGAGTTTCTCAATCATTTGTGTTTCATCTTTCGGAAAGTCTCTGTTTAGTTTAGTAAAAAAAAAAAATACCACATTTTGTAATTAGTTTGTTTTCTTGGTGTTCAGGTTTTTTGTTTAATACTTCATATATTCTAGACACTAACCCTCTATCAGATGTATAC
The DNA here is from genome assembly GCA_025134845.1 of Neodon shergylaensis. Classification (NCBI taxonomy): domain Eukaryota; kingdom Metazoa; phylum Chordata; class Mammalia; order Rodentia; family Cricetidae; genus Neodon; species Neodon shergylaensis. The sequence goes on along the minus strand of JABTXL010000002.1, from coordinate 36,606,718 downwards.
TTGGTAAAGACATTTTCCTCTTCTGTAGGCTGCTGCTTTGTCAGAAAGATGGTATGCTTTTCCATACAGAAGTTACTTGACTTCATAAAGTTTTAATTTATTAATATTTGGTCTTGGTGCCTGTACTATCAGTGTGTTGTTCAGAAATCCCGTTCCAGTGCTGATGAGTTCAAGTCTATTCTCCCCTTTCTCCTCTGTCAAATTCAGGTTAGGTCCTAGTCAGAGTTTCTGTTGCTTCGATTCAACACCATGACCAAAAATCAAGGTGGGGAGGAAAGGGATTGTTTGGCTTACGCTTACAATTCCATATTGTTGTTCACCATAGAAGAAAGTCAGGGCAAGAGCTTCAAACAGGGCAGGAACCTGGAGTCAGGAGCTGATGCAGAGGCCATGGAGGGGTGCTGCTCCCTGGCTTGCTCCCCATGGCTTGCTCAGCCTGTTTTCTTGTAGAACCCAGGATCACCAGCCCAGTGATGGCACCACCCACAATGGCCTGGACCTGCCTCCATCATTCAGTAATTGAGAAAATGCCTTAGAGCTGGATCTTATGGAGGCATTTTATCAATTGTGGCTCCCTTCTTTCAGATAACACTAGCTTACATCAAGTTGACGTGAAACTATCCAACACAGGTTACATGTTCCTATGTTGCAGTCTTTGATCCACTTGGAATTGAGCTTTGTGGCAAGAAAATAAATATGGATCTATTTTCATTTTTTAATACGCAGTCATCCAGTTCAACAAGCAACATTTGTTGAAGATGCTGTCTTTTTTCCAGTGTATATTACTGTTTCTTTGTTCCTTCTGGTAGATTTTTCCTATATTATGTAGTGTCTTCCCCATGTCTTCTGATTAGTTCGTCTTGTGTCTATTTCGTCAGACATTAAAATATCTACACCTGCTGGCTTCTTTGGTACCATTTGCTTGGAACACCTGTTTCCATCCATTTACCCTGAGGTGATATCTATTCTTCAAGGTGAGGTGTGCTTTTGGGGAATTTTCTTCTATGTTTAAAATATTTTCTTTGCCTCTGACCTGGGTTTCTTCTTCTTCTTCTTCTAGACCAATTACTCAGAGATTTGGTCTTTTCATAGTTTCCCAGATTTCCAGGGCATTTTATGCCTTGATTTTTTTTAAAGATTTAACACTCTTTGACTGAGCTATTTACTTCTACCATGTTTTCAACACATGACATTTTCTCTTCCATATCTTGTAATCTTTTGGTGTTAGTGCGGCTTTACCTCTAAGGCTTTTGTTTGATATCTAAGTTTTTCATTTCTAGGTTTATTTTAATTTGGACTCTCTTTAATGATTCTACTTCTTTGTCCAATTCTACTTTAATGGCTTAAATTGTTTTTACTATTTCATTCAATTTACTTTTCCTGTTTCCACAGTCTTTATTAACTTACTCATGTGGTCCTTAAGGTCCTTGAACATAGTCATAATTGCTATTTTGAGGTCCATGTTTTGTGTTTCATCTAAATTTCTTTTCCCAGGGAATATTGCCATAGGGTTGCTGGTTTCTGGAGGAGGTCCACTGTCTTGGATGTCCATCTTTGTGTTTTTGCAGCAGGATCCAGGCATCTAGAATTATGATAGTTGAAGTTTTTCTTGGTGTAACTATCCTGTCATGTTTTGTTGGTTGAGTTCTGTTGCTCGGTTCCTGTTGCCCTCTCTGCAGCCTTAGTAAGCGTGGTGGCTGCAGGGTCCTTGGTAGAGCCTATCTTTGTGGGTCAGTGTGTGACATTGAGGAATAGAGATGGGCCAAGAGGAAAGGTGGAGAGGGGAAGCAGGACAGAGCCAAGGATACCCTGGGTCTGCTCCAAGATGCAGAGTCCCCAGGGAATGGAGGTAGCGGAGGTGGGGCTCCTGCAGGCAGGATGAAGCAGGACTAAGAATAAGTCTGGAGAGACCATAATGAAAGAGGCAGTTAGAGCCCTGTGTCTGCACCAGGGAATGGAGGTGGGATGGGAGGAGAGCGCCTGGCCACACGAAGAATGCCTCTACAGTCTTACAATGAATGTCTTCCTCTCAAGATACCTGGAAGCAGAGCCTTCAGGAAGTGACTAGGTTCTCACAAATGGGATAAACACCCTTATAAACAAAGTCAAGGAAGGACTCCTTCTCCCCTTCCAGCCTGCGAGGTGAGAATGAGACAGTTGAAAGGGTACTCTGCCTACCCTTAAAGCCATGGGCAAATACTAAGCAAGCTTAAGACACTTAAAGTCGGTACTAGTGTTAATGACGTCACTTCAGGAGTATATTGTGAGCACTTCCTATCTTGATGTTCCTTTAAAAGAAAGAGGTTGGGAACGGGGAAGATCGACTGCTTAGCAGCTGCTGAACCCTCGTTTACTGTCCTGGCTGCCTGGACCAAAAAAGGCTGGAGTCAGATAGGTAACCCATGCACCCCTGTGCCACTACCAGCCAGCTGGACATTTCTACACACTCTGAGAAACTACCTGATGATCTCAGGCGATGGCCACAGTTTCGGTGCAGACTCAGCCAGGATGGTTTCAGTGTGGGCTAGATATTTTACTATCTCAAGCCTCGGTGATGTCGATGCCAGAGAGGAAGGGAAAGCAGCTGCTTGTGCCTGGTGCTAAGAGGCAAAGGTGTGATTTTCCCTACCGTCCCTTCTTGGGCTTTATAAACAGGAAGCTTGGGCTTGCTCAGTGAGTCCGCTCCGCAGAAACCCACCTGTGTTTCCTCCCGTGATGTTTGGCCATTAGGTGTGATGCTGTGGTGGCTAAAGAAACCACATCTTATGCTAGGTATCCACCTTGGTACCCACTAGCAGTGTGTCTCTGACTCCAGTTCCTGGGAGAGAAGCTCACAACAATTCTGGCTCAGTGACCCCCACCCCAAACAGTACAGCCATCCATGACTCACTTACTATAATAGGACTAACTTTTGTTTCTGTAACTTGCTTACGTAGACATCCAAAGATTGTTCTGAGTTGCTTTAACCACTGAACTTGGCAGAATAGACTAGTTTTGGCTTCCTACAGTCTTCCCCTTTAGAAACCTTTCCCCACACCCCTCCTTCAGTGCAATCTCAAATTTGGCTCAGAGATTGTTCATCCTGAAAGCAGATAATCAATCTCTTCGTTATAATTGGATTGAGTCTATGGTCTTTTCCCAGGAGTCACAAACGCCCTAACAATATAAAGTTTCCCTTGAGGGAATCTTTCTTATTTTCAGCAGTGTGGGAGCAGCAGTATGGCAACTCTGAGCAAGAAGGAGGCCACTGGGTGGAGAGAGAGGGCAAGAGGGCGTGGGGATCTGAGATGAGTCCAGAGAAGAGCTGTAAGGACCACAGAAGAGAAACTGCAGACTCTGATCACCAGAGTATTCCAGAGAGAAGTCTCAGAGCCCAGACCAGGGCTGTTGGAACCCTGCCGCTGCCTTCAGGCTGAGGAACCCTGACATCTGGGCTGCCTGGAAGCTGCAACGCCAGACACAGCCATGGCCCAAGGCATCCTCTAAGAGCTGGGGCATCAGGAAAAGGCAAAGTAGCTGATAGCCTATCAGGCAAGTCTGGTAAGCTCCAAAATAAAGTAGGGGGCGGGGAAAAAACAGTATCCAAACACATCACCAGCAAGAAAGGTACAGGGTAAAGTAATATTGTTTGAAACAAAATGGCCCCCAAGGGGAGTGGCACTGTTAGGAGGTGAGGTTTTGTTGGAGGTGGGCTTTGTGGTCTCATATATGCTCAAGCCATGCTCAGTAAAGAATGAGCACTTCCTGCTGCCTGTTACTCAGGATGTAAGAACACCCAGCTCCATCTCTAATACCATGTCTGCCTGAATGCTGCCTTGCTTCCCTACATGACGGTAATGGACTAAACCTCTGAAACTGCAAGCCAGCCCCCGTTAGATGTCTTCCTTTATAAGAGTTGCTGTGGTCATGGTGTCTGTTCACAGCAACAGAGACCATGACTAAGACAAGTAAGTACATAGGAAAATAGCTGTACCTATTATAACAACATAGAATAAGCTGGATTCTCCTGGTAAAATATAAAGATGACTACACAAAAAAATTGACAGGAACATTGGAAAACCTGGGGAAGAATTGTCTTATTTTGCTGAAAATATAACTGTGTTCCTAGGAAACCAATCAGGCAGTGAGAACTAATAATGAAATTTGGTTACACAGCTTCATTTGTTAAAATTTAGGCTAAAACAGTACCTCTTTTCTATTCTGTATTTACCTTAATCAGCTAATATTGAAAATAAGAGAAATATTATACATAGAAACACAATTTGAAATACTTGGAGACAATTATTATGAAAGTTATGAGGCACACATTCTTATGAAGGACATAAACTAAGATTTGAGAGGCTGAAGAGACAGTTCCATGGCTAAGAGCACCTACGCTGGCCAAGGACCGAGTTTCATTCCCAGCACACACAGCAGATGGCTTACAACTGCCTGTAACTCCAGCTCCAGGGAATCCAGTGCCTCTGGCCTCTCCAGGCACCTGTCCTCACACGGACACAACCTCACACACACAGATATGTAATTTAAAATAAAATATTTTACAGGTTTTGAAAGATTAAGAGTACATAGTGTTTTAGATTTAGCATTTATATTTATATGTGTGTGTGATGTGTGTGTTTATGTGTATGAGTGCATGTGGTGTGTGTGTGTTTGTGTGTGTGTGTGTGTGTGTGTGTGTGATGTGTGAGGCCAGTGCCCTTGGGGGACAGAAGAAGGCATCCAATTCTGGATGGAGTTTGAAGGGGTTGTGAACCACCCAGTTTTGGTGTTTGGACCTGAACTTGGAAGAACAGCAAGTGCTCTTAACCACTGTGCCATGTCTCTAGCACCTACCACATGTTTAAAATAGAAAGTAAACACTTCCAACAAAATTTCTCTGCAACTCAAGACAACTGCAATTGATGTGTTAATTCTGTGTTTGTAGATGCTGAAGGAGGAACAGGCAATTCCATAACATAAGCTTAAGGATTATGACAAATAGTCTTGCAAATTAGTGAAATAACTACTGAAAAATATCTTCCCTATTAGTCATTATTGTAAATTCATAATAAAAATAAGACGCAGAGCCAAGCATGGTGGCCCACACCTTGAATCCCAGAACTTGGAATACAGAGGCAGGTGGGTCTTTATGAACTGGAGGCCAGGCTGGTCTACATAGTGAGTTCCAGATCAGGCAGAGTCCTTGTCTCAAAAACAAAAAATAGGACACAGATAAGTTCAGGACTTTTATTAATTCATAAAAAATTTATTATATATGCACATATAATATGTATGTGAATATATTATATAATATATACTTGAATATTATATCTATAAATTGAAATGTATAAGAGCTATATATAATCACACCAAAAAGTTGACAAAAATAGCTTGTTATTGTATTAAAAGGTCACCACATTTTACTTTTATAAAAATCATTGAAAATACATCTTGCAGACACTATACACTAGATATTTGAATTACACTTTAAAATAAAGTCCATGATTCACGTATTATATTCTGTGACTGAAACAAATGAGAAGACTAAGTCCTTCATTACTCTCATTACCAAAACATCCTTGGGGGGGGGGCAGGTCATTTTCTGTGTAACTACTGCTTTGCAGGTACCTGAGTCTCTGGATTTCATTCGGAATATTATAAATTTCATTGTAGGAAATGTCAAGTTCCTCAAGATAAGCCAGGTTAAATAACCTTAAATAGAAAGAACAGTTAGTTTTAGTAATGACTAGTCCTTGTCACTGGGAGTAAAAACATCTAGAAATTAAACATTTTCCTAAGACATTGAGAGTTACTTTTCATTATGGGTAGTACCCATTCGACAAATACCTCCCAAAATGATTCTTCTGTCCATGACGATTGCTTGAAGAAATCGGAATGGGAAAAGCCTCACTTAGCAAAAGACAGCTAAGAATCTTTTATCAGCCAAAGCTTTTTCTTGGTTTCTATGTTCGTTTCCTGCCCAAATTCTGGGTAGCCAGAAGCAGCAGCACGGCAGCTTCCCACGTGTGGTTCAGGAACCAGAGCTCCAGAATCCAGCTGTGGGAAGAACAATGTCCTTCTTGGGGGCGACATTTCTCCTAGCTGCCCAGGGTTGCCTGCAATCCTCGCCTTCCCTGGCTTGCAGCGGCATTTGTCTCTGACTTCACAGGTTCTTCTTCCAAGGAGGCTGTGGTGCTTCTGTTTCTGGCTATCCAGAATTTGGGCAGACTCATGATGCTGTGTGGTGTAGAGCCATGGCATCCTTCAGCTCTTACTTTGGGCCCACTTAAATCTCAGAATGTGACCATATTTGAATTATTTTCAAATTAGATGGGGTCATTCTGAATAAGGGTGGGTCCTAGATCCAGTGATCACAGCAGCACCATGGGTCTATCTCCCGGGGGGATGCAAACAAATCGTTTCTGGAAGACTGGAATTGAACAGCAAAGTGTGATATAGATCACAATCCCTGGTAACGCCCACCCACCCCCACACTGTGTATCCTGTTCTCAAAGGCCGCCTCTTCCTGCACAAATGACCTGAAACATTACTAAGGCAGTGTGAGTACAGGATTTAACCAGCTTCCCACTGTTTCAGCATGGCAGATGGAGAGCGTCAGGATCCCGCCCTGATGACTTCATAGCTTGCCTGTGGCTCTCCATCCCATACTTCCCGTGAGCCACCGTTGATGTGCTCCAGGTATCTGAACAAACAGCTCCTATGTCTCCCCAAACTTGACTCTGGTCATTGTCTTCTTGTGTTTAAAATCTTAACCCAGATGTTGCCTCTTGCACAGAACTCTCTCCAGATCTTTTCAATTAGAAGAGCCGACACTTCTGTGTGCCAGTTCACCTCTCTGGGCCCCTGTGCCATCATACAACTATGAAGTCCTAGAGACCAGGAATTCCATCTTCTACTTCTGTCTATCCAGTGTCATGCCGAGTAAATCAGAAATGTATGAACCCCAGCTGATCTAAAGTCCTTTTCTCTGAGAAACTGGTGGTACTGACTAGAGTGTGTAAGATGACCCTTTGTGGTCCAGTGGTCACCCCCAATTTCTTTTTCATCTCTGTTAAGAAAATGCTGAACTATCTACTCTGTGTTTTCAACTCGAGATCATAGTTTGTTTGTTGTTTTGCCTCAGCACATCACAGAGATCTTGCCCTTCCAACTTCCTTCCCCTTGCTTATCCCATTATCCCAGCCTCCAACTCTGGGAGGCACTCTCTGGAAACCACAGGCTAGACCATTCAGGGAGGGGGGTAGACCCACAGCAGATCCTCACTCTCCCTCTGCTCCTCCAAATCCAATTGTCCAGTCTCATTCCCAGCTCTGTAGAAGATCACCTGTTGTGGCCTTTCCTCACTCTCTGCTCCATTCCCGGGAACTAAGCAGATCCCAGTGGCTCACCCTGCTTTTCTCCCCTCTATGGACCTCCCCAGTACATTCCCATTCCTAGAAACAGATTTATCTGGAAACCCCAGTGGCCACATCTGTAAGGATCCCAGCAGAATTTCCTACTGGACAACATACGGCCAACACACTCTCCTAAGAACTAGAGAGGTCAATAGAAACCAAGGGGGAAAAAGACAATACCAGGTATCAGCACCTAGAATTACAATCTTTCCAAACCCAAAGGTCTAGATGCCAGAGTAAAAACACAATCAGTAACAATCTGTCCCCACCAGGCTCAGCAACCCTACCACAGCGGGGCCTGAGCACTGCAACTGAAGCACAAGAAAGAGACCTTAAAATAGACTTTATGAATATGATAGAGGTTTTTAAAGGAGAATGAACAAATCTCTCCGAGGAATCTACGAAAACACAAACAGTGGAAGGAAATGAGGAAAAATTGGTCAAGATACTGGGAATGTAAAAACAGAATCAATAAAGAAAACCTAAACTGAGGGGAATGTGGAAAAGAAAAACTTAGGAACTCAGAGGCAAGCCTCACCAACAGAATACAAGAGATGGAAGAGAGACTCCCAGGCATTGAAAACATAATAGATGAAATGAATACACAGGTCAAAGAAAGTGTTAAATCTAAAAAATAAAAAGGAAGAAAAAAAAAAGAACTCCTGGCACAAAACATCCAGGAAATCTGGGACATTATGAAAAGACCAAATCTAAGACTAATAGAAGAAGAAACCCAGAGCAAAGATCCAGAAAATATATTTAAAAAAATCATAGAAGAAAAATTTCCTAACCTAAAGGAGATGCCCATCAAAGTATATGAAGCATACAGGATATTAAATATACTGAACCAGAAAAGAAAGTCCCCTTGACACATAACAATCAAAATATTTGACTATATAGAACAAAGAGAGAATATTAAAAGGTGCAATGAGAAAAGACCAAGTAATATGTAAAGGCAGACCTACTAAAATAACACCTGACTTCTCAATGGAGACTCTAAAGGCCAGAAGGGCTTGGACAGATGTGCTACAGACTCTAATAGACCACAGATGCCAATCTAGACTACCATACCCAGCAAAACTGTCAATCACAACAGATGGAGAAAATAAGACATTTTATGATAAAACCAAATTTAAGCAATATCTGTCTACAAATAATGTCCCATGGGAGGCTAGAAGGAAAACTCCAACCCAAAGAGTCAATCATACTCAACAATCAACAAACGCTGCTCACTGATGTCTCTTAACATCACTGGTCTCAACTCTCCAATGATATCTGCTGGCAAGATATGTTAGTGCAAGGGAGGCACAAAGCTTGTAGGAGGAGCCAACTGAAATCTGGTTTGACTTAAGGACCACTCCAGGAGATGGGACCCACACCCAACAGGACTTGGTGACCGAGAACCTGAGACTAGATGGCCCAGGGACGTAGGGTAAAGACAAACACTATTATTCTACTAAAAGAACATAGCAATAAAATGACTCCCAATGACCTCTGCTAGACTCATAGATCAGTGTCTTGCTCAGTCAGCCTCCATCACAGAAGCTTCCTCCAGCGGCCAGATGGGAACAAATACAGAGACCCACAGTGAGAGACCTTGGGACACTCAGCCCTAAACAGGAAGTCTTTATTACATCCCTCCCCTCAGGGCTCAGGGAACCCAGCAGAAAAGGAGGAAGTACCTAAGCGCCACAGGGACTAGAGAACGTGAGTGACACAAGGCCTTCTAATCAAGGTGAGCAAACCTCATGGTCTCCTGCACGGGTGTGTCTTTTGCATCTATTATGGCTTCCTTCCAATTTTATGTTTTTGTGAGATTCCTGAGTGTGTGAATGAGTGGGTCCCAAAGTTCCTTGTGCCTTCTTCTGGGCTCTTTCCCTTCTCTTTGTTTGTCTTGTCTAATCCCAATGTGTTCCTTTCTTTTGTTCTATCTTATTATTTATCTTATTATTATCCTTTAGAAGCTTGTTTTCTAATGAGAGACAGAAAGGGAGTGGATCCAGATGGGAGGTGAGGTGAGGAGGGACTGGGAGGAGCAGAGAGACGGGAAACCATAATTAGCATATATTACATGAGGAAAAAAAATCTATTTTCCATAAAAGGGGGAAAATAACTTCCAATGATCTGGATGTCTTATTTCATTGTCGAAATGTAGGTTCAGGAGAAAAGAAAAGGATTTAGAAATAACTGGAATAATTTACAAAACAATTTACAAAGCAATTTCCCCTTGATTTTTGTAGTGTTCTTGAAATGAAGTGCACTTTGCCTAGCCTTGCCAGTAGAAAATGACGTCAAGGCCATGAGTGGCTTTCCACAAGGTTCAGCATCTACGGTACTGAGCTGGCCTTGGGGAGCAGCGCTCTCTCTCCTGTGGCACACAGATGTCATGTGACTAGAGAGACCTAGCTAGGCATGGGAAAAGAGAGTGAAAGGGCCCTGCCATACTTTTAGAGAAACTTAGTCACCCGAGTGACAAAGAAAAAGAAAACAGCTTTAGTACATAAAAATCCTAAGTAAAAATGTAAGCAAGCTATAACAGGAAAAGGCAATCTCCTTTGTTTTTCGAGGCAGGGTTGCTCAGGCTGTCCACAAACTCCCTCTGTGGCTTCTGCGCTGACCATTTGGCTTCCGTCTGACTGGGCTTCTCTGTTGTATTTGACTCTTCCCATCCTCCTCCTAGGAAGGGATCTGCTCACTTGTCTTCCGTGATGCATCTGGCTGCCTTTGTATAGCCCGAGCGTTCCCTTCACTCTGGTCTCCGTAACTACCTCTTATCTATCAGTGCACAATATGACTTTTTTGGATATGTTATTTGTGTGTCTGTGCACATGCGTGTGGATACCAGGAGAGGCCAGAAGTGGGCATGTGATCTCCTGGAGCTGGAGCTCCGGGTGGTTGTGAGCGACGCAATATGGGTGCTGGGAACAGGGCTTGGCGCTGGAAGAGCCGTGTGTGCTCATAAGAACTGAGCCATTTCCCCAGCCCCTAGTCTGACCTTTAAACCCAGATGCTTCTTTTCCTTTTACTTGCTACGTCTTAACCAGTATTAGATATTGCAGTGCTCACTCCATGGCCCTAGTCCACTTTCTCTTCCTCTCTTGCCTCAACCACTCTGATGGTCCCCAGTGGTCACTGTGAACTCTGGTTTGTTCTCACAAAGCCATTCTTCACACTGCTACAAGTGTCACCAAAGGAGAATTTGGTTCCACCACTGCCCTATAGAAAGCCCCATGATGGCCAGTCATTCTGTAAAGTATACTTCCTCCTCACTCCAGTTGGCTCTGTCCTGTAGGTTGCAAAATTTAGCAAAAAGTTGCTATTTTCTAACCTACATTATATATGATGCTTTGGAACTCTGTTCATTCAAGAAACATCTATCCCATTCATGGAACGACCATCCTTTGCTTGACCCCGGAGATGGAGCCAACTCAGAAGCTGCATTTGGTTAGGCATCCTGTCTTCCAGGGAATGACTCTGAACCCGCAGCATGGCTTCCACAGAGCTTACAAGGCACAGCTCCATACTTTCATGTTGCTAATTATATTCACCTGTCTGTCTTCCCAACGGACCAGAAGCCCCGGCAGCACGCAGCAGGTGTATAAGAACATCTGCTGAAGCCCAAGAATTAAAGTGGAATGTCCACTGCACATCTGTGTGACTACTTCAGACAGTAGTGTGAAATGTGTCTGGAGGCATAACCGACTCGAGGATGCCGAGACTTGCTCAGTTCACTGCGTTTCCCTGGTTTCAGGTGATGCTTCCTAAATCCTGCCACAGTGCCATCAGGTCTCCCTGGCTGAGCAAGCGAGAGGGCTGACAGTTTTAAATAGGGGTGCAATGGCATCTTTTGTGGTGTCGTCCCTCTAGGTGAGTTTTCACTGAACAGTCATTTCCCGTCATGTCAGAGGTTGCTCTGTGTTTTCTTTGCAATCGGTAAGACTGTCCTACTGTTTTCCATTTTGAGTTTAGTATGCTGCCAATCTGTCTTTGATAGACATGCGCATCTAATTATAGTTAGTAAAAAATAGCACTTTGCTTTAGAAATACTGATATGTTTAAAGTACCTGAAACATTTTATTGTAACCAACAGTTTATGCAATTTGGCCAGTGTGTAACAATGACAAAGGTTGACTCTTGAATTACAACCAAATTTTAGTTACCATAGGGATTGTCACATTTTCAGTGACAGGACTATTTAAAGTGTGTGATTATGACTACAGATTATATGTTATGAATTCCTATCTAGGAGCTGTATGTGCCTATGAATATACATAGTTATGTATATATAATACAGATATAGCTATGTGTATTTACATCTACATAACACACACAAACACATGTGCATGGACATACCACACACACACACACACACCCTTAACTTACTACATTCTGCTTGTTAAACTCTTAATTGGAAGAGATACCTTGTTTTGGTGTTTTGGTTAAAGATTCAGTTTAAAATTTCCCTCAAGCGTTAAACCGGTCATCAGACGTGAGAACTCCACCTTCCTACACTCAAGGTCAGCATTCTTATTAGAACGCAAAGGCTCTCAGCCATCATATAGACCAGTCTTCTTGTTACAGACTGGAACACCAACGGCCAGAACGCACAGACTGCTTTCTACAGATCCTCGAGCTGTCATCCTCAGTAAGAAAGCACACATCTCAAGCTCCTAATGCCCAGTTCGGTGTTTCCCGTATGCAAAAGCATTGTCAGCGGGAGGCACAGGACTCTGGCCTAGGCTGTTGACCTGTAGATTTGTATTAACCAGAGGCATCCTAACTGCCCTGTGTAGCTGGGTTGGTTTTACTCGCACAGTAAGAAGCGAATCTGCTAATGGTACCAGAATGAGAATTTGTAAGTAGGCAAAATGCTTTTAGCCACTTTCAAAAGGGAAACGGAGACTTTACTAAATAATTTACAACTAAGTAAAATAGATACAAATAATTTACATTACCCAACAGGAAGCTCTTTAATAAGATTAAAGGCAATGGAGAAATTCCTAAGGTACTTCAATTGCTGGATTTCAAAAGGAATTTCTCTGATAGGGTTATTTCTCAGTTTCAGTACTTGTAGATTTTTAAGCTGAAGTATCTGGGGAAGAGAAAAGAAAAACAAATGTTAACTGAATGAGAAGTCTACAAACTCTCTTGTGTGCCTTTTATAAATGTTTTAAACCAATACAGTAAGATCGGTGTAGAAAACCATGATGACTCATATCGTGTGGCTCAATAAACACTTTGAGAAAAAAAAAGACCAAAGCAGGGTAGCACTGAGTGATGAGTGTGTGTGTGTGTGGGGGGGGGGGGGATCAGGACGTCTGAGTCACGAAGGAGGCTATAAAGCTCTAATTTCATCAGCCATACTTTTTTCCTTTTAAATAATGACTTTATTAATTCTTTGAGATTTCCATATAATGAGTTTTGATCGTATCCACCCTCCTTCTCCCATTCCTCTCAGATCCACCCCATTCCCTCCTCCGGACCCATGCAACTTCATCAGCATGCCTTGTCCCTCCCCACCAACCTCCACCCACTGAAGACTCTGTGGAGTGTGGTTGACTTACTGGTGGGTCACAGCATTAGTGAGAATTGCCTTTCCCTCACCAAGCAATTATCAAATGCCGATGGCCTCAGCTAGGTGACTCTGTGCCCACCTCCCTCTCCATGCTGGAATTGGGTTTGGCTTGGGTTTGCACCGGCCTCGTGCATGCTGTGGTAATTTCCGTGAGTTCACCTGTGCATCTGCCCCGCTCCTGCTGGAAAACAGTTCCCATGGAGTCATCCACCACCTCCAGCTCTTACGACCTTTCCAGTGCCCACTTCTACACAGACCCCGAGCTGTATAGCAGGGGGTGCAATATGCGCCTCTCATTTAGGGCTGAGCACCCCAGAGTCTCTCACCCTTGGCGCCCGACCAGTTGACAGTCTCTGCGTCAATGGCCACGTATTTTGCAAGAAGAAAACTTCTCTGACGAGAGCTAGAGTCCTGGCTCAGATTCCATGTTGTCCTGGTAGGCAGGATGGCTGACAGGGCCTGGTTTTCCTTTCGGAAGCGTGTGGATGTGTGGTGGAGAAGCTGATGAAAACGGAGTTGGTGGTCAAAGTGTAAACCTCTGAGTGGGGGCTCCTTGGCTTCAGAATGGCCCTTCTAACTGGACAGACGTTTGCTGCGATGCACAGGGTGAGAGGCTATGTGGTGCTTTAATTTATGAACTAATTGGAATAAAATGAATTAAGAGAAGAAAGTCCTCAAAATCAAAGGTTGGGGTTAATATGATGATATGTTGAGACAGAAAAACTTACTTTGCTCATGTGTCCCTGACTCAAGAATTATCCTCAGAGCGCTGGAGTGATGGCTCAGAGGGTAAGGACACTCACTACCGTTGAAGAGGACTGGGGGTCTCAACCTTGTACCCAAGCTGGCAACTGCCTGTAACTGCAGGGGATCCAATGTCCTCTCCTGGCCTACATGGATACCCACATGCATGTGCACATGCACGCACAGACACAGTCAGATACACACACACACACAATTGTGTGACAAGACTTTTCCTGGAAAGATACTGAAGGAGTAGAACAAACTCCATTTTGAGAAAGAACTCTATTTTAGACAGGACCTAACTAGGGGAATGAATGCAGCCCAGCAAAGTCATAAACATTCCCAAGAAACTGTACCTGCCCTGGTCAAAGTGACCCACCAGCGTACCCAAGCAACATCTGTTTACATCTGCTTGCTTCAAACGTCCTTGAGGTATCTGATTAACCACTGTTTTGAAATTCCCCTATACCTCAACCAACAGATTCAAGAGTTGTATCCTTTTACCCAATCCCGAAATGCCAAGGCTTGTGCCATCCTGCTTGAGCTTTTCCCTTTAAAACCTCCTACCCAAAAGCCTCGGGGCTGTTCTCCCCCACTCACTGTGGCGGTGTGTTGGTTTACAGTCTGAGTTAGCTAACTTGTAATCAATAATCCCAGCGTGTTTGCATCGGATACTGGTTCTGTGGTGGTCTCGTTTGGGGGGGTCCCGTGACACGGGCATAACATACACAACATACACATCCCAGAGAGGGAGTCCACAGCAGAGACGACGAGTCTGGATACCGACGAAGTCCAATGAGTTTTATCGGGGGTCACTTACAGGAATATAAGTGAGGGGTTACATACGGGCGCGGAAATGACAGGTGCATCACCAAAGCCCACCCCAGCACGGGTGACAGCTCATGGGAACCTGAAACACACTGCACCACCTGCAGGCAGTTCAGCAGATTGGAGAGTATCCCTTCCAAGTGACTCAGCTGGTCTAAACCACTTCTGGCAGCTCGGCCAGCCTGTTTTTTCCAGACAGTTATGCTAGCTCAGAATCTTCTTTTCAGCCTTGTTCCTCCCATGGTAACTCTCATTAGTCTTTACCACTTATTCCTTGGGGGGCAGGTAGTGAGGTAGTGAATCTAGTTAGTTTCAGGGACTTCCTGAAGCTGTTTTGAGTTTGCTTTGCTTGGTTGTTTGGTTGGGTTTGTTTGGTTGTTTGTCTTTTTTTTTTTTTTATTTCCGTTTTAAGGGCTTCCCTGCAGGTTAGAGTATTTCAATCTGGGAAAAGTCCTAAATTTTTATTGACTCATATTTTCATATAAGACCATCAGATAAAGATGAGGGAGGGAAATACCTCCCAAGCAGGATTCACCATAGCCAGGTGATACACTCAGGTTACTTCACTGCAATCTCCTAAAAATTTCATGCCCATCAATTTTTTCATATGGAAATGTAAAACTGAATTAAGCTGTAAATTAATTTAGAATCATTACCATCAGAAGAATATCAAACCTCTGGACCAGTGAACCTGAGATGTTTGTTCACTTATACATGTCTCATTTAATTTTTTTTTCTACTGAAATTTCACAGGGTAGGTATGGAGCTTTGTTTGACCCTATTCCTAAATATTTTATTCTTTTTCATGTGATTTTAAATGAAATTGTTTTCTGAATTTTCTTATCAAGATTGCATACTGATGACATACTAAAACACAGTTGACTTTTTTCTGCATTAATCTTATGCTCTGCCACCTTTCAGGAAGTACACACTATAACTGTATTTTACTGGGTTTACTATATCTGTATGAAGGGTCATATCACCTGCATATCATATCATGGCTTTCATATCTTCTCTTCTTCAAAACTGTTTCATATAGTTGAGATAAAATGTTCATGCATCTTGATGGGATAATTGGTTGTCAAGCTGTAGATACAGTCAATCATATTTTTTCTTTCTGATCTGGGTAGATATTAGTGCTTGGCCAACTGCTTTGGTTAGATAGTCCGGTGCAAGGTTGAACAGAAGTAGTCAGAATGTCCATCTCCATCTTGTTCCTGACCTGAGGAGGCAAACTTCCAGTCTTCCATCATCAAGTACACTAGCTGTGAGGGTTTGCAAGGGTTGTCTCCTCTATTCCTACGTATTGAATGGACTGGGTACTGAAAAGGTGCTGTCTCAGCTGTGCTCTAGGATATCTATTGGGATAATTGTGTTTTCCCCTTTCATGTTTTAATCTTGTATCAGCCTTTCTATGTTGAGCCACCGGTGTATTCCTGAGATAAATCTCACTTGGTTGTGGCGTGAAATTGCTTTTGTATGTTGGACTGGAAACATGTCATGAGGACATGAAACATGGCTGAGGACATGACATATGCAGGCATGATGATACTCTGTACTTACTTTTCTTGTTATGGCTGATGTTTGCTATTATTGGCTGGATGGTTTGAAATGGAAAAATGTTCTCTCATCTTCTCTTTGTTGAGTTTGTGAAAGATTGTTTTAATTCTTCCTAGACAATTTGAAAGAATTTACTCATGAAATCATCTATACTGAAACATTTCTTTGTGGAATGTTTTAAAATTATTGTTGAAGCTATTGTAATATATCACTCATATTTTAGTCTGCTCTTATAGTGTTTATAGAAATATATTCATTTCATCTAAGTTATTAAATTGGTTGGAATAGTTACTTAAAAGTCTAAGCTCTTTCTTGGTATTTCTGTAAGGTCAACAGTGACCTTTCGTTCTTGATTTTGGGAGCTTGAATCTTCTGTAATTTTTTTCTTGGTCTTTCTATGTAATCCTTGTCAATTTTGTTGATCTTTTCAAAGTAGTAACTTGTAAGCAGAGACTGTACGTTCATTTCCTGACTGCTCAGAACTGAATGATCACACAGAAACTATGCTAATTACAAGTGTTTGGCCAATGGCTCAGGCATATTTCTAGCTAGCTCTTACATCTTAAATTAACCCATTTCTATTAATCTATGTATCACCACGAGGCTGTGGCCTACTACTGGTAAGGTTCCAGGATCTTTCTTCTTCAGTAGCTACATGACATCTCTCTGACTCCACCTACTCTCTCTATATATCTCTGTCCGGATTTCCCACCTGGCTATGTTCTGCCCTGCTACAGGCCAAAGCAGCTTCTTTATTAACTAACGGTAATAAAACATTCAGAACATACAAAGGGGAATCCCACATTAATAACTCTTGCATTTTTTGCTTTATCTCTATTGATTTCCTGTTTTCAAATTCCTATACTAACTTTTATTATTCCTTTTCTATTCTCTTTAAGGTTTAGTTCACTTTTTTCTGATGCCTTAAGTTGGAAGGTTATTTTATTGCTATGAGATACTTCTTTATTTTTGTTTGTTTAGTTTTTTGTTGTTTGTTTGTTTGTTTGTTTGTTTTTGGTTTTTTTCGAGACAGGGTTTCTCTGTGGCCTTGGAGCCTGTCCTGGAACTAGCTCTTGTAGACCAGGCTGGTCTCGAACTCACAGAGATCCGCCTGCCTCTGCCTCCCGAGTGCTGGGATTAAAGGCGTGCGCCACCATCGCCCGGCTTGTTTGTTTGTTTTTTGAGACAGAGTTTCTCTGTGCAATCCTAGCTGTCCTAGAACTCGCTCTGTAGACCAGGCTGGCCTCAAACTCACAGAAACATGCCTGCCTCTGCCTCCCCAGTGCTGGGATTAGAGGTGTGTGCCACCACCACCACCAGGCAAGATACTTCTTTCTTAAAATAGGTATTTACAGCTGTCTATTTTCCCCTGAGCAGTTTCAGATGCACCAAATAAATATTGACACCTGCTTTCACTATCATTCATCTTCAAAATTCTCTAATTTCTATTTCGATTCTTCCTTGACTCCTTAAGAATTAGTTGCTTTGATTTTCTGGGGACTCATGGCAGCAACCCAACTTAACTCTTTTCAGCCGACCCTGTCAGCCTTCCCTTCCAACCCATAGTCATTCCTTGTGTTAACTGCCCAGCCCCAGAAACTCTTTCTAATAGTGACCCCCAAAGGTCAAACTGGACTAGGAATCTGGAAGACAATTTTAGCTACCCTTCCTGTCTGTTCTCCATTCTGATACATTCAGCCTTCCTCTAAGTCTTGTGGTGCCTTGCTGGGAACCTCTTCTCCCCTCATCTCCATTCTCTGGGGGGCTCTGCTTCTTGGTGAAAAGTTAAGGTCGCCCTAGCTCTTTCCTACAGCTCTTCTCAGCCTTACTTCTTATTCCATCTCTATTCTTTCTGACACACTGATCCACAAAAGAATATTCTACCCTACCAGGGAACCCACAACCACCACACTGCCTAGGACCCACAGATAGGAGCAATAACCCAAGAACTGAACACCCACCCAACAAAGACAAGACCAGATATCAATGCCAATACACACCTCGAGTGCAACTTCAGATGCCTAGACCCCAGCGTAAAAACACAACCTCAAACAGTCAAAAAAAAAATATTCCTTTACCAGAAGCCACAGCCAACATCAACCTAAATCGAGACAAACTCAATGCAGTTCCACTAGAATCAGAAATAACACAAGGATAACCACCCTCTCTATACCTAGTCAATATAGTATTTGAAGTCTTAGCTTGAAGGTAAGACAATTGAAGGAGATCAACGAATACAAACAGGAAAGGGAGAAGTCAAATGGTTCATTCGCAGGTGATATGGTTTTATAAATAAAAAACCCTAAGAACTCTACCAGGAAACTTCTACAGTTGATAAACCTTTTCAGTAAATAGCAAGATACAAAAGTAACACACAAAAATCAGTCGATTTTTCTACATTTACATGACAAACTGAGAAAGAAATTAGAAAAACAGCACCTTTCAAAAAAGCCTCAAAAAATATCTGGGATAACTCTAACCAAAAAAGTAAAAGACTTGTACGATAAAAACTACAATGGAGTACTACACAGTGCAAAAATTAATGACATCTCAAAATGTGCAGGCAAATGGATGGAGCTAGAAAACATCATATTGAGTGAGGTAACCCAGACCCAGAAAGACAATTATCACATGTACTCACTCATTAGTGGCTTTAAGACATAAAGCAAAGAAAAACAAGCCTATAATTCACAACCCCAGAAAACCTAGACAACAAAGAAGACCCAAAGAGAGACACACATGGATCTAATCTACATGGGAGATAGAATCACACTAATTTTCTCCTGTAAATTTCCTCAGTACAGACTGCTGGTGTATCTTTTCTTCTGTTACTTTCTGTCCATAGCTTTCCATTCCCAAGTTTTCTGGATTAGTGTAAACTATACAAAATAATGGGTTTCATTGGAATATTTTAATACATGTACATAATGTACTACAATTATGGCCATGCCCTGTGCCGCCTTCTTTTGCCCCCTCACTGGTTACTTTCTTCTTGAATAGCCCCTCTCCCGAACTCATACCTGCTTAAAAGACCCCCATCTTTCATCTATCGCTAGACAGCACAGATGTGCATTTTAACGTCACGGTCTATGTCACAATCGCACCTTTGCATTTAGCATCATATTCTTAGGTGACAATTATATATAGCCTTGTATTTGTACGCTGTTTTCCAGCGGATGGACAGGTTTTGTTTTTGGGTTTTTTTTGGGTTTTGTTTTTGGCAAGCACTCCTTATCTGTGTCTGCTCAGGAGAAAGATAAACATGACGAACCGAGATCCCTGTAGTTAGAAACGCTTGTTAGCATGGCTTCACTAACCTAACAAACCCAGTGCCGTGTGTTAGAGAGAAAAGTGGTCCTCTCTGAAATAAGACACATCACATCGCCTTGTCCTGTCCACATGCAGACGTCCTCATCAGCATGGACTGTAGCATGCACGAGGGTATGCACGTGTGTGAGCATGCTCTCACTCCACAAGAGAATAAGATTCATGAAACAGGCATGCTGCTGGACTGTCAGAAACCATGCTCTAAATACTGAGCGAAATAGAGAAGTCCATTTGCTGAAAATCGTTCACTAAAAAAAAGCCAATACACTGAAAGTCATTTCATAAAACAATCTATTACCCAGTGATCAGCAAAATGCTGGATAAGGCAGTATAAACAGAGCCTATCCAAACTACTTGTAAAGCCTCATTTATTTTAAAAAAGGGTATCAAATTAAGTCACCCTATGCCTGGTTTTCCTATCTTAGCTGCTGACAGCTAAAACTTGTTACAGTGTTTATATGGTCTGGTCACTAACATTTCAAAAATATTTTTATTAACTCTTGGAGAATTTCATAATATAGAAAATGTATTTTAACCATATTCACTCCCATTTCTCCTCCTAACTCCAGATCCCTTTCCCCAACATCACACTCTCTTGATTTAAACAGTCTACTATTGAGTCTAATTTGTGCTTCCCATACGGTCACAGTTATGAGGCCATCCAGTGGAATGGGTTGACCTGCCAGGGGCCAGACACACACTTAGGAAAACATACTTGCCCCTCCCCCCAGCAGTCATCAACTGTCAGACAGGAGTGGGGGCTTAGCAGCCTCTCCTCCAACCACACCAGGCCACTGCCTGGCTTGATCTCCTGCACTCTTGTGCAGGCAACTGCAGCGGCTGAGAGTTCCTGAGTGAGAGGATCCTGTCACGGGCAGACCAAACTGTTTCACCCCACTCCGCCCAGGCTAACCTGGTCTTTTAATTCCTGATTGGCACACGTACAAATTCATTTTAATTGTTACTAAAAGAAGAATGAATTCTTTTTTATGCACTAAATAAACCATGAGAACATATCTGAGAGCTTGGTGCAATAGAGCATTTGAGGTTTGCATCACTGATTTTCCGAAGAAAAACGTGCTACGCTTTCTTCACGTCTAATAAGGAAGGATGCAGTCCAACACGTATGTGTTTTATAATATCTTCAGGACATCATAAATGCTGCAGCCAGCGCAGCCTGGAGAGCCGAGACTGGCGAGAGGTGCCAGGATTGAGACACGGAGGCTTCTTTTCAGGTGGAAGAACAGCAACCTTTTATACCTCTACTCCTTCTGTGGAGACCCACCGGCCAGAAACAACACAAACATCCTTGTCAATTACAGACCACAAGGAAGTTCCGCTGTCAGTGGGGGGGGGGTGAGGGCAGCTGGATCACAACAATAAAGATGTCTACTTTTATTTACAATAGTAAATTATAGCAATATAGATAGGAAAAAGGTGTACTCACTTCCATAGGAAACTGGCTGAGGTCATTAAATGATAAATTAAGGTATATCAATTGAAAAGCAATGGGTGTTAAGTCTGGACAGTGCAGAAGAAAGAATCCCTGGGGGAGTAACGCAAAATAAGATATTAATTATTAACAGTAAATTCTGTGTTGAACAGTTCAGTTTTCTAAATGGTAACACTACAGGATGCACTGCCAAAACTTTTCTGATCTTTTAAGAGAAAAATTACAACTCTACATAGTTCAAATCAAATTGTTCTTTGTGTGTATGTGTGATAGATATTTTGTGTGTGTGTGTGTGTGTGTGTGTGTGTACAGGACACATGTGGCAGTCAAAGGACAACTCTGGGTGTCAATCTTTGCTTTCCACATTATGACAGGGTCTATTTGTCCTACATTGCAATTCAGAAGCTGACCATGAACTTCTGAGGATGCTCTTGCGCCTTCCCAGGATCACAGGGTACATAGTCATGGTAACATGCTCAACTTTATGAATGCAGATGCTTTCTCCTCAGCCTGCATTATTTTTATTTTACGAGATGATGAGCATGTTTTTCTTTTTCTGTGTTTAATGTGTTTCCAGGAGCTACTTCCCTCGCTTCTTTTTCTGATGCATAGAAACATAGTCTATGACCTTACTGACTGCAGTTTTTGCTGAACTTATTTATTAGCTCCAGGACCCTTGTCAGTGACAATTATAATTCTAAAAGTCAAAATCCCAAACAATGAGATCCTAAAAGATCACACGACAATCCTAAAATATTACCATCCCGTTAAAATCCTGAGACTAGAAATCCTCAGAACTTAATTCCCACTAGAGGAAAAAGAAAAAGCTGCTAACGAAAACAGAAAGCCAAGTTCCTGGGGCAGAGACAAGACTGATGTATGCGTGAGTGCTCTATGCTGGATTGTTGCTAGGTTACTCAGATGTGTACCACTTCTGCCTTCTTACACACTGTGCCATGCTTGTTCAAGACATGCGCTTCATCTGAGAATAAGAACTTGACAAGCTCATGGCATTCTGAAACCAGGATGCTTTGCCGTTGAAATGTCCCTCCAGGGCTACAGATTGCAATACATGGCCATCTAGAGCAGTTTCTGAGAAGGACCGTGACTGTTGCGGGTGACAAAATCACTTACTAACAAGAAAAACACGCTCACTTCACTCTGGCTAATAGGAAACACTTTTAGAACTCATTAACATTCTCCCTCCCTCTTCTCCCCTCCCCCTTCCCTTTCTTTTAAAAAAATCGAATGTATAGATTTTCGAGGTCAAAGAGCTCGGGGCATCTGGGGGGGGTATAGCTTGTTTTGGTAGGGTGCTTGCTCAGCATGCATGGAGCCCTGGATTCCATCCATTCCCAGCACCATGTAAGTGGAGCATGGTGGCACATACTTATAATCCCAGCACTCAGGAGGAGGAGGTATAAGGCTTGAAAGTCATCCTCAGTTACACCGGCAGTCAGCTCCGTTGACTTACTGTGAGGTCTTGGGCAAGTTATTTCCTGCCACCTCCATGCTTGCATCTGTGGAATGAGATTATCACTAATGCCCACTTTGCAGAATGGGAGTTACAGGAGGAGCCCGGGCTTAGAACATAGTGCGCGCTTAATAAATGACCGAGCAGTACCTACTGTGGTTCATTTGCTGGGCAGCGCCAGTGTTGAGTGCCAACCAGCCTCACGCTAGACTTGACTCAAGATATAAAGTTTCTGGCAATTTAAAAACAGGAACAATTTCAATCCTACTTATCAGGCTAAATGGTGAAGAAAATAAAAAAAAAAGGTGTAATTTCTTTGAGCCTCAGTGTCCTTTCAAACTTTCCTGGTGAACCGAAGACAAAGTTGGACAGGTCAGTTTAGAGATATCATTGCCATGCGTTGCTGGGAAATCTCTGCTGTGGTGGGCAAGACTCCCTCAATTGAATGGAAACAATGTATATGGGGAAACTGACGATGAAAACAATGGATAACACAAGAGGACGTCACTATTAAGGGGACCTAGCATACCTTAAGATTAAGTGCATTTCTTCCATATAACTGGCAATTTATTATGGCCAGGCTGCTCATCGCCATTATTGTCTCGTAGCGGGTTGCCGCGATAGTCTTAAAGCCTTCCCCTCGTAACACGTGGGCCTCGGGGTCCACTTTTCTCGCCGTTCTAATTAGCGCTACAGGAAGCAAATCAAAACATAAGACTCGTTGTCTATAATTGCTTCAGGAAAGAACGAAGCCTCTCAGAAGGACCACAACCCCATAAGTTCAGTTTCAAATTTTTAAAACAGACTGCACTTGCTCTGAATCCAGCAAAGGTAAACCCAATCAAAAACTCGAGAAACGTGTGCAACAGGAGGCAGTGGCACCTGGTCACTGGAGAAGGGACAGAGAGAGTCAAGGCACAGGGCTGCTGCTTGCTCCCTGGGGCTGCTGCGGCTTGCTCCCTGCTAACCCGCACCTTCTCTAGGTCTAAGTCATGCCTGCACGGCTTACTCTCCAGTGCCTTTGGCAGCTGTTTTACACACCTTTTGGTGGATTGAACTGTAGTGGTTACTCAGTAATGATGGGCAGGACCAAAACTCTTTATTTCAAATCTGCCAGGTAACCCTAAAACTGTTTCTGCTGCTCTTCATTCATTTTGTTTTCGCGTGCTTCACAAGGATAAATTATTTTGTCACATACTATGTCCGTCAGATTGTAGGTAGACATAAATATGAGGTCCAAAACAGCGTTAATATTTTAGATGGTGTCTTATAGCCCAGCCTGGCATGGAACTCTCCAATCTTCCCGCCTCCACCTAAGTAAGTGATGAGATGACAGGCGTCTGCCACCAGCCCTGGCAGCAGAATAATGTCATCTTTCCTTAACATGGGCTTCATTTGTTTCTGCTAGAAGACCGAGCTCTGGGCACTTAGAATGGAGCCTGGTATATGGTACGAGTTGACTCTCCTAACACCATGTCTACCAGCCCTGTCTCAATTAAGAACACTTTAGCTTCTATATTCTCAACGTCAGTACATCAAGATACATCATCGAGATGTAAGAAGTAACTGCTGGTGCACTGCCAAGATGTAAGAACTAACTGCTCAACTAATGGCCCAAGGAACTGGAAATGAGGTAGGACAGATGTTTGTGCATTGCACACACAGACACAAATATCGAGAGAAAGGAATCTTACAGTTTCTAAAAGAATGGTATGAACCCGGCATTTACCATCAGGTTGTCTAGGGGCTTCTACCTTTCTGCTGTCTGCCACAGTTTCTAGATAGAAAGAAAAACAAAGGACAACTTTTAGACCCCTTTGAGGGTGGTTCCATTATAATTATTCCTACCAACACGTCCCGTCTTCCTAAGGAACTCAGGATCATCTAGGCCGCCCTCTAAATTGCTGCTTATTCTCACTTGACACCAGGCCCCACCTAATGCATCACGGGCCCCTTCTCGCCCACCCCTTTCTACGTTTTCTGAGCTTCCTGATCAGCTCTCATCAATACTATCTGGATGCGGTAGCCAGGTTGGCACCGGCACCTCTATAAGGTCAGGATGTCTGTTGCTGCTCCCAAGCTGGGGCATTACTGTCCAATTGAAAAGGTGTTTTCCACCCTGAAAACCCGGAAGGAAGGGAGCCATCCATCTTGAATTTCTCCTCTTCCCTTTGTTCTGATCAACCCTACTACAGCCGACCATGTTTCAATTTTATTTACCTATTACCATCTGTCTCGGAGGTCTTCTCGGTAACACAGGCGTTGGCAGAGTACGGGCTGCAGGAAGGATAGCGATGTTCAGTACCAGTGGACTTACTTTTGCGAAGGGGCGTGGTGGTCTTTCGGACCACCGTGGTTCTGGTACTATGGATGAGGAGCTGGGTATAGGGCTGAGCAGTGTTTGGCTTTCAGATCTCGGAAGAGTAAGTTCTTGAGTATAGTCTGGAGACTTTGGTAACTTTGGTACAGGGTGAGGCTCAGCACGTGGTACCTTAAGTTTAGAGATTATATGCCTAGAGTAAGAAGGGGGTAAAGGCTTGGAAAACTGATTGGTGAGAATTAAAGTGTTTCTAAATGGCTTATCCGGGAAAATCGCATCTCTTTTTTCTTCCTTTTTCTTGGCCTTTCTGGCTCTCCTTATTTGGCGTAGTTTTTTTCTAAAAACTCGAGAGGATGCCGACAGACAGCTTGGAACAAATATGGAACCAGCAGCACTATGTGGGATCTTCCAGTGCATGAAGGGGCGAGCGCCGCGTTTACGTGGTAAAATGTTAACCACTCTCTCACAGGCCTTATGGTCATGGTCAAGAGAGATACTTTGAATACTGATAGGTCTCTGTGATTGAGAAGCACCGTGGTCGCTTTTTACCGATGCGCTTTCATCGTGGGGCAATTTTACATGGGTCTTCTCAGATCCATTAGGAGTGGCTGAACAAGAGAAAGCGGGGACAGGGATATAATTAGTCTGTATGTATCAAGCTGTCCAAACAAAGATGCTAAAGGTTGAGCATTTATTTTCTCATTTCACAGCTCACTCACCTTAAAAAAAGAAAGAAAAGCTACCCCTGTTTCGCTGTGGAGACTTCAGTCAAGCTGATGGGGAGACATTTGGGGAGACACATTTTGAACAAACGACTGAGAGCTAAAACAGCAAAAATGACTTACAAAGGATGGAGAACAGCTCTTGGAAGAACCCAAGGCGTGGAGAAAGGTACAAGATGTAGAGATCTGGGGCAGTTGTGACTAAAACTCTGGTACTATGAATGGGGAAAGTGATCAGTGATTTTTGACGAAATGGCTCTTTCATCATCAGCTTGCCCCGTCTGTACTTTTTTAAAATAAAGATCAGCATTTCTTTTTAATGTCAAATGAAAATAGAAAAGCAGTCTTTCAGACACAGGGACCAGCTGACATCGACTGAGGAGGCCACATGTTCATGCACTCTTGGGTATCTCACGCCATCATATATACCTCTACTTCCTACGAGACTCAATGTCAGGTGTCGTTTTCCTGCCGTCTTAACTGATGCAATAAATGGTAGGAAAATGACATTCCAGTGGGGAGGGAATAGATTCGTTATGGCAGAACTTCAGTAGGAAGGTACGTAAGTTCTCTATCTGGCGGCTCAACTACTATATCTCAACTCTCTATGTGAACATATCTGGGTTCAGAGACGGGGCTGTGGCTAGTGCTATTGCAATCAATCTTTTCTTTTCTTTTTTTCTTTATTTATTAAAGATTTCTGCCTCCTCCCCTCCACCGCCTCCCATATCTCTCCCCCTCCCCCAATCAAGTCCCCCTCCCTCATCAGCCCGAAGAGCAGAGCAGTCCGGGTTCCCTGCCTTGTGGGAAGTCCAAGGACCTCCCACCTCCTTCCAGGTCTAGTAAGGTGAGCATCCAAACTGCCTAGGCTCCCACAAAGCCAGTACATATTGCAATCAATCTTGTTCCCTTAATCTCCCTCTCCTTTTGGTGGCTGGAGAGGGGCATGAGATTTCCCATTTCAAACTAACCGGGGAGACTTGTGGACTTGTGGAGAACTCCCAGAAGGATCTGCTGAAGGGGAAACTTATCTCCCTAACACCTAAGAACCTCCTCTGCTGATAGAGAACAAAAATGTACCAGCATCCTTAACTGAGCCATTTCACTATGATCTCAGTTTGTCTAAAGTATCAAGTTCCTTCCTCTGCTCTCCAAAACCACATGGTCTCCTCTTTTATACCACTTTAAGTCAAGGTCTGGTTCAAGCCTGGCTCCTACCCCAGGACCTTCTCATCTAACTACATTGGTCTGTCATCCAATGCTGTTTTGACCCGCCGCTTCACCTTTTCATTTGCAGGGAAGCTTGTTATTGGTGGCTAATTGAAAGGTGATGAAAACCAGAAACAAGGTCATTAATTCTGTGAGATGACCAGAATGCTTATCAACTAGACTTGAGCCGCTGTACTTGTTCATTCACTGAACAAATACCTCAACTATCCATTACAAACAAAGTACTCTGGATTGATATTAGTCAAGGTCATAAACTCTCCAAGATGCCAAAAGCAAACCTTTGGAGTGCCACGGTTGAAAAACCCTACACTAGATGATGGTGTTAAGCCAAAGGATTAATAGAGAAATCAAATAGAGAAATTCCAACACAGGAACTGGTAACGAGCTGTCAATCTGTGTGACCATGGGTGCTACTTATAGAACAGGTTGTAAATAAGAAAGAAACACAAGACATTACAGAGACACAGAAAGGATGACGTAGGATCGACACAACAATGCTTGTGTAGGATTTGCTGCTTTTCACATCTTTAATTGACACAGATCAAAAATATAATAAATGTAACATTATAAATAGATCTCACAATATAAACATTGGCATCAAAATAATACAACCAATAAAGTCAAGTGGTGGGAGATTCAGGAGGGGAAGGTGAAGAAATATTATTGCCTATAAAATACAATACTTAATAGAGAAATATACAGAAATACATGAGTAATAGGATTATATAAAGCCACATTATAAAAGTGGCCTATCTTTAAGTCTTTAAAAACATGTATGAGGATTATGCCTACATGATGGGCATGCCTAGTGCCTGCAGAGGCCAGAAGAGCACACTGGAACTGTGAGCCACCATGTGGTGCCGGGAATAGAACCAGGGTCCTCTAGGAAGAGCCACGAAACCATCTCTCCAGCCCCCAGACTGGCTCATCTTTATGGTACTTATCACAGGCTGAACTGACATTTGCTCACGACTTCTATCTCTCTCCTACCTGACAGAAGCTGACAGGAGGAGATGAGCTGGGTCTGGTTTTGCTAACTGTTCCATCACCAGTTCCTAGCACCATGCTCAATATTCAATCTTCACTAGTTGTGAACTCTTAGCACATGCTCAGTTACCCTGCACTGAGATCCTAGGGAAAACGCAGGCTAGGGTCCTGCAAGCCTCTGCTCTCAGCATGGTCATCAACCAATCAACACACAATCTTGTGGTTATATGTTCTGCTTTTAGGGACACATTGTTTATGTCCCACTTATATAATGGCATGGACTTCACAGCCAAGAACGCTCACACATTCAGGAAGTTCATCTGACACGTGTTCCCTGCTAAGTGCATTGCAAGACCGAGCTTCAGCACTACACTTACAGAAATCATGGGTACAGGGCGGGAGCGCAAAAATTCAAGAAACATGGAACAAAGAGATTGGGAAAGGAGCACTTTTTTATATTACGGGAATTGAAACAAGGCAGAGGCAGTGTTCCCTCTGGCTGGGTGCATGCGTGTTGGAGAACTTGTATTTTTATTTACCTACATGCACGTTCTCACAAATATCCATAAAACAGCTATTGATTGGACGATTTCAAAGAAATTTTAGTAAGAAGCAAATTCACACTTAACAAATCCACAAATGTGGATGCATCGATGAGCACACCTATAGAACGGATCATTGGCTGTTGTCTCCTCACCATAAACATTTAAAATTATGGTTAGGAATAGCTGTCTTTACTGTGAATCATATAAAGCAAGGGATGTCTACGCAAAAACACGCCAAGGTTAATACACACATCAGTACATACCTGTGAGAACTCTCTTCTTACTTAAAGGCAATGTAGGGAGCTTTGGAGGCAAGGGTCTTCGGAGAAGTAGGGGGTGCAGCTGTGTTGCTAAGGAATGACAGTCGGTCCTGTTCATGGCTGCCAGTTAAGTGAGAACTGAGGTGTCTGAGGATGAGCTGTGACCGAAAGGCAGGTGTCTATCACTCAGAAAATATCCTGACAGAAACCATCCTGGCCTGGCACTATACTGAGTTCAAGTAAGAAAAAGAGAGGAAGTAAATGATCATTCAAAACTTATATCTTGAAGCACTGTTTTTTTTAATATTACATATATTTTAATACAGGCTTAAGCCTGAGGCTTAAGAGAGGAGACCGGGGCGCGCTCAGGAAGTTCAATGCTTTTTTTCTGTACTGGATATTGAAGCTGTGGTCTCAGCCATGCTGGGCAAGGTCTCTACCACTGAGTCAAAACTCCCTGCTCTCAAACTTATTTAAAATTTCAGGTTAATGAGCAAGAAGTTGGGAAATACACTTGTAAGCTCAACACTTGAAAGACCGAGAAGGAACAGCCTGGGCTACATGGGGAGACGGGTTTCTTATAGATAAAACATAAACTAATATTAAGCTGGATCATGCTAACATTTCCCGGGCGAGTACAAAATTCAGTCAGTCAACGCAATTTTCGGTCAGTAAATGGTGAGCCCCCTCCCCAAATGTAGACATGGCATTTCATTCGCTACTTCCCAAATATCATCGGTAGAGATTTAGAAGGTCAAAAGAGGATGCGAAATATTCTACTGGAAACGCCTCCGAAGTCCCACAACATCTAACCACTCACAAACTCTTTTCTTGTGTGACAATGACTTGTTTTAACTTTCAGCCGACATAATTTGCCCATAATTATGCAAATCAAAAATAAAATAGGCTTTAATACAACGAGATGTTCCTTACAGGCGGGGGAATCCCAGTTAACACTAAAATAACAAAACAAGATACACCTCCCCACACCCCTCAACGCGGCTTTGTTTGCAGGGCAACCTCAAAAAGTGCCTGGCACCGACTACCCCGCGGCCCGCCTGGCAGGGGAAGCCTGGAGCGGTGCTGAGGAGCGGTTTACCCGCGAAAAGTAACTGCAGGCCAGCGCTCGCTCCAGGTCTGCGGGTTGGCAGCGCGTGCCCGCCCCAAGTTTCCTTAGCTTGTGAGGCGACCCCCACCCCCCGCCCCGAAGAGGCGGGCTCCTACGCGACCCTGCCTCCAAGCAGACACACCAGCTTTCCCACATCCATCTCCTTTGCCCCGAGTCCTGGCTGTCAGTGACCGTCTAGCGACGTCTCTAGTTAGGTTTCCAGTTTTCTGCAGGATGCAGCTCCGTTAGTAGCATCCCAAACGCCACCAAAACCCGGTCCGAGCAGCATAGCGCCGCCACCAACCGGGACCCTGCGATAGGCGAGTGGGAAGCGCAGGCGCAAGAGGGCTGGGCGCGCCAGGAACGAGGGGCGGGGCCCACGTGGCCACTCCCATCTCCCACACCCACTGGATCCACCCACTGAGTCCGCAGGTTCCGCCGGTGCCCCCTATTTCTGAGGAGGGCAAGGCA
The DNA here is from genome assembly GCA_025134845.1 of Neodon shergylaensis. NCBI lineage: Eukaryota > Metazoa > Chordata > Mammalia > Rodentia > Cricetidae > Neodon > Neodon shergylaensis. Next base: position 36,576,720 of record JABTXL010000002.1, on the reverse strand, counting down.
GGATGCCTGGAGGCTGAGGCGGTGGAGCGAGAGGAGCGGCTCCACGTGCAAGCTGCTGTACGGAAGGCTGTGGTGACAATTGTTATTACTATTCTTATTCCTAAAAACAGTGACCACTATTATTTACTTACTTTTCTCCATGACATGACGTGCGTCTGGAATCTGGACTGGCATTTTCTAATAACGCTACCATTACTGGGCAACTGGCCACCGTTGCTTATTTTGCAGTAAAGCCCTCATCTCCCAAGCGCACATTCTGTTTTCCTTCTTGTATCTTGGGTGCAACCTGTTCTGTCTTTCTGAGCCTTTAAAGTTCCTGGTGGAACTGGAACTGTGTGGGAATGGGAGCTTTAGGCTTTAAAGGAAAACCAGGTCTCACTGTCACAGTGGTTGGCTGTGACTACTGTGTTTTTACTGTGCCTTTGTCGTGGTGTCAGTGATTCTGCGTGTTTAGTGGTAGTGTGCGTCTTTGCCTGTATATGCATGCATCTCTGGAGACTCGAGAACGAAAACTAGAAAAAGCCTATGACAGAGATGGTGAATTCTAATGAGAATTAAAGTAAGGGGCACTTCTTCCCAGGCATCTCACTTATGTGCTTTCCTCTTAAGTAAGATGTGGGAATTTTAGTGGCACGTTGAGAAATTAGAGACTACTGTTTACTAGCCGAGTGTTCCTATTTCTCCTTAGAAACAATGGAAACAGATAATAATCAGAAAAGAGTCTGGGTAATACTGTACAAGTTGTTGTCCTGTGTTAGCATGTGGTTTTGTCACGTAGATTACTTTGTTCTAAATTAGGCGCTCTCCCCAAACCATGGATGTATTCCACTTTTGCCTGTGTCTGCATCAGATTGATTAGTTCCCCAGAAGGACAAGAAGCAAAACTGGTGGCCAGGTTTGTCGCAAGTCACGGACATCGTGCGTATTTTGTAAACGTCAGAAAGGTTTCTATTCTTAAGGATAAAGATGTGTGGGCTAATCTCCGAAGCTGGTTCTGTATTCTTAAAAGCTGAGACCAGCTGGGATCCAGGTTCACTGGCTGACGTTCCTCTTCTGAGATGTGTATGCTTAGCTCCACATCGTCACAAATCAAGGCAAGTGCATTTGTTAATTAATAAAAAAAATGCTCTGTCATTCCTTGCAGGTTTCTTCTGGTGGCTACCAGGCCACAACAGTTTAATGGGCAGTTTAATGCGTACCCTCCGCAGTTATAAAGATTGTATATTCTGTAGCTATTGCTGCCACTCGGCTCCAATCACTTAGGTGAATGAAGCTTAAATCCCCGGTTTGATACGTCTTCTATGCTCATGTCAGCTACTCTACCATATCTTCCATGGTTTTCCACGGGAATGGTATATATAACAGGATACATTTTTTGAAAGCCCACATCTCATTCAGTTTGGATTACTTTAACACTTCTTGTATTTTTGTTGTTTTTGAAAGTACAGCTACCTCACTCTTCCTATTCACTTTTTTTTTTAAATACTGTTTTCTCTCTTGAAAACGAGGCTGCTCTCTCTTTGGTTTTAGGGCTCTTCTTCACCTGATGTGCAGTTCTGTCGGCCAGTTTACTTCTCCCCTTAGCTTTGCCATTTGGCAGAACCTCTGCTTGTCAGAACAAACTGCAGTGCCTTTGCTCAGTAAGTGGATTGTGTGAAGGTGGCTACATTCATGGTGAGCACCGAGGTTATAGCACCCTGCATCGTGTTTTAAATGTTGCTAAGATGATATAAAAAGCCTTGCACAAAAGCAGAGACTTGAGCGCCCCACAGATAATGCTATTGATTGTTCTAAGGATAAAGCACGCATGCATAGAGAACCTCGGGTTTGCCGTTGGTGAAAGGATGCCACTGTTGGATGGTGTAAAATAAAATGTGTTCCAGGGATCTTCATTATTTTGCATAGACCTTTTTGTAATGGATTGATTTTCCTTTTAAACAGGATAGGCATTGGCTAAACAGTTAGGCCTGTATAGATCTGAGCTAACATCTTAGAAACAACTGGAGGGACTTGTGTTCCTTTGTTTGGGTTACTTTGAAAGATTCCTTTAGAGAAAGAATAGTCGTTTTTGAATGCATATCGATTCAGTATTGAGTCTTGAAATGCTTTTGAGAAAGAGATGCTTTTCTTGGCCAGAGTTTGCCACCGTTGGTATTCATTGTGCATATTCCATGTGATAGTCTTCCTTGCTGAACAAGAAGGCTGCTGCTTCCTGCCGGTCACCGCTCTGTAGCTTTGAAGACATATATTTATGTCAAAAGTCCTCGTGCTGTGCTGGAAAAAAATGCAAATGTTTTCTCAAATGCAGATAAAGCTCTCCTTACTGCTCGCCTCAGTTCAAAGACCAGCGCTTCACCTCTGCTTTTCGTTCTTTGGGACCAGTTGTTTCCTTTTCTGTCTCAAGATGGATGGGACTTCCTTTCCTTTGTTTGAGTTATAGATCCTGGGATTCAAACCAAAAGAAAGACACTGCCAACAAGGAAATGTCATGGGATCTACATCGTAGAGTTAAGAAACAGTTCAAGTGCATGGAAGGACAATACCTATCTGTCCTTAATATTGTGCTTGTGAATCTAGCCATTTGCTCTGCAATGGTCCTCTGCACATGTCACCTTGCCAGGCACTAAACCTTAACTTCATCAATTCATTGTTACCTTGAGGCTTTATAATTTCAACTGTATAAATGAAATTTTAGATTATTCCCAAAGCATTGTCTGTAACTACTTGAACCAATCTTTATTTCTCTTTTCCTCTGGTTTTGTGGTATGTTGCTTGGACAGAGTAGTGTTACTCAGACTTTCCCAAAACTCAGGAAGATTTTGTGTTTCCTGAATGCATTGGTCATTCTTCATCGTAGTCTGTAACTAGATGGATGATATCAGAAATTTTTTGCACCCCATAAAACTGAAATAAAACTTCTTTCCTTTGTTGTGTTGACTGAGGTCACTGTCCTGCATGCTCTGAGTCTTTAAGTGTAACCCAGACTCATTGCTCACTACATGGAAGGCCCTGCTGTGCTGGTTTGATGTTTTATATTTCTCTGCAAGTGTCTCCTGGTTGAGAATTCTAGTACGTATATCATATTCGATCGAAGGCAGTGCAGTGTAGCTCTGCTCTATTGGGTTTGATTCCTCCTGCTACCATTTGTTAGCTTGGTTTTCAGGCTCATTGCCCAGAGTCTCCAAGCCCCTGCAATTTATTCACCTGCAAAACTGGGGGTTTCTGAGAATCGAAACATCCGTATGCCTGTAAGGTGCACGAACTTCATTGCTTCTGCTGAGCAAGTACCTGTGGCATTTGGAAACATATTGCAATGACGTCATTATAGTGGCAATAGCGCTCGCCCTCTTGGCTTTTCGAATCCATCATTCTGCTCTATTTTCGCTGTCTGGATTGGACATATGTTTTATTCGTAAGTGTATTAAGACTGCAGGTTGTATAAATGGTGTGATGATGGTGGAGATGGGCGGAGGTTGAGTGGACATCCAGGGATATGTGGTATCCAGGAGCCCTTCCCTGCTCTTCCAACCTAAGCAACTTCATTCTTCTGAGTTTAACACATTAGGCTCTGTCCTGAAGAGGAGACTCTATGGCTGTAGAGATTTCCTTACAACACGTCAGAGGGCATTGTCTGTGCCCCTAGTTTACACTGGCGTCATGGAAACCTTGCCTGGCCATAGCTGAAGGGGTACATCCTCCTTGTTCGTTCCAGAGCTCTAACCCCACCATTTCTTCTTAGCCCACCCAGAATCAGATCCTAACAGAGCAGCTGTGAGGTGCTACTGCCCTCGACCAGTGCAGAAAGACAGAGTGGTCTCTTTCTACTGAGCTCCAACTCCGTATCTGGATTCGGTGTATTACAGAGATCACGTCCAGGGCATTTGTCCTGGGGCATATCGCTTTGCACAAGTCTTCCTGGCAAGAAGAAAGGCCTGTCCTCCACACCTGCTCAGTACGGGTGTTCACACTGTGGGCTTGTGAGGCACTTGATGCGTTCAGTGAAGACTAAAATGTATAAAGAAAAAAAAATAGCGTTATCGGGGCCATTGATGACCCGGGCATTTGGAAAGGACCAACAGCCACGTACTGCAGCAATGGAGAGTAGAACCAGGGGGTTAATATCCAGCTTAGTAGAAATTATTTAGTTAGAGACAGGAAGGACCGGTTTTGCTAAGCTTGTACTGTGAGCCCTTGTGATCTTAAAGCCATTCCCAAGGACAGGATTTGGCTCAGGGTGCTTCTCAGAAAGTGCATTTCCCTTATTTATACCTATTTCCATAGGGAAGAGTTGTTCAGGAGAGGTGTCTTGGGTAATGCATAGAGACATTAGCCTGATGGGGCTTTGAAAGCCTCCTGAGCTTCCTATCGTGGAGGCTGGGGTTTGTAAATGAGCTGTTGATAGGCTGTGGCTAAAGGAATAAGGAAACTTGCAAAGGCTCCAGAGGAAATGGACTGCAGAGCCCGGATCCTGTGTGAATGCTAGATTCTCTCCAGTGACCCCCACCGTGCAGGAACCAAGGCGCAGACATCGACAGACCCTTTGATTCCAGGTATCTTGTTTATGTCTCTGATGTAGGAGGGACTGGAGGGGGGTCGTTTTTGTTGAGGACCGGATGAAACAAGGGAAGTTGGCTGTCTCTGGGGAGGCCACTTAGTCCGGTGCAGGCCCAAGATCTGGCCTCCTGAAATGGGGAAAACGGACTGGGTTTGTGATTTCCTCTCAACAGAGGGTGTGTTTCTAACTTGTGCACTCCTGAAATTTACATGAGAAGTATTCCTAAATCAGTGACAGCGTAGGGCTCCCTTCTGTCTCCATAGAGAGGTGTGGGGAAGAAAGCTCCAAGCAGCTGCAGTTGCTTAATCTCCGTGACCCTGTCTCCTTGCCTCTTAGAGGTTTTTCTCTATGCACCTTCTATCATCCTATCAGGAACTCCTACCCAAACAATTCCTAATCAGTTACTCCCAGTATAGATGGTAATGGTTGGCTTTGTTGACATTTTTCACATTTTCTGATGTTGGAGTACAAATGTCCTTACCTCCGTTCAATTTTCAAGGGTTATACTGGGCGATATTATGTATTAAATAATATCTGTCAAGTTTTGGTGGATGGAAGCATTCACACTGGACATTGACCTGTTTTAGTGGTAAAGCCAGGTGTTTTTTTTTTAATTTATTTATTAAAGATTTCTGTCTCTTCCCCGCCACCACCTCCCATTTCCCTCCCTCTCCCCCAATCAAGTCTCCCTCCCTTATCAGCCCAAAGAGCAATCAGGGTTCCCTGCCCTGTGGAAAGTCCAAGGACCACCCACCTCCATCCAGGTCTAGTAAGGTGAGCATCCAAACTGCCTAGGCTCCCACAAAGCCAGTACGTGCAGGAGGATCAAAAACCCAGTGCCATTGTTCTTCAGTACTCAGTAGTCCTCATTGTCCGCTATGTTCAGTGAGTCTGGTTTTATCCCATGCTTTTTCAGACCCAGGCCAGCTGGCCTTGGTGAGTTCCCGATAGAACATCCCCATTGTCTCAGTGTGTGGGTGCACCCCTCGCGGTCCTGAGTTCCTTGCTCGTGCTCTCTCTCCTGCTCCTGATTTGGACCTTTAGATTTCAGTCCGGTGATCCAATGTGTGTCTCTGTCTCCTTTCATCGCCTGATGAAGGTTAATATTCAGGAGGATGCCTATATGTTTTTGTAAAGCCAGGTTTTTATTTTGTAGGTTTTGATAAACTCCCTTCTCCAGCTTTCTTGATTTTTAATTACTAATTAAGTTTGCTTGTTGGGAAAAAAAAAAGAACTTGAATGTGCACAAAGTAAAAGTTGCCTTCTTCTCCTCCTCCTCTTCCTCCTCCTCCTTCTTCCCAATCCCCAACATTTGGTATGAACATTCCAGGAGATACATAGGTATATGTAGGGTACATATATGTATGTGTATATTCTATATCATATAATTGATGTGATAAGATCACTATTTTGTCAGTTCCAGGTTTTCCCAGGCATCATAAAGTACAAAGCGTCTTAGACTCTCAATAACAGCTTTGATTTTACAGGCTTAGCACCTTGATCAGCAGATCTTGACCTGTTGGTCTCAGCCCACCATTAGGGGGCTCATGGCAGACATCCTGCCTATCAATTTTTACATTATGATTCATAACGGTAGCAAAATTACAGCTATGAAGTAGAAACGTGGGGGTCACCACGATATGAGGAACCGTATTAAAAGGTTGCAGCGTTAGGAAGCTTGAGAGCCTCTAACCTTGATTCTCAGTCTGGCCAGGAATTATTAATGAAACACTGAACTAAAGATTATGAAATTTATACGTGTTTATTGTAGAAAAATCATGTCTTCAAATAACCCTTTCATATAGAACTAGCTGTGGATATTTTCAAGTAATATATACACACATGTACACAAATAATATATATTTACAATAAGAGGCAATTACAAAAATCAAATGTAAAAAGGCATTTCATATTAAGTATGTATACATATCTATTTTCATTTTAATATACTGTTATGATTTTATAACCTGTAATCTCTCCAAAAAAATTAGAATTTTTTCCCAAGTAACAAATATTTTTTTGAATTTTATTAATTTCCATTAGTTTGTTTATTTTAATATTATCTCAATACTATAATTTTATAGTATTTTAATTTAGTAATTTGTGTCTTTCAACACTTTTTTACTACAAGACTGTCTTACATATTCTTAGTATTTTTCTTTTTTAATCTTTTTGTTTATTTTTTATTTAATTTTTTTAATTGTATATACTAGCCCCAGTTCTCCCTACCTCCCCTTCTCCTGCCCCCCACTTTCCCATATCCCACCTCCCCATCCACTCTTCAGAGGGGATAAGGCCTCCCTTGGGGGGTCAACAAAGTCTGCTATACCAAATTGAGGTAGGACCAAGTCCCTCCCTCCTGAGCTGAACAAGGTATCCGACCATAGGGAATGGGCTCCAGAAAGTCAGGTCATGAACCCAGGATAAGTCTTGGTCCCACTACCAGCCCCCAACAGATCAAGCCACATAACTGTCACCCATGTTCAGAGGGCTTAGTTGGGTCCCATGCAGGATCCCCAGCTGTTACTCCAGAGTCCTTGGGTTCCCACAAGCTTGGGTCAGCTGTCTTTGTGGTTTTCCCAATCATGATCTTGACCCCACCCCCACCTTGCTCCTATGATCCCTCCTCCCTCTCTTCAACTAAGCTCCAGGAGCTCAGCCCAGTGCTTGGCTGTGGATCACTGTATCTCTTCATCAGTTACCGGATGTAGGTTCTATGATGATAATTAGCGTAGTCACTAATTTGATGATAGGAAAAGGCCAGTTCAAGCATCCTCTCCACTATTGCTAGGTCATCCTTATGGATTCCTGGGAGTTTCCCCAGCTCCTGTTTTCTCCCTAACCTCTTAAGGGCTCTCTCTATCAAGATGACTTTTTCATTGCTCTTCCTCTCTGTCCCTCCCTAGCTAAGCCATCTTGAGCCCTCATGTTCCTGTCCCCGACTCCTTCCCTTCTACTCTCCTTCCCAGTTTACCCAGGAGATCTTAACTATTTCCCTTTCCTGGGGCCCTCCATGTGTGTCCTCTTGGGTCCTCCTTTTCACCTGGTTTCTCTGGTGAACAATAGGCTGGTTATCCTTTGCTTTATATCTAATATCTACTTATAAGTAAGTACATATTGTGTTTGACTTTCTGGATCTGAGTTACCTCACTCGGGGTGTTTTTTTTTTCTAGTTTCATCCATTTGCCTGCAAATTTCAAGATGTCATTGATTTTTACTGCTGAGTAGTACTCCAGTGTGTAAATGTACCACATCTTCTTTATCCATTCTTCAGTTGAGAGGCATCTAGGTTGTTTCCAGGTTCTGACTATTACAAATAATGCTGCTTTGAACACAGTTGAGCAAGTGTCCTTGTGGTATGAGTGTGCATCCTTTGGGTATATGCCCAGGAGTGATATTGCTGGGTCTTTAGGTAGATTGATTCCCAATTTTCTGAGAAGCTGCCATACTGATTTCCAAAGTGGCTGTACAAGCTTACACTCCACCAGCAGTGAAGGAGTGTTCCCCTTACTCCACATTCTCTCCAACATAAGTGTTATCAGTGGTTTTCATATTAGCCGTTCTGACAGGTGTAAGATGGTATCTCAGAGTCATTTGCATTTCCCTGATGTCTAAGGATGTTGAACATTTCCTTAAGTGTCTTTTGGCCATTTGAGATTCTTATGTTAGGATTCTCTGTTTAGATCTGTACTCCATTTTTTAATTGAATTATTTGGTATTATGATTATTTTGGAGATCAGCCCTCTGTTCGATGTGGGGTTGGTGAAGATCTCTTCCCATTCTGTAGGCTGCCGTTTTGTCTTATTGGCTGTATCCTTCCAAGTAGCATAAATACTTTAAAACTTTTTTGACAAAATATCCCACATTTGTGTTTCCCCAAAGTTTCTGTTTAAGCTCTTATTGGCTGTGAGTAGGAGTAGGCGCTGATTTTCCTTTATTCTAACCAATACTGGGGTTTAACCAAAATTTGATTTTCATTACTCTGATGTAAGTAACAGAGAATGTCAGATGCCTGAGAATGAGCCTCCATCTTCCGAGAGAGGACTTAGCCGTGGGCAGCACTCCACTCAGCAGTACGTTCTGTTCTATGAGCACGCATCTGTAGGGTTTTTTAAAAAACTTTTTTGGGGTCCACCACCTGTAGTACAATTAGTAAAAACCCAGAGACAGAAATTGAGGTTCAACCTGAAGGTCTGAAAAGCAAACAGCCAGCCACTGGCTCTTACCTCTACCTCTGTTCAGAAATGGTAATTCTCTCTCTAGGAATCTCAAAGTCAGACCACATGTGAGAGCTGTCTCCTCCTGTCTTATTTTCCTCCCTAGGGCTGGTATTAAAAGGCCTGCACCTCTACTGCCTGTTTCTATGGCAAACTAGTGTGGCTGCTAGGATTAAAGGTGTGTGTCATCACTGCCTGGTCTATAATGCTGATCAGTGGGACTGTTTTACTCTCTGATCTTCAGGCAAGCTTTATTTATTAAAATATAAAAGAAATATCACTACAGTCACCCAGCTCCAAAATAAATACAGAGACTTATTCTTACTTATGAATGTCAGGCCTTAGCTTAGTTTATTTCTAGCCAGCTTTTCCTAAAGTATCCCATCTACCTTTTATTGCTAGGCTTTTACCTTTCTCTATCCTATACACCTTTATTTCCTTCTTACTCTGTAGCTGGCTTTGTGACTGAATGGCTGGTTCCTGGCGTCATCTTCTCCTCCTCCTTCCCTCGCTCCTCCCTTTTTTTTCTTTTTCTCCTATTTACTCTGTCTGGCAGCCCTGCCTATCCCACTCCTGCCTAGCTATTGGCTGCTCAGCTCTTTATTAGACCAATCAGGTGTTTTAGGCAGGCAAGGTAACACGGCCTTACAGAGTTAAACATAAGCAACATAAAAGAATGCAACACATCTTTGCATCATTCAATATTCCACAGCATAAACAAATGTAGCACATCCTAAGTATTCCGCAACATACATCTGTTAGTGCTTCTCAATGCTGGATTCACTTATTTGAGCCTTGGGAAAAATCAAGGTGTAAATGGGAGCAGAGGATGCATTTTCTTCTTCTGCGCCGTGAGAAAAGCAGTGTGTGACACAGCGTTTGTGTGTGATACCCGCCCAGCACCCACACTCTGCTTCACAAGCACAGAGAATGCATAGTGACAGCATTCACCATTTGTAAGAAGCTTACTGACGTCTTGAATAGGGAGAATGTGAGAAGCCTGAGAATGTTTTCTCTTCTTCAACCCCAGGAGCGATCTTAGTGTGAGGCCCATCTTACACCCAGCATCAACATGCCGTGTTTCATAAGTGCACTTTTCTTAGTGCTTATTAACACTGTGTTACTGTGTGGCGAGAAGCTTGTGTGAGCGTTGGCTTGGGGTAGACTGTCAGCAGCGCCTTATTTTAGTTAACATGGTACTCGATTGATAATGGACCTGAACTTCCTTTGTTGTGCCCATTACTGAGTGTGTTTTGTAAGAATGGCTTATCCTAGTGTCTTGCCCATGCGTACACTGTGATATGTATTATATTCCCTAGACATTGTCAGAGATATTACATAGCCCACGCGTACACTGTGATATGTATTGTATTCCCTAGACATTGTCAGAGCTATTACACAGCCCACTCATACACTGTAATGTATATTATATTCCCTAGAGATTGTCAGAGATACTACACATTATGGACATCTGAAATTCCTAGTTTTCCTCCTTAACAAAATTCCTGTGTGATTTAAGATGAGCTCAGGGGGTCCCGAAGTCTGAAGAGCTGACACCACCGTCTACTAATGCTATTACTTGGTTTAAGTTATTCAGCACCGTAAACCTTATCTTTCGCGTCCATAAAACTGTGACAAAGTGGAGTTTTTCTGTAGGAAGCTGGGAAAAGTCAGTGAGATTTTTTTTTTTTTTTTTTTTTTTGGTTTTTCGAGACAGGGTTTCTCTGTGGCTTTGGAGCCTGTCCTGGAACTAGCTCTTGTAGACCAGGCTGGTCTCGAACAAATTGCTGCAGTGGCTGAAGCACTGAAAACGCTCATCAGGGGCTGAAAAGATGGCTCAGGGCATAGAGTGCCGACTGTGCCGGAAGTGAGGAGCACCTTGCTGTGGGGGTGTTGGGGTGTGTATCTACTGCTTCAGTGTTTGGAGGGTCAAGACTAGCAGACCCTGGGGGCTTGCTGGACCACTAACCTAACTAACTCAGGAAGCTCCCAGTGCAGTGAAACATCCTGTCTCAAAAACTAAGATCAGATTGACAGAGGAAGACAGAAGAAGTCAACCTCTTGCCTCTGAATACCCATGCATGGGCAGCGCCGTGTGCAACTAACCACATAAGCCTAACACACACACACACACACATACACACACGCACGTGCATACACACACATACCACATGAGGTGTGCATCCACAGTAAAAAGTTTAAGACAAAATAAGAATGAAAATACTCAGTAAATGTCAATTCTTTTTTTCTCAGGTATTTAAAAGGAAGTGCCACATATGTCATGGTGATTATTACGTACAGATGACCTAGTTGCTACATCACCTTAAAATGGCACATTAACTGGAAGTGAAATCATGGCAGTCCACAGGGAGTCTAACTTGGATGTTGACTCTCAGGAGGTGGTGCTAGCATTGTCCTATCTCCATAGACAGTAGAGATGAGCTCTGTGGCCTGCCACAATCAGAGAATTGAAAAAGAAACGCCCATAGGAAGCTGAGGGTCTTCAAATTGAAGCCCCTTATTCTAAAACGGGGACAAGACTATGCTCAGCATTGATCAAACAGTTTCAAAGAAAGCTTCCCACAAAGCTGGGCAAACAATAATAACACTGGACAAGGTAGACTCCCATGGATGAGATGCCCACAGGAGACCATCAGCAGCTAACGGCATGACTTCCAAATATAGCAAAACCTGACAAAATCCCAAGGAAACATTGCTAAGTTCTTCTCTAAAACATGGCTCAGAAAACAAAAGATCAAAGGACCATGCAATTACTGGGGCAGTACGATTTTTAATAACTCAGCCAATGGGCTTGATTTAAGAGGTATATATGTTTATACTTGTGTCCACTGAATAGTGACCACACATCCTCTTCAATAAACATGAAATATTTATCAAGCTGGGAGAAGTACTTGGCCATAGAGTTAATCTCTGCGAATGGCAAAGGACACTCACCAAGTACCCAGATTTCCTGGGGAAGAGTCTGGGTAGAGGAAGCTGGAAGTGAAAATGTGGAAGGAACTTGGCCATCTGTGTCCTGACTAGCAAGCAGGGAGGCTCTGTGAGCTGTGTCCATGCAAAAGCTCGGCTCTCAAGAGGGATATGAAAAAGCTTATTTTGTAGCCAAAATGTCTGACCACAGCCAACCAGGAGCTCTGATTTAAGTTTCCCCAAATTACATTTTCCAGTGTGCAAAGGATGTCTTGAAGTTTTATAGCAGCAGAACAAAGAAGGCAGTGAATCAAGACACTTTTCAGATACATTTGGTGGAAACATCAGAGGTGGGTTACAGCCAAGCAGAGAAATCTCAGCCATGGGCCCCTGATGTTATCTGATAGTATTCTTAGTTCTTTGATGTATGGAATCTAGAATTTTATTAAGTTAATACATTCCAAAAGGGGTTTTATCTGCTCCCCACAGGATGTTAGGTACGATTTTATCTGTCAATCACAGGATGTTAGGTCCACCACAGAAGCGGGTAAGGAACAGCTACTTCGGGGTCTAAAGACAATCAGAGCTAACCTGCAGGTAAGCTCTGGGCCCACAGCATACCAGCCTCTCCGTGTCACTGAAGTTCTTATCAGTCCACTGACTTTTGCAGACACAGCTGCTTTCTTCCAGAATTCTCACTCATAGTCCCCCTGTTAAACAAGGTTCACATTCTGTGCATGTGTAGACCAGTCATGCATTACTTGCTAATTATTATATCATGGCCGACACAGCTAGGAAGGCTCATTCCTAGGACCTGATGTAGATGAGGCTGAGCAAGCAGTAAGCAGGCAGAAGTCTTGGGGGGGGGGGGGGAGAAATAGCTGGTACAAACTCTTAGCCATCATGATCCAGATCTGATTTTTTTTTCTTTTCTTTTGTCCTCTGTATCTGGCGTAACTTTTACTTGTGGCCTATAAAGTGTGCTGGTTAGTTCTGTGTCAACTTGACTCAAGCTAGGGTCATTTTGGAAGGAGGATCCTCAGCTGAGAAAATGCCCCACTGGATTAGTCTGTGGGCAAGTCTATAGGACCTTTTCCCCTTTTATTAAAAATAGATTCTTTTCTCATAGAGTATAACCTGATTACAGTTTCCCCTCCTTCTACTGTGCTCAGTTGCTCAGTACTTCCCCTCCTATCTGGGTCCACTCCCTTTCTGTCTCTCATTAGAAAAAAAAAACAGGCTTCTAAGAGGTAGCAACCAAACATAAAAAAATAAAATATAAGAAACTAAGGACCCCTCATGTCAAAGTTAGACAAGGCAGATCAACAAAAGAAAAAGAGCCCAAGAGAAGGCACTGGAATCAGAGACCAACTTGTTCACCCACTCAGGAGTCCCATAAAAATATTAAACTGAAAGCTTTAACATGTATCAGAGGACCTGGTATAGACAGTGCTGGCTCTGTGCTTGCTGCTTTAGTCTGTGTGCGTTCACATGACCTTTGGAATTAGTTCTCCTGGTGTCCTCCATCCCCTCTGGCTCTTACAGTCTTCCTGCCTCCTCTTCCTCGGGTTCCCTGAGCTCTGAGAGGTGGGCCTTGATAGAGACATCCCATTTAGAGCCGTGCTTTCCAAGGTCTCTCTGCACACTGTCTGGTTGTGGGTCTCTGTATTTGTTCTCATCTGCTGCAGAAAGAGGCTTCTCTGATGACGGCTGAATAAGGTGCTGACCTATGGGTATAGCAGAAGGTCATCAGGGGTCATTTTATTGTTCCTCTTTTTTTTTTCTAGACCAGTAGTATTTGGTTTCACTTTAGGTCTCTGGGATATTTAGTCTCTGGTGCTTGGTTGCCCAGGTAGTGTTTGGTATGAGGTCCAGAATATCTTGTGGAGTGGGCCTTAAGTCAAACCAGACATTGATTGGTTGCTCCCACAAGCTTTGTGCCACCATTGCCCTCGTATATTTTGCAGGTAGGAAAGATCGTAGGTCTAAGGTTTTGTGGTTGGTTGGTGTTTACGTTTCTCTTTTGGTAGCCTGCAAAGTGCCTTCCTATACTGAAGACACTGGAACACAGGGGTGAAGGATGTATGTAGGCACCATCTTGACGGCTCTGTGTCCAATGATCTGTGTGGGTCTTGTCTCCAGCAATGGGGCCTTGCTGTCAGTGTGTGGAGAGCAACCTCTTCTCTTGGCAGCAGCCTGGATTGTTTGGGGATTTCCACGGGGTCCCTTTGGCCAATGGGATGTAACCGAGTCCTGGTAAGAGAAACTTCGCTTGGTGACAAGAGATGGCTAACTGGGACTCTGTCTTCTCCATTATTTTGAGATTCCGTTAAGATAGCCTTTGTGTATTTTAGGAAGTTTCCTCTGCACCGTCTTTCCATACCGCCTGTCACATGTCCTCAATTCTAGCTGTTTCTCCCTGCATTCCCTCCTTCAACACTATCTTCCTTCCCCATTACCCCTGATCCTGCCATTCACATCCTCCCACTCCCAGCCTACCCATAAAATCTGTTCTATTTCTCCCTCCTGGGGAGATCTGTGTGTCTCCCTCACCCCCTTTCTCTATGTGTAACCTCTCTGGGTCTTTGGATTGCAGCTTGAGTATCATTTATTTAATGTCTAATATCCACCTATAAGAAAATATGTATCATATTTATCTTTCTGAGTCTGGATTACGTCACTCAGGACAATTTTATTCTAGTTCCATCCATTTGCCTGCACATTTCATGATGTTATATTTTTTAAAAAGCAGCTTAGTAAGCACAGCAGAAAAAAATAACGACCACTTGAATTTTGCAGGCAAATGGATGGAGGTAGAAAACATCATTTTGAGTGAGGTAACCCAGACCCAGAAAGACAATTATCACATGTACTCACTCATTAGTGGATTTTAAACATAAAGCAAAGAAAACCAGCCTACAAACCACAATCCCAGAGAACCTAGACAACAATGAGGACATACATAGATCTACTCTACACGGGAAGTAGAAAAGGACAAGATCTCCTGAGTAAATTGGGAGCATGGGGACCTTGGGAGAGGGTTGAAGGGAAGGGGAGAGGCAGGGAGAGGAGTAGAGAAAAATTTAGAGCTCAATAAACATCGATAAAATAAAAAAACAGCTTAGTAATACTCCATTGTGTCAGTGTGCACACTTTCTTTATCCATTCTTCTGTTGAGAGACATCTAGGTTGTTTCCAGGTTCTGGCTATTATGAAGAGAGCAGCAATGAATACGGTTGAGCAATGCCCAAGAGTGAGATAGCTTTATCTTGTGGTGGAGCAATTCCCATCTTTCTGAGGAACCCCCATATTGATTACCATAGTGGCTCTACAAGTTTGCACTCCTACCCACAGTAGATGGGTGTTCCCCTTACCTCACATGCTCACCAGCATAAGCTGTCGCTTGTGTTACTGATCTTGCCATTCTGACAACTATAAGATGGAATATCAAAGTAGTTTTGATTTGCGTTTCCTTGATCGCTAAGGATGTTGAACATTTCTTTAAGTGTTTAGGACGTATTCTTGATTGATGATTGATGTGGGAGGGTCCAGACCACTGTAGACAGGGCCACCCCTGGACTGGTGGCCCTGGATGGTAAAAGAAATGTGGTTGCAGAAGCCCTGGGGAACAAGCCATTATGCGAAACTCCTTCATGGCTCTGCATCAGCTCCTGCCTCCAGGTTACTGCCCTGGGTGAGCTCCTGTCTAAATTTCTCTCAGCTATGCCCTGTGACCTGAATGTTGTAAGCTGGAATTAACCCCTTCCTCCCCAGATGATTTTGGTATCGATGTTTTATCATAGCCACAAAAAAATCCTAAGATGCATGGTATTATCCGTTTCTTTCATATTAGTTAAATACAACTAATATTTAATCAATTTTAAAATCCTGGCAAACTGTACTCTATGGCACCTTAAATATGAATCAAGAAACATTAGTACTTAAGGTATAAACACCATGAATGTTGTTTAATTAGAGACTGATGCCTTCTGTATAATTTGGATGAGAAGATTTAACCTAAATTTTTCCTTCTGTCTAGCTATGGCAGGTGGCGGTAAAGATGCTTTGGTAAGGATGTGTGTGTTATAGAATGCTTGACAGGACCGAGATTGCTTTGTTCTAACATTTTTAACACAATAAAAATATGTGTGATTCCATATAAACGTATATATAGGAAATTTATTTGTTTTAGCTGTAAGAATTTGGATTTAAAATACAGATAACCCAAAATGGGGTTTCATTTGGAAGACTTAAAATAAGTTTTTGTCAATTTAAAAGCTGGCTTTATTAATCTAAATTAAATAATGAGTAAAAAAAATCTTTTTATAAGACAGTGAAAATACTTGAAACTTTCAAACATGAGAACTAGTTTTGAGTAAAGTGAGGGTTCTGGGTAACAAGCACTCATAATAAAAACCATAATTAATGAAAGAAAATAATATCCTCATTTTATAACGTCATCAAAACCAAGATTATCATTATTTTATCATTTAAGGATATACCAAGTAAAATATTAAATATCATAAGCAAATTTTAAAACATCTAGTTATAAAAAGATTTAAGAAACACACATAAAAGAATGAGGGAAACATTTGGTTAGTTGTGGCTCTCACTGATCAATGGCGTCATGAGTATCGCCCGGCATTTGTGAAATCCGCCTGACTGTGCTCCAGATGCAGCTGGCATGTCTGAGGTGAGGCTCACTGTCTACAGGCCAGGGTTAGAAGCACCTGGATACAGTCTTTCCCAGTCAGCACAGAATCTTTGATGTAATGTGTTTTTACTTGTATTTATATACATATACACATCCATACAAAGCATATCTAAACGTAGAGAATACCTCATCCTTTTAATCTTTGAAATGCAGAGTTTGACAGTCCAGCAGTGATCTGATAGGAAAAACTGCACCTGACACTGGAGGAATCGTCTCTTAGAATCGACTTTATCCTCAAGCAGTAGGGGACATGCTGTCAAACCAGAACTAAGATAAATAATCAAGGAGATACCATCTTGGCCCAAACTGTATACTTATGTTTATCTTGCTGTTTAAAAACAAGACTTTAAAAAAACTTTAAAACACATGTAAATTGCCTTAAAGAAAGAAAAGATCTAAGGTCACTACTCATCTCTCCTGGTTTCTTTTAAGTGGCCGTGCTGATTAAATACACTCTCTCGGTCTTTTGCTATTATTTTGTCCCATTTGTTTGTGGGTTGGGAATGTGGTCAACCCCTGATTGTTGGCACATTTCCCTTTAAAATCTTGGTTTTGCTGTGAGCCAAAAGGAAGCTGAGCTAGCTTAACAGCTTCAGTCCACACGAACACTGATGAACCAGTTTGGTAAGGAGAGACATGGAAAGTGAAGCTCCTGTAGACAGTGCTTGCGTCTATAGTAACACAGAAGATAGGCTTTCAAAAAGCAAGATTTTGGATATGATTGTGTATTGGGATTATGTCTCCTGTGATCCTTACTGTAGAAAGAAACTCTGACACAAAGACCTTTAGTAAACGTATGTATCCATTATTTCTCGTGTAATCCAGCCTTAGCAAAAACATTGAATAGGTTTTATGTTGTTGTTTTGAAAAAGGAGTTACTCGATTTTTGTTTCTCATGACCATTATACAAATGAAATGAATTTGTAATTAATTTATGTTTGTTTAGAACCTGTTTGGGAGGAAATTCTTATCAAAAGCTATGTATAGAACGTTAAATTGTATAGCTGAATGAAGTCTTTATTTTATGATCTAACGAATATTTTATATAAATGGTCCGTGCTTTAAGGTTTTATGAAACAATAGACCCAAAGATATCATTTTAATCAGTTTTAAGATGTTCAGAGTACCCAGGTTTGTGACACAGTCTGTATTTATTAGTTCACTTTGGGTTTTTTGAGACAGGGTTTCTCTGTGTAACAGAACCTTGGCTGTCCTGGAAATCACTCTGTAGACCAGGCTGGTCTCAAACTCACAGAGATCTGCCTGCCTCTGCCTCCCCAGTGCTGGGATTAAAGGCGTGCTTGCCTGGCTTTGTAAGGTCTTTTTTTTTTTTAAAGATTTATTTATTTATTGTGTATACAGTGTTCAGCCTCCTTGTATGCCTGCAGGCCAGAAGAGGGCACCAGATCTCATTACAGATGGTTGTGAGCCACCATGTGGTTGCTGGGAATTGAACTCAGAACCTCTGGAAGATCAGCCAGTGCTCTTAACTTCTGAGCCATCTCCCCAGCCCTTTGTTAGGTCTTTTAATAAATCATCAAATATTTACATTTGTAAATCTGCGTGTGTCCTCTATAATGAGGCATCCCCAAATTTTTTAAAATAATAACCCTAGCACACAGTAAAAATGAATAAGAAACCGAAGTGGCCACAGTTGATAAATTTTTATACAAACAACATATAAAAGCAATTACCATAGATTCGCATGACACGATTGCATGAAATCTAGGTGCATCCAGGTCTTTTGATTTTTTTTTGTTGGTTTCGTTGTTGATGTTATTTTGTTTTTGCCTTTTTAAGTAGAAAATTTGTAGCCCTGTCTCTTTAAGATGTGAGAAAGCCCGAGAAGCAGAAAAGATCAAAAGGCAGAGTTTGTCACGTGGACTTGCGGTAATTTACCTCTTTTAAGAGCTAAACAGCTGAGGGGGGGGATACCTGTACTGATGAAAATGGTTTTCTCACATTATTTTAGCCCAAAGGTTTTCCTTCCTTCCTTCCTTCCTTCCTTCCTTCCTTCCTTCCTTCCTTCCTTCCTTCCTTCCTTCTTTCCTTCCTTCTCTCTTTTCTCCACTCTTCTGATTTATAGCATGTTTCCCTTGTATGCATAAAGGAAAAGGGGAGAGAAGAAGTGTACTTTGCTTTGTGTGTTATTGTTGTTATCATGTTGTATTTTGAGCAGGCATGCCCTTCTGGCCCGGTGTCAGTGTGTAGTGTAGTTCCCTTCCTAGAGCTGATGGTGCCGGCCTGCCTGCTTCTTGGATTGGGCCATCCAGTCCTGCTCCGTATAGCTGTTCCCCCAACATTTTGGTCATGACTAATGCTCAGGTGGCCACCTTTTGTAACCTCTCACAAATGAAAACATACAGAGCTAAATTTATCTATTTTGACCTCAGCATATCGCAGGGAAGGGAAGTGAGAGAATGATTTTAGGGTTGGGGTCACCACAGCATGAGGAACTGTATCCAAGGGTTGCTACATTAGGAAGGTCGGGAGCTATTGGCTTAGGGATTGGAGACAGCTTCCCATCATGCTTAGCAGCCTAAGGAATTTTTTTCAAGCTTTAGGGACCTCAAGTCAGGTCTACCTGTGGTCTAATTGTGGCTTCAGTGTTGAAAGGAATTTCAGGACAATATAATAAAGATATTGTAATGTAAAAGAATGGAAGCACTTAAGGGGAAAACATGACAGCTCCAAGTGTAAGTGCAGCTCCCCAAGGGGAAGCGGCCTTTGCAAGTGGGAATTATTTAATGTAGCATGGGATTTCTTCTCTCTCTCTTCCTCTCTCCCTACCTTCCTCCCTCCCTCCCCCTCTCGTTTTTTATCTTAAAACAGGTCATAATCTTTTCCTTTGATAGAGTTTTGTCCTGCTGGGAGATAAAGACTTCAGTGACAGGGTCAAAAAGAGTCGCTCGTAGGGGTTATTCTCAGAATTCATCTCTAGCTCTGATATAACCTCTAAATTTTTAAAAAATTATTTATTTTCAATATTTCATTCTAATATTGAAAATATTTTTAAAACTTAATATTTTTGGCCGGGCGGTGATGGCACACACCTTTAATCCTAGCACTCGGGAGGCAGAGGCAGGCTGATCTCTGTGAGCTCGAGGCCAGCCTGGTCTACAAGAGCTAGTTCCAGTATAGGCTCCAAAGCTACAGAAAAATTCTGTCTCAAAAACCCAAATAATAATAATAATAATAATAATTTAAACCATGGTTTTTAGAACTCTTATTAACTTTTGTAAATTACCAATTTTATAATCTACCTCATCTTTAAATATTATTTTTACATTTCTTTTAAAGCAGACTGCCCATTCATTGTCTTTTGTTTTATTGCCTAAGACTTTTAGTTTTTGAGCACAAAATACCAGTTTTGGGACATCTACGTTCCCTGTTGAAGGAAGATAAGGCAGAATTATCTTTGGTTCAATTTCCTCATTTTTCCCATACTTGCAAATTGCTAGTCTATAATTATCACAAAAACATCTGGAGCACCACTGGATGAGGGTTTATCTCCAAAAACGTCCTACTGTTTTGAAACCTTGTTTCTCTCTCTCTCTTTTTTTCCTTTCTCCTGAAAATTTCTAAGCATCCATATGCCTACTAGGGATCCCAGTTTGGATCAGGTTTTTGTGCTGTTCTGCAATGGGCTTCCTCAGAGTCCCTCAGATACTGGCCCCCCGCCCCTGGGTCTCAGCGTGATCCTCCATGTTCACAGAAGCGTGAGTGTACTCAAGATATTGGGAGATCCAACCCTTATGTATGTCTTCTCAGATGAACTGATTGAGTTATTTCTGATTTAGGAGTGGAGTATGTCTTTTGGGTGCTTGCACACAGCTCCACAGTGTTGGGTTATGGGGCATAAGTGCCACTTATTGTCAGGGACTTTATGATCAGGCACTCATAAAATTCCTAAGCCAAAGACTTAGCCAAAAGTTGCGAGCAAGAGAAGCCATAGAAAAATGGAGAATTTGGTGTCTGAGGAGTGTTGGGACACAAACGAATGATAAGAAGACAAAATGCTCCAAAGCAAAGAAAACCAAGACAAGGGAAAGCAGAAATCAGAATGCCTTCAAAGGGGAACAAAAGCTGAAAACAAGAGTCAGAAGCCACAATGCCTCTGGAGATCTGAAGGCAAACAAACAGAAAGCCAAAACAGAAGTCTAAGCCAAAATGCTTCCGAAGCAAACACAATAGATACCTTAAACCAAATGCTTTGAGACAAAACAAAACAGAGAAGTATCAACCAAATAGGATCCTTAAATACCTAACTCAGAATAAACCAAGGGTCCCTTGACCAAACCAAAGGAGAGCTGATAGAGCCCTGAAGGAAGTCATCACTGTCCAGCTGAGCACGTAATGGCAGATGGCTTGGACTCAGTGGGTCTATGACAGTATCTCACTTCCGTCCAGGTGACTTCTCCTGTGCCAAATGAGTTATTCTGAAGAGCCCCACATTGGATACTATAACCGTTGACGAGAAAACACAATGTTCAACTCAAAGGGCATAGAGGTAGTTCATTCTGGAGCCAAATATGTGTAATCATGACCCAGGAACACAGCTCTTCCTATGTGGAAGTCAGTTCATGAGGTTTTTATAGTAACAGAACAAAGCCATAAGTCAAGACATTTTCCAGATACAGTGGTGGGAACATCAGAGGTGTGTACCAGCCAACCAGAGAAATTTCAGCTGCTGGCCCCAGAAGCTATCTTATATCATAGTTAGCCTTTTGGTAAAATAATAATCAATAATAATAATAACAATGGGGCTTTGTTAATGCCTTACAAAGCTTTTTATCTGTTAGTCACTGGAGAGTTAGACTGATTCATAGATGAACAAGGGATGGCTGTTTAGGCGGTTGAAGCTAGCCCAACATGACTTTAACTAGGCTCTCTCTGGACCTGCAACATCCCAACCTCTCCAATCCCCCAAGTTCTAACCCATCAGCCATTACAGAGGCTTCTTTTCAGGACTCTTGTTCATGCAGGTACTCCAGTTTTCCCGGAGAATGGGCCTGAGATGTACGGGCAGGAGTGTCAGGGCACCAACAGGCAGGGTTTGACCCTGAGAAGTTTTCGGAACTGAGGCCACGTGAATGAGTGCTGTACTTCTGACAGACTAATGAGGAAAGCACTGGCTCTCAGGAACTAACAATGCTAAGTGAAGGCACCGTGACGTCACTGGAATTCTGAGTTCAGAGACCGCAGGGGAAGGACTGAACTGGCCATAGTGAGTGGCAGGTAGCCTGGGTGATGGTGCAGAGCCCTGAGCCTTAGGTCAGCTTCAGGTTCCAGGGCGAAGTCTGACTCAGTCCTACCGCCATTAAAATGCCGAGTTTGCTTTATGTGCGTGTTTCAAATTTCATTTTAGAGTTGATTTTGCACATATAGTTCTTATCTCACTGCATGATCAGCCGCCAGATCACGTCAAATTTTATGTTTGCTTGTGTAGCAGAAATTGAAGATGGCTGTGTTGATTCTCCCAACCCAAGGCCCATGGAAGATGAAGTGTGGAACTGGAAGAACACAGTGTTAGGATCCAGCTGTGCAGGCCCCTCCCCTCCCGGATGTACCCACAGGCCCCCTACTGAGACAGTGACTCTCCCGCTACTAGGTGACCAGGGGTCAGGGGTTTTCACCCAAGGAAGTGAGCTTACATCGAAGGGGTACTGGTAGCCATAGGCCCAGCTCCCTACTCCCCGCCTCCTGCCCAGGAATCAGAGTCTGGGTGCAGACTGCTGAGAAACCACAACATGCAGAGAAAGGAGTAAGAGGAGACCCTCTTCTGTCACATGGGCCCCGATATCTCTTCAGAGCCCCCACCATGCTCTCTGTCCCTGTCTGTCTGTCTATGATGTCAGTGATTCCTCTAGTGAGCTCCTTACCCTTAAAGGTCCACCTCAGTATCTTGAACCCCACATCCAAGATCTTCCAAGAACAGTGCTGATGGAGGTGTTAGGATAGTCTGAGGGATGGTTACCAGCGCTTTGGGGCCACCTGCAGTAGATAAGTCATTGCACTAAGGACATTCTGTGGTTCCGCAATGACCTCTGCAGCTGCGCAGTGACTTTCGCTCTACTCACGCTTCCTCTTTTGTTGATAAGGAAACTGGGCCTGAGAAGCATTAAGAAGCCCATGCAGCCACAATGGCAGATGCTGCCTAGATCTCCAGCATGCTGGAAACGGATGCAGGAAGGTTGCCAAGTTGAGAACAGCCTCAGACACACCCAAAACAAAGGGGGGGGGGTTGGGTGGACTTTTCCCTAAGTCACTAGAAGGAAAAAAATCAACTCAGGGATGGGGTGTGACCACAGGTCATTGTCTCTCCAGGGCATCCGTTTCCTAGACCAGCTTGCATTGGCTGAATGCGCTGTGATTTACCAGTGTATATTGAGGCTGTCTTGACTCGTGCCCAAGCCTTGCTTCTCTTTCATTTCCTTGGAAGTATGCAACTGAAGAACATGTTAAAAATCTCATTTAAAAAAATTAATTAGGTATATACATCTCCTATGAGAAAGTTCAGAATGTTTCATCATTTCCGCTTTGATTTGTGAAAAACATACTTTATTATAGAGTCCCTGGGATGTCGTCATTAGATATTTGGTGCCCTTCTATGTTCTGTGTCACTTGTCACACACCGGGTGCTTGGGTTGGGGACCAGAGAGTGGTCTAGTAAGTACTTGTTGGGTGAGTGGAAATCTGAAACTCCGTTTTGCTTGTTCATACAGGTCTGACTCCAGGAGTGTTCCCAAGGCTATCTGTCCATTTATTGACCCTCCATGACTAAAGTGGGCACTCAGAAGTGTGTCCGCTAAGGAGGGTTCTGAGTCAGTTCTGTGACCCTTCAAAATGTCTGCTTTCCCCCTTTGAAGGCATATGCAATGGATCTGACACCCCCTCTAGATTTTTCTGATACTGGTGACCTAAGAGATTGATGTTTGGTGAAGCCAAGCAAAGTGTATATAGGAATTCTTTTAACTACTTTTACACCAATTGGATAGAGCCTGTAATAGCTATCCTTCGAGACCGTGCCGCCAGTGGCTAGTGAGCTCTCTGCTCTCTTTGCGTGACCAGGCAGCAGCTCGCTGGAGGCTGACTGATTCCTTCCCCTCTTTGAGATCTGTGTGGAATAGACTTCAGCCATCCCCTGTGAACCTTTCGCTATTATCCGCTTCGACTCTGCCCTTCACTGTGGCCGCACCACTTCAGCCTCGACGATGAACAACACTCTTTTCTTCAGGCCGTTTGTAATCCTGCCATTTGCCTGGAATTTACCTACCCCGGGTATCGGCAAGCTAGCCCTGTGGCTCTCTTGGTTAGCCCTTCCTCCCTCAAGTTTCTGCTCAAATGTGACTTTCTCGGAAAGGCTTTTCCTGGTAATCCTGTTCAGAAGATCAGTTTCACAGCACGGTTCCCTTCATGTACACATAGCGTGCGCACAAGCTCCTGTTTCTCTTTCCTGCTTGATTTTTTTCTCCATAGGGTTTGTCACCTTATGTGTGATGTCTTTCTCCAAGCTAGAACATGGGATTCCTTCCAGTCAGAAACCTATCTCTCATCCACACCCCATTGTGTCTCCAGGACCTCTGACAGGATCTGAACCTGAGTGCCCACTAGATACCTGGTGAGCAAGTGAGTGGGTGCGTGACCCTGCAGCAGAACCTAAGACAAACTTGGGAGAAACAGACTTTGAACCAAGGGAATTGTCCATACCTTGTCCACTTCCAGCAATAATTCAACGTGACATCTTGATTGCACAAAGTCCCGTCGTGCTGAACTAACATTAAGCACCCAATATTTGCTAGGTGGAAGGTTTCCCCTAGTTCCTAGGTGATGACAGTGATGCTTCTGACACAGGGTAACCCACTGCAACATTTTGCCTGAATTGGTACTGGCCTCTCCGTGTTACTGTAACTGAGCACCTGCCTTTCTCAAAAGTAGCATTACTGTCATTATTTTTATCCCCTTCTTAAGTGTTTTCTTCTTCTTTTGTTTCTTTTCAATATTGTTTTTAGTAAGCACGCAACAGATTTCTCTATGACATTTTCATGCATGTATATGATTGTACTCTGCTCATAAGCACCCTGTCATCTGCCCTCTTCCTGATGGTTCCCCCCTAAAATAGGTCTCCTGATTTCATAACGTATAATGCATCTCTCTCTGTATATATATATGTGTGTGTGTGTATAAATATATATACTAATTTCATGTATGAGAGAGAACATATTATATTTGCCTTTCTCTTTTCCTTGTTCTGCCCTCTTACTATATCCCTTTATAGCCCTTCTTCCTCCTATATATTTTTATGTCTACTTTCACATTATATATATAATATATATTAGTCAAAGTTCTCTAGAGAACTTATAGATCTTATAAGAACTTATAGAATGAATTTTTCTTTCTACATATATTATTATATATAATAAAATTATTATATATAATTTTTCTCTGATTATATGTATGTATATGTTATATAGATATACATTGCTGTGAAGAGACACCATGATCATGTTAACTTTTATAATGGAAAACATTTCATTGAGGTGGCTTGCTTACAGTTTCAGAGATTCAGTCCATTATCATCGTGGTGGGAAGCATAATGCTATACAGACAGATATGGTACTGGCTACACCTTGATCGGAAGGCGATAGGAAGTAGACTAAATAGTACACTGAACAAAGCTTGAGCATATGAGACCTCAAAATCCCACCTCCACAGTGACACTTCCTCCAACAAAGTCATGCCTCCCAATAGTGCCACTCCCTTTGGGGACCATTTTTTTTTTCAAACACACACACACACACACACACACACATTGTTTGGTCCATGAAGCTGGATGTCTCAGCTGGTCTTCAGGATAAACTGGAATACTGAAGAAGTAGGCTCCAATGCCAGTGAAGGAATGGGCTTGCTAGGAAGAAGAGAACAAACAGGCAAAGAGCAAATTTCCCACTTCCACGTTCTTGTATATATAGGCTTCCAGGAGAAGGTGTGACCCAGATTATATCTGGATTAAATTACAGATCTAGATTAAAGGCTTGTTTTCTTACCCAAAAGATCCAGATTAGGTATATTTTTCTTTTTAATCTAGCTTATTTTATACTTCATATGCTAATATCATTTTCCTAAAAATGATTCAGTTTTCAGTTAAATCAAACTCCATCTTATATATATATATTTTTCCTGGTCATATATTGATGGGCCTTTAAGCTGGTTCTTATCTTGGCTGCTGTGAAGAGTGTTGCACCAAGCATGGGTGTGCAAGTATTTCTGTCATGTGGTGATGCATATTCCTCTGAGTATGTACCCAGGAGTGGCATAGCTCAGTCATATTAGGGCTATGACTGGTTGTTTCTGAGAGACCTCCACACTTATTTCCATAGTGACTGCATTGTTTACATTCCTGACAATAGGGAATATGGGCATCTCTTTTCTTCTATCCTCACCGGTATTACTGCCATCAGTTTTCTTGATGGCAGCCATTCTACCTGGGGAGAGATGAAATCTCAGCATAGCTTTCATTTGCATTTTTGCCATGGCTGAGGAGGCCGAACCTGTTTTCATATCTTAATTGGCCATTTGTGCTTCTTTGAGAATTATCTATTCGGTTCATTTGCCCATTTATTGGCTGAATGGTTTATTTTTCTGGAATTTAATTCTCTTGGGTTCTTTTTAAATATTAATCTCCTGTCAAATGTAGAGTTGACAAAATTTTCCTTTTGTTTTGTATGCTGTCTCTTGACTTTGCTGGCAGTTTCCTTTGCTCTGCTGAAGTTTGTTTTAACCTCAGGCAATCCCATTTGCCAACTGTTGCCGTTACTGTCTGAGCCAGGGGAGTTTTTTGCAGAGTATTCTTACCTAGGCCCATGTCTTTAAATGCTTTCCTCTGGTTGTTTGGGGTTTTGGGTTTTACATTATAGTCTCTGATCCCCTTCAAACTGACTTATTTTTGTACACAGTGAGAAAAGGAGGTCTCATTTCATTCTTTTGAATATAGATACCCAGTTTCCCAGCACCATTTATTAAAGAGGCTGTTCTCCAGGGTGTGGTTTTGACAGTGTTGTCAACAGTTATATGGATGTAGCTGTTTGTGTTATTTCTGACTCCTTAATTCTATTCCAGGTCTGTTTTGTTTTTGTTTTCTGTCATTACCTTTGCTGTTTTTGTTAATATACCCTATGGTATGATTGGAAATCAAATATTGTGCTTAGGGTTGATTTGTCTATTCAGGATCTTTTGTTCTTCCATGTGGGTTTCAGTACTATTCTCCTAGCTCTGTAAAGAATGCCTTTGGGGTTTTGATGGGATTGCACTCAATCTGTAGACTGCCTTTGATAACTATATTAGTCAGGGTTCTCTAGAGAAACAGAACTGTTATATGCATCGGAATCCCTCTCTCTCTCTCTCTCTCTCTCTCTCTCTCTCTGTGTGTGTGTGTGTGTGTAATTTATTAGAGTGGTTCACAGCGTATGGTCAGGCTAGTCCAACAATGGCCCTCTCAATGGAAAAGCTAAGAATCCAGTCGTTGTGCAGCCCATGAAGCTGGATGTCCTAACTTGTCTTCAATCTATGTTCAATTTAGGGTGAAGTTGGTTCTAATAGCAGAAAGAATGCCGCTGCAACGGGATAGGTGGACTTGCCAGTGGGGGCGAAGGCGAGCAGGCCAAAAGCAAAAGCTTCCTTCTCCCATGTCCTTTAATGCTGACTGCCCCCAGAAGAGCTGGCCCAGCTCTAGGGAGGGTCTTCTGATCTCAGATGACCCTGATTTGAGGTGGGTCTTCTCACCTCAAATGAGATAATCAAGGAAACCCCTCACAGTTGTGTACAGTTGCTTAGGTTTTATTTAACTCCAGGTGCAGTCATGTCAACAGCCAAGGATATGCAGCCGCACAGAAAGAGCCCTTTTCACAGTATGAACTCTGCCTACCCTTGAGGGTGGGAATCTTCTCATCTTCTAGCGTCCCCTTCAGTTCCTTTGTTCAGGGTCTTCAAGCTTTCCCTGTAGAGGTTTTTCACATCCTTAGTTAGATTTTATTCCTAGATATTTTGTTTAATTCTTCTGAGACTCTCACTAATGGATTTTTTTTTTATTTCTTTTTGGGAAAGCTCATTAGTGGTATATAGAAAAGCTACTTATTTTGGTAGGATAGCACTTTTTTTTCCAACCCTGTTACTCTTCTGAAAGTGTTTATATCAGATTTAAGAGTTTTCTGGTGATGTTTCCAGGGTCTTTAAAACATAGAACCATATCATTGCAAGCACAGATATTTTTTGACTTCTTTCTTTTCTGTTTCTTTTGTTTGAGAGAGAGGTATAAGAGCATAGGGGTCAGACCTACCCATTTGCCATGGGCAGATGTGGAGGTCAGGAAACAACCTCAGGTGTTGGTCCCCGCTTTCCGTCTTGTCTGAGACAGGCTCTCAGTTGCTGCCACTGTGAATGCCAGGCTAGCTGGCCCACAGACTTCCCACAGTTCTCCTGGGTCACCTTTCATCTCCCAGCAGAAGCCCAGGGTGAACACAGGCAACTGCACTACTACACCAGCATCATGCGGGTTCCGAGGACCCAAACTCAGGCCACTAGGCTTACACGGCAAATGATTTACCACCCAACCATCTCCCCAGTGCCTTCCTTTCTCATTTGTATCATTTTATTACTTTCTCTTCTCTTATTGATCTAGCTGGGACTTCAGGTGCTATATTTAATGACGATATAGAGAGTAGACATCCTTTCCTTGTTCTTATTTCAAGAGAAATTCTTTCAGTTTTTTTTGCACTTCATATAATACCAGTGATTGAGTTGTTATACATAGCCTTTATTGCGTTGACATATGTTCTTTTTATTACTAGTTTCTTCAGGGTTTTTATTATGAAGGGATATTTAATTTGTAAAATCTCTTTTCTACATCTATTGAGGTAATAGTGTTATTTCTGTCCTATCTTCCTTGAATATCCATATGAAACAAATTTGGTCACAGTGAATGACCTTTGTAACATGTTATTGAATTTAATTTGCATGTATTTTTTTCCTTTGGTTTTTCAACACAGGGATTCTCTGCAGCTTTGGAGCCTGTCCTGGAACTTGATCTGTAGACCAGGCTTGCCTTGAGCATATATATATATATATAATCACTGTGCCCATATTCACGAACAAAATTGGGCTATAGTGTTCTTTTTGTTATTGTGCTCTTATCTGGCTTTTGTTTCATACACTAAGTTTGGTAATCATCCTTCCCTTTCTATCTTATAAGACAGTTTAAGGCACACTGGGGCAAGCCCTTCTTTAAAAGTCTGGTGACCTTCGACAGTGAGTCCCCGTGAGGATCCTGGCCTTTTCTTAGACTCTTTATTACTCTTTTGATCTTATTGTTCATTATAGCTCCGTTTAAGTAATTCCCATTCTCTTAAATTAATTTTTTTGTGAGCTGTATGCATGTACATAGGAATTGAACCATTTTTTCTAGAGTTTTCAGTGTTTTAGGAATATTCCTTCAGTTTTCTATAACAATCTTTGGAAGCTTGTTGATGAGATCTTTTATGAAGGTCCCTTTGTTCATCTTTGGTTTTGAATCTTCTCTCTGCTTCTTTCGGCTGGTTTGCCTAAGAATGTGTAGAGTTTATTTATTCTTTTAAAAAGCAAGCTCTTTGTTTTATTGATCCTCTTTGGTCTCTATTAAATTGATATCTGCCCAAATCTTTCTTGTCTCTTCCTGGCTTTGCATTTGTCTGTTCTTGTTTTTCTGTGACCTGGAGGTGCATCATTAAGTTACTTATTTGAGATCACTCTGACTCTTAAGGCGAGCGCTCATAGCTACAAACTCCTTTTAGAACTGCCTTCACTTGAGAAACTGTAATTCCCTTCCTGATTTCTTCAGCAGCCCACTGGTGATTTAAGAGTGTTGCTGTTTCAGGGCTGAAGAGACGGCTCTGTGGTTAAAAACATGTACTTCTCTTTCAGGGAACCTGAGCTCGATTCCCAGAACCCATGTTGAGCACCTCACCAACAACCACCTTTAATTTGAGCTCCGAGGAGACCTGAGGTCTTTGGTCTCTGTAGGCACCACACTCGTGTACACAGACACACATAGCTGTGTATAATTACAAATACAACAAGTCTCTTTATTAAAAAGTGTATTGTCCAGTCTCTATGTATTTGAATACGTTCTTTGTTTTTTTTCCCTCTTGCCTTCTTGTTTAATTTTTGTATAATATGGTAAGATATGGGAAATGATTTTGATTCTTCTGTTTTTGTTAAGACTTGCTTTCTGGCCTAAAGTATATTTCATCATAAAGCAAAGTTTTTGAACTTCTGAGAAGAATCTGAATTTTGTGTCTTTTGGTGGAATGTTCTGTAGATGCGTGTTAAGACCATTTAGTCTATGTTGTGATTTCACTCTGAAGCAACTTTGTTGGGTTTCAGTCTGGAAGATCTGTTTGCTGATAAGAACTGGGTACTGAAGTCATCCACCTTTATATTAGTTGCTCTCTGTCCTTTCATATCAGTGTTTGCTTTGTGACATTGAAAGCTTCAATAGATAGATAGATAGATAGATAGATAGATAGATAGATAGATAGATAGATAGATAGATAGATAGATAGATAGGAGAATTGGTATATCTACATACTGGATCATTCCTTATGATAATATGTAGTCACCTTCTTTATCTTGTCTAATGTTGACTTGAAATCTATTTAGCAGGTAAAAAGTAACTATCCTGGTTTGGTTTTGGCTTCTATTTGCTTGGTATGTTGGCTTCTATCCTCTTTGGGTTTAAATTCTCTCTCTTTTCACTTCCATTACTTTATGCTTCTTCTTCTTTTTTTTTTAGGTTCTTTCAATATCTTTGCAACATTTACACCCAGTGTTCATGCTAAGGGTGGCACTGCTTGTGACCTGCAATGACTTCCAGTTTTCTGTACACACAGCATAGTTTCTACAGGCCAGTGTTGGTGGGTTAGTGGCTTCTGGATCATCCATTTATGGATTAACTAGAACATCTGCAAAGTTTTGAAAATTCTTTCCAATATTTAAAAAAATCAGATTATTTTTACAAAAACCTCCAGGTTCTCTTTGCCAAGTGTGCGTTCACTCTGCTGCGGTCTTCAGGGAAAGTACGTTTTCCAGGCTACGACAGCCCCTGACATTCACACTGTGCCCATCTCCCTCATTTTAACAATGTTATTGGTATTTGTGGATATTTAGGACTGACTCAGACCACAAGTAGGGAGCATGACATAGGGCAAAGACACTAGTGGCACTGACTGAAGCAGACAGAGTCATCATCATGCATACTCTAAACCGTATTCTACCTCTGGGTATTTAAACGTGCAAGTCCGTAAGTTCAGTGGGTTCTCTAAATCCACCAAGAGTAATTTTGGGGAATCCATGTTTCATTGCTTTGATGTTCTATACGATTTAAAAAGAATCATAGTTTGAAGAGGTACTATGGTGGCACATGACTGTGACCCAATACTTGAGAAAGTAAGACAGGAAGTTCACAAATTTAAGGCCTGTCTGGGTTGTAGGGCATCCTCCATCCCCCCCGCCCCCCATTTCTCGTTGTTAGTCAAGAAAAAATGATGAGATATTAATGGGGTGAGAAGGATGCTTATCCCCGCTGTGACCTCATAGCCTTGCCTGGACTTCATAAAGAGCTAAGCGATCACCAATCATCTTGAGGCTGAGCCCTTGGCTCTGCAGACTCCACACGAAACCCTCCCGCGTGGTCACAGGAACTAGTAACTCACTGAGGTTAAATCTGTGACTCCTGCTCATGAAGCTCCCACCTTTTACAGCTACTATAGAATTCCCTTAGAAGAGGGCATCTTTCCACCGGTCTGTATGAAACCTGCGTGGCCAAGACAGCAGGAAAGAGAAATGCACTAAATTGCACAGAGCTTCAGTCTTAAGAGGACTGGAAGTGAAAAAAAAAACTTCAAAACAGAGTAACTCCACCCCATTAGCTGCTGTGTTCTCAATAACTGAGCGGCTTGCAGAAGATGAAATGAACAAGGATGGGAGACCGTGAATTCAGATGCCATTCCAGTCACAAACAAGCTTGTAACAGTTTCTGGGCACTTCCAGGATATCCATGGAAGTGGATCACTATTAAATGGGCCATTAATATTTTATACTTATTTAAAAATATGTATGTTCTTTGATAATTTCATAACGCATTTGATCACATCAACCCCCCCACTACTCTATCTACCTCCCATTTCCCATGAATTCCTTCCTCCATCAAAAGCCTCTCTCTTCTATTCATAGTGCGTGCGTGTGCATGTGTGTGCATGTGTAGAGGGGGTAGGGGAAGAGGGACAGAGAGAGAGAGAGAGAGAGAGAGAGAGAGCCACTGAGCCTAGTTAGGGCTATTTGAAGGAACAAGGGTGTGAGCTTATTCCCCTTGTTGCCTGGAGCACTTACCACTGAAGAAAATGGCCCCCTCTTCCCCGTTTTTCATCCCAGCCTGACTTATGAGACTTAATGTTTAGCCACAGTTTTCTCCTCCTGAACATAGTGATTCTTGGAATGAACAAAATCAAAAGTGTGCCTGCCTCTGTCTTTCTTGATTCTAGCTTCACTGAGCCCAGAGAGGCACAGCAAAACTGCAGTCCTTTGTAACTGAAATGGCGCCAGCGTCTCAGCGCATCCCTAGCTTGACCGCATGGGCATCTCGGCTTTCCCCTGGTTCATCTTGGTTTCAGGTGCTGATCTGTGAGCTTCTGCTGATTTGCATTAAGTGTGTGCCTCCAAGTTTTAATTCCCTGTCTAGAGATGAGTCTCAGATGTGTATTTTCAGCTCTGACCTGGCTCTGTAATCTGGTCAGATCCTTGGTATGGCCCCTGGGTCAGATTTCCCAAGCTATCTTCGGTGTCATGTTAACCTCTTGTGGTCTAATAGACTTCGTCTTCATCTTGCTCCAATGCCTCAGTCCAATCCAGAGGATCGCCATCTCCTGAATCCCTTAGATGGTGAGCCTCAGTCTTACCCCAGACTCACCCTCCTTCTTTACCTGTACAAGACAGTTTTTGTGGGTCCCTTTTGTTTCCTTCTTGTTCCTATTGCCTGTTGCTATAGTCCCAGCCCAGCCTTGCAGTTGACCCCATACATCTTATCCAGGCATGGTTTCCCACCCTTACTGCTTCTGGCCACTTCTGCTCCATCTCCTGGTGTGCCATTAGGCTAATCTAAAGGGGCCAGTTTTATTTTCTGTTCTATTTAAACTCCTGTGCTTCTTCCTTTCCTATTTTATGTTAGATTTCTTGAACATCGTGTGTATGGGTGTTTTGCCTTCGTGTATGTATTGACATATGTGTGCTTGGTGTCCGTGGAGGTCGGAATAGGGTATTGGATCCCCTAAATCTGAAATTGCAGGCAGTGGCAAGCCACGGTGTTGGGAGCCAAACGCAGGTCCCCTGCAAGAGCATCAGGAGCTTTTCTTCACCAAGCCTTCTCCCAAGCACCCCTGTGGCCTGGCCCTTCTTACCTGCTTACTTTGTATGGCTTTTTAAAAAGATTTATTTATTGTATATACAGCATTCTGCCTGCATGTATGTCTGCACTGCAGGCAAGAAGAGGGCACTAGATCTCATGACAGATGATTGTGAACCACCATGTGGTTGCTGGGAATTGAACTCAGGACCTCTGGAAGAGCAGCCAGTGTTCTTAACTTCTGAGCCATCTCTCCAGCCCCCACGTTGTGGGTTTTTAAAGTACTTCATTATACACAGTGACTACTTTCTTACTGAATAAGCAAGATATGGACTGAAATAAGGAAACGGGGTCATATGAACCAACTTGAAACTGCACCGATATCCTCTGACCTAGTATGGGGAGGGATCGTGGCTGATTCATATCTCTATTTAAAGAATGGAGAACATGACCAGAGATGTCCCCAAAGTATAGCTGCAGGGAACCAGGGAAGACGAAGATAAGCTTTTCCCATCTGAGACTCAGTTTCCTTACCTTAAAAGAGAAAATACTGAGACTGCTCAATGTTATCTGTTAAGGTATCCATTTTGGGCATCTAATAGATGCAAAGCAAATCCCACTTGAGATTCAAGAGTATGCGGCGTGCGTGTGTGTGTGTGCACTTTTACACGCACATGCATCATGTACACATGACCATGCCTGTGGATGCCAGAGGACAACCTTGGGCCATCACCCTTTTATTTATTTATTTATTGAGGTACATTCACTTGCAGCTCACTAAGTAGTCTGGTAGTCTGGCTGGCCAGCAAGCTCATCCACCTGTCTCCCTGCCTTGCAGTGCAGGCCTTGCAAGTACATGCCACTGTGCCTTTTGTTTCTGTGGGGTTCTAGGGCTCGAACTCAGGTCCTTGCGTTTGCAAAGCGAGCACTTGACTGACTCAGCTGTCTCTGAAGCTCCCTCATTATGTCCTAAGAAGAAAAGGCTGGCTGAACTTGATGACAGAACGAAACATTGAAGTTGTAATGTAAATCTACAAAACCCAGATGTAGCTAAAATTGAACAGAAATGAGGACTGCGTGTAAAACATGGTAACCGGCTTTTATTCCAACAAGTAACCCTGTAATAGATGCGGGGTTTTTTCCTCTCTCCAAAATGCATGCAAGCTTAGTGACAAAAGGACTCTGTCTTGCCCAGGTCTAGTACACACTAGAATCAGTTTGGTCTCTTACGATCTTCTAATTCCAGATCTTTGTCTGCGTTTCCAAATACTTTTATCAGTTTATTTTATTTCTATTTATTTACATTTTAGGTTTATATTGTTAAAAGGGAGCATGATTTTACATGTTTACTCTTCCCCTAAAATGTTTGAGTCACACTTTGATTTTCGGTAGGTTTATTTTCAAACCTTTAAATGCTTGGTTGGTGGCTGGGAAAGTCGCAAACACCTCCCCGGTACCAGATCTGCTTACAGAAGAAGAGGAGGAGGTCTTGCATTCCCATGGTGGGACCTGCAGGAGGGTGGCAGCATTCGGTTCAGCTGCATCTGTTCCCAGGCTTCTGTCAGTGACTGGGTCCGAAAATGTCAGCGGGTGTCTGGAGACTTGTCCTAAGTCACAGGTATGCGATCTGTAGGCTTTTGAAACAGCTGCAACCTGCGCCATTTGCTGAATTTTATTTCTGAATCCTTAAAAATACTGTAGAGATAACACCTTTACGGGCTTGACATTTTATGAAAATTCAGTTCATAGCTGCAAACCGCCTTTCCCTTCGTGATCTATTTGATAACAACACCTATAATTAGCTTTTACTACCATCCCTTATCAGTTAAGGATGGTAAAATTAGCATTAGAGGGATGTAAAGTTAACCTTTATGTGGTAACTGCCTATATAAATTCTCGAAGAGGCCTATCACACTTCAAGGGAGAATTTTAGATTGATATTTGAAACATCTAATTATGTGAGCTCTTTGGTTTAGCTTGTGAATGTCATGTTGTTTATAGAATTAGTTTGCCTTCTCAGCTAATCACAATAGGGGCTGAGTTTGTCTCTATGAAACGCCATATTAGGTGCTGGGGGGGGGTGCGGTTCCTGTGCTCCCGAAGCCAAGTTTCCCCGGGAAATGTCTGCAGCAGTGTTTGCGTCCGCTGGCCCTTCTGTCTAGAATGATGTCCGCTCTTTCTCCTCTTATTTTTCTGGTCAGCAGCTAAACATTTAACAAGCACAGTCACATATCATCCTACTCGTCTGTTCTCTTAATTTTTAATTTTTAAAATTAATTTATTTTATTTTGTTTCTTTATTTGTTTGAATCAGAGTCTCTCTACATGTAGCTCTGGCTGACCTGGAACCCAGTTCTATAGACCAAACTGGCCTTGAACTCACAGTGGTCCACCTGCCTTTGCCTCCCAAGTGCTGGGATTAAAGGTGTGCACCACCATGCCCAGCTTCTGTTCTCTTTTAAAAATGTGTGTGTGGTGGTGCATGCATATGTATGTGCATGCCTGCATGTTGTAGAATATTAATTTAGATGTGTAACATTTGTTAATACTGTGGAACGTTTTATTAATGAAGCAAGGACATGTTGCATTTATGTTGCATTTGTTTAACTCTGTGAAGCTGTGATACTGGGCCTGTCTAAAACACCTTATGGTCTAATAAATCGCTGAATGGTCAATAGTGAAGTAGGAAAGGTAGGATTCTAGAGGACTGACCAGTCTGGCCTATTGGACAAGTTCCACGTTCAGTGACCTGCCTTGTTCTACACAAATAAGTAGGAAAGTAAAGGAAGATGGCATTGAATTTAACTTCTAATCTCTAAACACACACACACACACACACACACACCTGACAATGGTGTATATACTTCATCTCAAAGGGGCTGGCAGACAGAATAAATAGGAGGAGAAATCTGGGAGGAGAAGGAGCAAGAGAAAACAGAGAGAGGTGGATGCTAGGGGTCAGCTACCCAGCCACCCGGCCACCCGGCCACCCAACCACCCAACCACCCGGCCACCCAACCACCCAACCACCCGGCCACCCGGCCAACTGGCCACCCAACCACCCAACCACCCAGCCACCCGGCCACCCAACCACCCAACCACCCGGCCACCCGGCCACCCGGCCACCCGGCCACCCGGCCAGTCACAGAGTAAGAGTGAAAGATATACAGAAGTAAGAAAAGGAGAAAGCCCAGAGGCAGAAGGTAGACAGGATAATTTAAGATAAGAAAAGCTGGCTAGAAACAAGCCTAGCTAAGGCTGGGCATTAAAAAGTAGTAATAAGCCTCTCTGTGTGTGATTTATATGGGAGCTCGGTGGCGGGCCCCCCAAAAGAGCAAAAAGAAAAGAGTAAAAACCCAACAACTACATCTGCACGTGTTGGGGTGCACGTGTCGGGGTGCACATGGAGGCCAGAGGCTGACATCAGGTTGAGTAGAGCTTCCTCAACCAAGCTCTACTGTGCACACCAAGGCAGGGGATCTCCCTTGAACCTAGAGCTCACCAGTTCAGCGAGTCTAGCTGTCTGGCTCGCTCCCATGATCCCTTGTCTCTGCGGGAAGACCACTGGGGTTCGAGGCAATCTGCAGCAATCGCCTGGTGTCATGTGAATGCTAGGGAATCCGAACTCATGCCCTTGTGTTTCACAAGTGCTTTACCTGCCGAACCATCTCCCTGGTCCTTTCTTCTTCCTTAATTGACAAAATGTTCATCTGGGGAGTGAATTGAGTGGGTAAATTTCTTGCTGCACAATCATGAAGACACAACTTCAATCCCTAGTACACATAAGAAAAAAGCCAAGTGTGGTGGTACATACAAGCCTGTCACCCCAAATCTGGGTAGATGGAGCTAGGATTCGAGAGACTTGACCAGTCTGGCCTGTGGGACAAGTTCCCCGTACGTGGAAAGTAAATGGTGTATATACCTCATCTCGCAGACTTACTGTTCTTTAGAATGACAACATTGAAAGGCATTTTTCAAGTATATGATCCATTAAGTATAACCACAGTGCTGTACCACAGACCTCTAGAATTGATTCCTGCATCTAAACTTTATATCATTTGGCTAGCGTCTCCCCTATTGCCCCCCAGCCACAGTTCCCGCTTGCTCTTTGCTTCTGTTAGTTCAACTTTTTAAGGTTCTGCACATGAGCGACTGGCACCATGCAGCATGTGTCTTTCCATATATGCCTGACTTATTTCACTTAACATAATGTTATCCATATTGATCCATGTTGTTTTCACTGACAAATTTCCATTCCTTTGCAGGATGTATAGTATTCCAATGTGTGTGTGTGTGTGTGTGTGTGTGTGTGTGTGTGTAATTTGTCTATTGATGAGCATTTAGATTAAGAACACAACCTCGTTCTTATCAACAGTGTTTCAGTATGCATGGAAGTACAGATTTCACTCCCAAACTCTGGTTTTGATTTCTTTGGACATCTACCCAGAAAGATGATTCTGGGTCATATGGTAGATCTATTTTTAACTTTTTGAAGGAATTTTTATACTGTTTCCCATAATGGCCAAACTAATTTGCATTCCCACCAGCGGTGTGCAGGTGGTGGTCCCCTTTGTCCACATCCTCCACAGCCCTCACCATGTTTTGATACTTTTATAATGGTCATGCTAACAGCCGTGTGATGACAGCTTGGTGTAGTTTCAGTTGCACGTCTTCGAACATGCCATACCGCTTGGTCCCCACCACGCATGTCTTTTTAGTGCTCTGCATATATCTCTACCACAGTGCTTAGCTTGAGGTATTAGAACTTCAGTGTGTGTGGCAACCTCCAGTTTGCCTTTGGATTCAGGAATCCATCTTTTAGTACTGTTTATGGAGTCAGTGGAATAGAGTATGTTTGAAGTGAAAGTCCGATGATTGAATTGTAGGACCCAGGGCAGCTCAGTACACACCTGCCAAGACAGACCCTATAGACCAACAGGAAGGTAGACCTGAGTCTCAGTTTACCCTAAGATAATACCTGGCTCCAACAAAGGCCACAAACTCAGACCACCCATGCTTCACCCAGAAACAGACCATCCAAAGAAAATTCCCAATGATCCAACCATTATAGATAGGATCACCTATAGGCACACACCCATCACTTCTCACCAGGACACCCCGAGACAAATGTCAGCCAATCAGGGGTCCTGATTCTTAGAAATCCCTCTGCTATTATAAAAACCCTACCCCAACTGTGCTCAGGCCTCTCTGATTGCACCAATATGTTGGGCACATGGAGAGTCCGAGTTCACAAACTTGTGTAAGAATAAAGGCTTTTTGCCTTTACACACAGGATTCCATCTCCTTGTTGGTTTTTGGGGCCTCCGCAGATCTGGGTATAACAAAATAAATGCCATATCTGAACAGTTTTGGACTTGACCTGACTGGGTGGTGGAGAAAGGGAAAATGACAGACGCCGGTAGAAAAGCTGGGATCAGATAGGCTGTGTACTCAGGTGGGGAGACACAGTGGTAGCAGCTCAGAAACACAGCATAAGAAGGAGGCAGGTTAGCTTGTCTTGGCAGGACGTCTTTGTAAGGGAATAGTCTCAGGCTGCAATCATTAGAAGAAATAAATTCTGCTATTTTTAGGAAAATGCATGAAAATGGATATTATTGTATTAAGTAAAATAAGCCAAAATTTAAAAGACAAATAATATATATGACATGAAAGTAGACAGTGGAATATATAGGAGGAGGAAGACATGGTTGCTGTTTCTACACATACTGGCTTTAGGTAAAGATCAATCATTCATCGACATCCATACTTGAACCAGAGGAAGGCCTTATCATTCCCATAGCCTAACCTGGGATAGCTCTTCCACTCCCGTGAGACTGAGGCATTGGGGTCCTTGATGTGGCCACATTCTTGTCAACCATACACATTCGCTCAGGGCGTCATGCATCCACTCCTCACATCCCCTTAAGGTGTCTAAACACACATAGGCATGCAGTGATGAAGATTAGTTGACAAAGAAAGGCAGAGTGTGCTAGAAACACCAGCAACGGCTCTTGGACAAGGGTTTTAGGACCTAAAAGGAAAAGAAAAAAAAAAATTGGTGATGAACGGAGGCATTTCAGCCAGGGTGGAAATGAAGGATCTGAAGGCAGTTAAGAACTTAATGTTCTAGGATACAGTGGGAAGGGAGGTGGCAGAGGCAGGAAGTAATGGAGTCTCATTGGCCAATGGAACATATGTCAGGTATAACAGAAGGGTAATGAAAATGAGAGGGATTGTGTGGTTTGTATGAGACTGGGAAAATGAATGAATGCAGAATTCAGAAATGATCCTGGCCGTGATGAGAAGTTTCAGGTACACAGTAGCAGAGCGGCAGGAAAGAGTATAGCTCTCTGAATGGCAGTACGGTAGTAATGGGCAAGAGGGACTGAGCACAGGAGAAACAGGAGGTAGCAAACTCAAGGCGCTGACCATAATGTGGTCGTGAGTTGGGAAAGACTATATGGGAAATGGTAAAGAAAGCTACATTAACCACATGTGGGCAATGAGGGTTTGAAGAACACCGTGCACCCAGAGAAGTGATGAGTGCACTATTGGACACTTAGGATGTTTGGAGGCTTCAGAATGCAATCATACATTTTGAATTTAAGCATCAGGAATGGTTCATAGAGAGGAGCATGTGGAAGGGATTGGCCTAGTTAGGAGCATTGGAAGTTGTAGAAAGGCAAGGATATCAGGCGCCATTGAGGGGAGTCTAGTTTCAGAAGATGGATTAAAACGGTCCCTTGAGGACTGTGGAAACTGATGAGTAAGGCATCCTTTCACCAAACTGAAGATCACCTCACTCTGCTCCCACTGTGCTCCTGGCCTCAATGAATGGTGTAGCTATCCACTACCCAAATCCCCAATCCAGAAGTAGGGGTCACCCTTGACCCCCTCTTTTGTTTGTCTCTCCCTAAGACCCACCTAGCTTTTTGTCCCGTGGCCGCCATCTTCACCTTGGGCCCCACTGAGGACCAGCTCTTCACTCCAGGTGGTTTCATCTTTATATCCCACTGCTCCAGCCCTTGTGGTTTTTCTAACACAGAGACACGACTTTGTCACTTCTCATTTATGCCTCCCTAGTGAATTGTGTCCCAGTGGAGAAGTTAAGGTCCTGCACCCGAGTGCCTACAAGTGCGGCCTTATTTGGAAACGGTGTTCGGGATGATCAAGATGAGATCATTAGGGATGGAACGTAATCCAGCATTACTGTTTTCCTCTGAAAAGGGGAAATGGGGGCACAGAAGTGTGGGTTCGGGCAGAAACCAGAGTGATGTCATTATAAGCAAGGATGACAAGAGGATGCCTGGAAGCCATCAGGAACTAGGACAGACGACAGGAACTAGGAGCAAGATGACACACAGCTTTCAGAAGGCGCGAATCTGCCGACATCTTTACTTTTAGACTTGTAGTTTCTAGAACTTCGAGATAATATGTTTCTGTTACTTTAGATCGTTTAGTTTGTGGTCATTGTTGTCACAGCCCTGGGAAACTAATACAAACCCTAAAATATCTCTCCATTGCTTACAGGGGGTGATAATTAATGCTGTGGTCAACTTGGCCAGCCTGTAGCATGCCCAGGTACTCAGTCAAACACTATTCTAAGGTTTGGTGACAATGCCTTTGGGTGAGTTTTGAATGGAAGTTTTGATCATAAAGTGGGTGGTTCTCCCTAATATTGGTGGCCTTTATCTTTAGCTTCAGTGGCCACCAAAGGTCTGGATGCAGGAAAAGGTAGGTCTCCCAACTACCCAAGATGATGTGAATTGCTCACTTGAGATGCTGTCTGTGGAGGAGACACTTTCCTTGCTCTTGCCTTAACTGGGACACTGAGTTCTTTTTCCCTTTGCACCTAAATTGAAACCCTGGTTTTCTCTGGATCTCAAGCCTACTAGAGTTCAGACTAGATTATATCAGGGACTCTCCTGAAGGTCTGGAAATTTGTCAGTATTTGTAATCACACAAGCAAAGTCTTATAAATCTCTTTAGATGTGTGTGTGCATGTGTATTCACATAATACACTATATATACATAAACATAGACCTATATATACTAGTCTACCTCTCTGGAAAACCCCAAGACTCAGGGTAAATTTAAGATCTGTAACCCATATTGAAGATCTACCATGAGCTGAACTCTATCTTCTTCACACTCGCTTTGAGGCATTGAAGGCCCTAGTTTTCATCACTCACACACACACACACACACACACACACACACACACACACACACACACAGTGCTCTGCATTCTTGATGGTCACATGACTCAACTTTGGTCTACGTACCTCGCTTTCTCTCAGCGCTAGTCTTTCTCATGTATGTTCCCCGGGCTTTCAATCCCATCCTTCAAACCTAGCTCCTTCATTAATTTTGTTAAACTGGTATCTATGAAATGCCTGGTGTTGTGTTTAGAATCTAACAAAGCCAACTTGACCACTGGTCTCCTCGTATCTTGTTGAAGCCCAGTTAGCAAAGGAAACAACAAAACGCTAGCATCCGGCAGAAAGTTAGAAGCCGTGAGCTGCACAGACTGTGGGGCGTGCTTTAGCTGAACTCCAAGTCTGTGGTGTGAGAAAACACATATCACACCGTAGGCACTCAGCAGAACTCAGGGCTCTGGGCTACAGGATGCTTCTGAAGGCAGGGAGGCAAGATGGAGCCTCTGTCTAAACACAGGAAGCTTTGTAGTTTGCACATGGGGCAGACGCGATCCCCACCCATCCTGTGTTCCCCTCTGCTATAACAAAAGAATCCGGGGGGAAAGAAAAGATTCTTAGCTGTTGCTATAGGTTGAGTCTTTGTTCCTATATAGGTTCCTATGTCAGTGCACCTACCATTGAGACAGTGTAGGGAGGGAGACTTTAACGAAGTTATTAGTCGTGAGCACTTTGTCCCTATGGATGGGTACTGTGAAATGTTATTTTAAGTAACTATTTTACTTTTGTTTCTGCTGCATTTGTTTAATTATGTAAAGATGTGTTGCATCTGTTTCATTCTGCTTACCTAAGGCACCTGATTGGTCTAATAAAGAGCATAACGGACTGTCGCTAGGCGGGAGAAAGAATAGTCTGAACTGGCAGGCAGAGACTCTAGGCTCAGAGAAAAGAAGGGAAGAATGAAGGAGAGAAGAAGGACGAGAGAACAAGGGTCATGCCTGGGGCAAGAAATCAGGAAAACAGCAGCCAGCCAGGCACAGAGACAGTGAAGGTAAGATATACAGAAGTGGAAAAGGTGATAAGTCCTGAGGCCAAAGGTAGGTGAAGAGAAATATAATTTAAGTTAAGAGAGCTAGGCAGAAACATGTCTAAACTAGGCTGGGCATTCAAAGCTAATAATAAGTCTCACTGTCATGAGTTATGAGCAGGTTGGTGGCCCCCACAAAAGCCAGGTACCATTTATAATGGCCTAGTGCCGTTATAAAAGGGGAGTTCAGCTCCCTTCCGTTTTTACCCTCTGCCCTCCACCATGTGATGGAGAAGTAAGAAGATCCTGCCAAGCCATGCCTTAGACTGGACTCCAGTCCTCCAAACTGGGAGCAAATGTTTCAGTTCTTCTAAATTATACAGTCTGTGGAATTGTGTGATAACCTCACAAAATGTATCGGGACATAAATATAAGCAGCACTAACAGAAATAGCACACTATGCATGATTTGGGCTCAGGGGATTCCGACAGCAGGGCATGAGGACCAAGAGGCAGAGAATAGGAGGGGGAGCAGGATGTTAGGACAGCAACCCGAAATGTACAGCATGCAGTAAGTGCTACTCCAGGGAAAGGAACCTGGGAAGATGAACAGGGGAGGGAAGCGAGGAAGAAAGGAAGAGAGTACAGTGAGAGAAAGAGACTGTCTCAGAATGGAGACTCGGATTTCCAGAATGAGTGGAATGGGAGAACCTCACACAGTAGGTGCACACAGATACACAGTAGAACTATCATGAGAACCTCACACAGTAGGTAGACACAGACACACACTAGAACTATCATGAGAACCTCACACAGTGGGTGCACACAGACACACAC